>BRZM01000065.1:539740-1056114 GCA_033238685.1 Lates japonicus | reverse complement strand
ACTGAGGGCTGTTATGCATTACAGAGTTTGAATGACATAGTGACATATAAAGAGTAATAAGGGTACTTTAGGGTGCTGTGACCTGATGATGTAAGATTTCACTCTATGGAGAAGACATAATGAGAAGCGTATGGGAAAATGTCTCCTAATAAAGACTGTATTGAAGTTAACCATCAGTTAACAATAATCAGATATCTCTGAGATTATTTCTGAGTCAAATCAAGCATTCAATGAGGAAAACCATTCAAACATAACAATTTTAAAAAGAAAAGTTCTTTCGCGCACCTTCTTTTCTAACCTGTCTCTGTCTCACCTCTCACACACACACACATTTCCAGCCCCCATCCTCCATGCGCCCCATATGCCGTTATCCCTCCCTCTCCACATTGACCTTCACCACAAGGGTCCCCCTCAAGATCCAGCTTCTTTCTTTTCAATTTCCCATACATACACTGTTTTATTGGCGACTGCAGGCGGAAGCAGCTTTTTCTTATCCTCTAGACTCGGGAAAACTGGTTGGCCAGGCCATTGAGGTCAATTCCTCTCCTCACATTGATTCCTGCTGCTGGAAGGCAAACTGAGGCCAACCAGGCCATGCAAAACCTTTTCTAAGTGATATGATTCACTCCCATTTAGAAAAAGGTGAATAATACACAAGCTCTGGTTTCTTTCATTCTAACTGACCTCATAGTGGAAACAAGGCATACTGAAGCTTGGGTGAGAGCTTCAAGGAGATTCACGGCAAACACTGTCCCTTGGACTGTGTATTCTAAGTAAGTGAATGATTTTGGCTCAATACACATGTTAACTCATCAGATGTGAATATTATGCCTTTAAAGTGTAGGTCATGAATCATTTAGTTTTGATGAAGACTCTGTTTTTCCACTGTTAAAAAGATGTACTACAGCTTTCAGCTGTTTATAATATACAATGACACACTGGGAAACATTTTGAGGTGACCCACTGTGCAACTGTGTGACTCTAACTATTTACTTTTCCATTTCTAATTTTGCTTTCCAATTTGTCACATTTAATTTAGTTCCTCAAAGAACTGAATTTTTCCTGGGATGTCATCCAAGGGTAACAGTCATAATACAATCAAACACAAACACACTCACGTAAGGTAAGTAAAGAGGCAGTTTATCAGCATAGTAACAATGAGGAAATCCAAACCATTTCACATTTGTAGATCAGAAGAAAATGACATATAGAGGATCAAAGAGATACACCAGAGCCACTGTAATGCACAGACCAGGTTCAACCCTTGAGAATATTAATCAATGTAACTTCATGTTATAAGATTCTTAAGATTTATCCTTGGTCCAACTGTGACTGTACTGGCAGAAATAAGAGGAGAGAGAGAGCAGGGAGGAGGTATGGACAGGAGGAAAAGGCATCAGGTTTGTTTGCCTTATCAGTACAATCTGAAAGAGGATATACAAACACAATGTTTCCATTTGTTGTCAGAATTAGATGAAATCTGAGAAGGTTGTCCGGAAGAGGCTGCCTTGGGGGTGGTGAGCAGTAAGTGAAGCAAAGATATAATAAGCAAAGAGGTACGGGTACAAAGTGGACAGGAAGGAGAATAGATGAGAGAAACAGACAGACAGACATGCAGAAGCCGGGCAGAAACGGACTGACAGGCAACATAAAAGTCACGCAACAAAGGTGTTTTAATATTCTGAGTGGCTGAGACAAGTTGGGGAAGAATGTTTTGAAATTCAACACAATGTCACTGGCCTGAGTCACAAGTGCATTCTGCAACATCAGCTAACAACGCCATAAAGGGCAATTACCAGTCTTGTTGGGTTTCAATTAGATTAATCTGAACAGCCTATAAATACAGTTCTGTGTCACAAATGGGTCACCTGGTGTCTTGGTAGTGGAGCAGATGCATACCATTCAAAGTACTCTTGGTCACTCTTGGTTCAGTTCAATTAGGATCCCTCTGTCCCTTAACTATTTTCGATCCCAGTTTCTCCTATTACTATCAATAAAGACTTGAAAATGCCAAAATGTGTTTGTTTGTTTTTCTTGAATGGGTCATTTTAAACAAACATGACCCTGGGGTCACAACAATATTTGACCTAATTCTCTTTTGCCGTGAACAACTTCCATAATCACCATCTTAACAGTCCAGACACGAAATGACATCATGCAAAGTGTACTTGCATGTATTTTTCTTTGCGGGCCAAGTCACAGGGTAGTTCAAGGTGCTCTGAGGCTGGTTTCTTTTCATTGTCAACTCCTGGGTCGGCAGCCCTGATCACATCTTATGCTACAGTGAATTTAAAAGGGAGAGATGCTGCAACTGCTGTGGCGTTATTCAGCAGCAGCTTGGACGAGGCACATCCGGTACCAAGCGAAATGTGACTCGTTTTATTCTGTGATGGAAATTTTCACTGGGTGCCTTGGAAAATCAATAGCACTCCACCACAGTCTTACTCTGGTTCAGACATAGTTAGCTGCAAAGGCCAACAAGCATTAGAATTGCCGACCCAAGCAAACAAATGTGGCGATGAGTCTGCCCTACCACCGCGCCCACACAGGGGTTTTTGATGTACATGTAAACCTTTCCCAAAAGTACGGGTTGCTAATTTTGTGTTTTCCCTCGGTGTCTCCTGCCTGTCTTAAACTGTCCTCGAGAGCGGAGGAGGAATTGTGGCTTTGCATCAGCGCCAGGCATTCCTTCATGTGACTGTTGAGTGTGATTTATGAGTGACAACAGAAACACGGAGAGGGAGAGAGACACTAAAAGAGTGAAAAAGGAGAGAGAGGAAGGAGTTTTGGGAGGAGGAGGGGAGGACGCAATAAGTTTCCAAGCCTTGAGGTAAGTTATATGTCTTGGAGGCAACAGGTGTTGTAGCTCTTCATTCAGGAGTTTTCAGCTGCACACATGGTGCCCACTTCGGATGGTGTAAAACACATGCACACACACACACACACACACACTAAAACTGGAGAATGATACAATGCCTTTACCACCTGTAGCCTCACGGGTGTGCGCGCAAGTGTGTGTTGGAATCTGACACTTTTTCAGATACATCGCACACATCCAACATAGCATTAATGATGATGAATGACTCAGTAACTTAACTGTACTGATTGTGTGTTCCCAGTTGGATTATGCTGTTTCATACAGCAGCAGAGTCGAAGAATGATGTCTGTTCAGTATTGAGCTCCACTGATTAGGGTGGAATACTTTTCACATGACATTGATAAAGCACAGTCTGCACTGAAACAATACTAATTATTACCACTGTATCATTTCAGCACTGTTTAATAACAACCTATATCATACTTATCAGGCTTTGGAAAATTCTTTTCTGTTCAGCTAATGTTTAGCAGGCTGCCTCTGGCATTGGCTGTATTGTATAAAACGATCAAGCAGATTATAACCATGTGACTGTTGGCTGTGCATGCCAGGAGATAATCCAAAGGGCTCACATCAAGCTTTACATCAGGGGGGGTGGGAGAGCTCATGACTTCATTCAGCAGGGCAAAAGTAAAGAAACGGTTCTCTGATCAAGTCTAATTGTAATGCAGGGACAAGAGGGAAACACGGTTGAATAGTGGCTCTTGTTATACCAGACACATGGGGATTGTGTGCCACTGAATGCAGCTTTTAGTTTTCGCATCTGCGTGAAGTCCAGTGAGGATTTGAAGGGGTCACGTTCAAGAGCAAGTTGTGAAGAATGAAGGAAAAACAAACACACTGAGACACCTACATGAGCCAAAACATGAAGAGTTTAACTCAGCAGAGAGTGTTCCAAATACAGAATAATGACAGCTCAAATTTCCAACTATTTCTTGTCAGTATCTCAGTTTGTTTTGGGCTCTTGTTTTGTCCTTGAACACAACAACCTGAACGTTACCTTTCCCGCACGCTCCCCGCTGAATGAAAAGAACAGGTGGCTGCTGCAGTTTCTCCGCCCGGCGGCTGACCCTCTTCAGCTCGCAGATATTCCGGTAGGACACCCCGTCGCTTCCGCACACCGGCTCGGTGGCTTTGCACATGCAAACCCCGCTCTTGCTTCTCCTCCTCACCGTGACGGTGTACGCCACCCCGCCGGAGACGGAGCACTCCAGACCTTCTCCGCACACGGGGTCCCCGAGCTTCCCGCTGCCGCCGCAGGCTTCCCCCTCGCCGGACGCGCACACCGGGCAGCAGTGGCAGGCGTCGAGGGCTTGTCCAGCCGGACAGTCCGCCGACAGCCGGGGACACATCGACTTGTCACACCTAGCGGGACATCCGATAACGTACCGGTTGGAGATTTGCGCATCTGCCGGCGCGGACGCAAAGGCTGCGATTACGCACAACAACAGTGACCAAAACATGATTCAAACAAACAAACAAACAAAAAAAAAATACGTTAAAAAAATTAAATAGAAAGTTTAAAAGAGTTCCAAAAGTTCGCTCTCTGCTTGCAGTGTTATGGGGTGAGAGAGCTCAGTAGTGCTGAGGGGGAGAGTCACTTCAGCTGGAGAGGCATTTAACAGAGGACTCTACTGCGCAACCAATTACGCGTCTTTACGTTTTTGCTGGCGCGGCATCATAGAGGCAACTCACTTTTCAGATAATCACAACAAGGCTGGTCATTGGTGTGTTTTACGTGACGTACTGAACGGAAGAGCTGCTGTGTCTCCAGAGGCATGAGGATGGAATGAAAAAAAAAAGGAGAGGGCAGAAAACAAGCCTGTTTGGGGATAGATGTCAAATGTGCTGTATTTTTTTTTTTAAAGAGATGTGACACCAAACTTAGTAAAATAAGTTTTTTTAAAAAGTGACCAAATTGTGTATAAAATCTCTCTGTTGCTTCCATTCAAGGAAGGTTGAGGAGGTCAGAGAGGTCAAGGTCAATTTCAACAACAGTGCTGCACATCTGGAGCTTACTGAAAAGCTCAAGGACATTTCAGCCGTGCCAATGTTTGCTGGCACAGCGCGTAACGGCACTGAACCCGATTTAATTATTTGCAAACAAATAACAGTATAAAATCAAAAACCCAGTGGAGTAGTGGAAGGAGCAATGTTGCCCAGATGTTTTACATGCTGCACAGCCCTCCACACTTTTTTTTTTCTTACTACTCCCCTATGAATTAGTCACTCCTGGCATCCACACAAGCCTTATGGCTAATTAGGAAAATCAGTGATGGAAAAAAGTTGGGTGGATTGTGGGATTTGTGGAGTTACTTTCACGTAGCCTTTGTGAACAGCCAGATTTGCTCTAATTGGAAAATTGCAAGAGGACATAATTTATTCATTTATTATGATCTAATCCCATCTCTATGGGTTATAAGCACCCAGCTTGAAGGGAAATAAACAACATCTATTAGTGATATCTAAATAAGGATAATCATTGCACTTTTTCTTTCATTTTTTCCAATAATCATTGGTGCCACAGACTCACTGGAAATACCATAAAATAATCTTTAAACTAAGTGTGTTGTTGAAATGACACACATTTCCAGTACTAAATTTTACTGTTGGCAAACAGCAAATCTCTGTTAGGTTTAAGATGTCTGTGGTGAGCTGTAAAAGAGTCCAGTAAAAACCCAGGCAATGAATCAGTGTCATAAAATGCCTCAACACAATGTGATTGATTATGGGCGCAGGGCTGTTTTGATAGCTCTTGGTTTAAATGTGGTGGCCCAGGGTGAAGGGGAGCACTTCCCTGAGCTGCCGCTCGTGAAAGGTGGGATTCGAGGGGACGAGGCCCCCTGCGGCGTGCCGGAGCTCTGGGTAACACAAGCGTCTGTATCCAAAAAAGCAATTAGAGAGGGGGCATAAAGGCATGGAGGGTCATGCTCTCAAAGACTGGACTGGTTTTTACAGCACAGGAAACAGTAAGCATGTACAATGTAGGCTTGCAGAGTTCAAGCTTGGCTAATTGTCTTGGGGTGAATAAGAGAGTACATTGATCTCTGAGCCAAGAAAGCTGAGTGCTGTGATGTTTTTTTAAGATGCATTACTACACACACAGTTCTAAAAATGAATGAAACTCATGCATCAGCGGCATGACCTCTCAGTGTCATCAGACCCCGTTATGTGGCAATACGGAGGCGAGAAATGGTGGGAAAATCCGCAGATGAAAAGAACCTCATCTATAAGGAACACCCATTCTCCGACCGAGGCCAGCGAGGATGGGTGCCACTGAGGTCTGTGTGATCTCCCTGCTCTAGGTCCACAGTGATGTCTTGGCTGTGAGCGAGTTCATGTCCACGCCTGAAGCCACACCAAAGTCTCACATCCCACAGTTAAGATCAATGACGAGCTGAGGAATGGACGTATGTGAAGATGGATTAAAAAAGTGCTATAGTATAGCTGTAAAGCCGGCTACAGATGGTTTTTTCCCTCTCTCTGTGAATCACTTACCACCATCCTTATCAGCTCATTACTGCCTACACATGCAGTATCCACAATATTCTGTACATACAAAGACTGAAGCCCAGAATACGTCAGGGCTCGTTATCTGACTGATTAAAGAGGCTTTACATATTCACTGCTGCTCCATGACCTCACTCTGTAAATCTATCTGCACATACTGTATCAAGCCAGAAGCTGCACATGTAAATGAGCAACGTATTAAGAACTGATGAAAGATATACATACACACTGTACATGACTAAATCATCAGCGATGAAGGAAAATCAGGCGCATACTGAATATAAAATGGAAATATTGTACTTTTATTGTACTTTTGATATTTTTAAGTATATTTTGGCAAAACAATTAAGTACTTCTATTCAAGTTTTTTTTTTTAATGCAGGACTTCTGTTCACAGTAGGGTATGTCTTCCATCACTGTGTATGTGCTGAGAAAAATAGGCTTTTCCTTACTGATACTGGTGATAAATGATTTTGTAAATACAAAGTGCAAAGCCAACTTGTAGTTAGGGCTCAGGTCCAATTCAACATTATCATCTATCAAATTTCAAAAGTACACTGCATTTTTAATATGTAGTTTTGTAGACACTTACCAAATTATAAGACATATATTGTGCTGGTGTTGTTGCAGTAATAATATTCAAAACAGAAAAAAAAAACATTGCAGTTTGCTCATCACATTTTAATGTGTTGGGTGAATAAATGTGGACAAAAAGATTGTTTTTTTGAATGGCTTATTTTATTTAGTCAATTTGGTTAAGTTTTGTGTTTTCTGGCCCAAGGACTTGTTTTTAGTAGGATGTGAACAGTAAGTGTAATTCTTAAATAAGTGTCTGCGTGCTGTTGCTTATTTGATTTCCAGCTTCTTTTTTTTTTTTTTTTAACTCTGACTTCATCCTTGCAGATGGTGTTTTTGTACCACTGGAACTCATTTCCATTCTTTAAACCTAAATCATCCTGTCGCTGATAAATACATAACGGATGACTTGTACAGCACTGTGTTTTCATTCATAGCATGTTGGTGGCAGTGATTCAGGTGCAGAGTTTCCTCTCACCACAAGAGGGCAGAAGGAGCCTTGACGAACCAAATGAAGACGTTAATGTAGACAGTGGTGAATTTCCTTCTTCACAGACTTACTACAGCTCTCTGCTAATCTCCACAGACTGACTGTACTCTTTGATGACAGATAAACACATGAGCACATTTTCAGTGTTTATTTCTTTCAAGTCATCCACATAATAAATAGAAACAATTCAAACCAATTACACCAGACTGCACAGGGGTGGAGAAGCTTGGCTTTGTTGGGCTGAAATGGAGCAGACACTTAAAAAAAAGAGATTAGTGTGTATTATTTGGCAGGACTAAAGTAGAACATGTTTAAATAAAACCATGATGCAACTGCCTGCTACTGGGATGGCAACACAAGGTACGAGGAATAACATCAGGAAACATCTAAAAGCATATAAAAAATAACTCTGCTGCACTCAGCTCTATTCTGCAAACACACCACACACACAGCGGCCATAGATAAACAAAAATTTTAAAAAAGAGAGGAGGACAATCTGAGGAATTATTAACATGTTAACATGCAATGGAAGTGTCTGAGCTTGAATATTTCTTTTTCTGTTAAATCATTATCCAAAACGTTAGCATGGTGTTCATACAGTCTAATCATCTTCAAACAACGGACTGCAGGTTTAGTTAATTCTTGTAAACCTGTTGCAAGCTTATTTATAAGTGACCCTGCCTTATTGCTGAAGTTTTTATTACTATGAATTACAAAATGCATACAAGCTTATATATCTTGTACTTCTTGTTTACTGTTGCTAGTTTCCCACGTCATCCAGTGTCACAAACATGAGTCCACAAAGTCTGGGAAGCTGAAAAGTAGTTTGCAAAGATGCAGATTCAGGTTGTGAAGTGATGCATGTACTGAGATGGCTTTGAATTTTTTTTTCGTTGGTTTGTTTTTCTTTTGCACATCTGCACAGTAATCTCATCTCTGTAAAAGCTGGAGATTTACATGTAAGCTAATTCAGCTTGTGGTCAAGAACAGTCAACTAATAAACTTACTGAGAAACCCATTATATAATTAAACAACTGACCATAACCCTCATATATACTCAAAAATAAAAGACGTTCAAATCAAAGGCTTGGCGACTAAAAAAACATCTGACTGAATGTGGCTGGGATATATTTGGTCTTATGCACACTGAATCATACACATGTATTTCCAATTTTTTGCATGTAGTCCTAGACCAGCCCAGAATGTCTGAATTATATTATTTATTTGCATTAGAGCGAGGGTTTGATCTCAGACTAGGCAAAACCCATATCCCTAACACTGGCCAACAATAGTAGACAAATCCAGTGTTACAATTGTGAGTGTAAGGTTGAACCACACCAGTTAAATTAGATTACAGAGAGGTGATGAAAAGCCAGTCCAACGCTCTTTTCAGAAATGAGGAGATACCTTGCACCCTTAAAAGCTCCCTTATTTTCTCGGAACAAAGTGTTTTACAAAAATCCTCTGCCCACAAACACCACTGAACACAACATTGTGCCTGTACAGGTTAAAATAAAGCTCTGTCACTGAAATCTAATCAGCACAAGTAAACTAAAATTTGTAGTTTTGTTTGACAACATCAACTCTTAGTAAATAAATAGGCCTTTGTAAATGCGACAGCAGGCAGGCAGGGGGGTGTGGATGAACACTGGGTCGTCTTTGGCACACGAGTGCAGTTCAGTGGTGACCCAACTTGTTTCTCTTGCACACTGACAGCACTGACGGAGGAGCTCAAAAGATGAGTTTGTGAAAATTGTGCGCTGTCGTCCACCAACAGCTTTGGTTTGGAAACCAACGCCTGGCCTTTTTAAAAAAAACACATGTTGCACATGGTTTCCTCTTTATCCATGGCGTCTCTGTCAACATCCCATCCAGATAAACAAGTTTTAAATGTCCAATTCAACAGCTCAGACCTCGCTCACCGGCAGGTCAGCGTCGTCCAGGTCGAGGGGTGGTTCGGGCATGTGGGGCTCGAAGCTGCTCCGCCGTCGCCATGGTGACTCCTCTGAGTCGGCGATGGTGGTCACGGGCGGTGCGCGGGTCACTTCGCCAGGCGCGTCTCCTGCAGGGACAGGCGTGCTGGCGTGTGGCTGTGACTGGGCCGTGGCAGCAGGCTCATGAAGTGCTCGCTGTCCCACGCCAGGCTGCGAGCGTGTGCCGCACGTGACAGCAGCCCCCCACTCTGGGTAGCATGGTGGCATGGCAGATATGGGCGAGCGAGGGACGGGGGGACCCGAGGGGCTGCGGTAGAAAGTGGAACGGCTGCCGTGTTCCTGCAACGGAAACAGTAGAGGAGACAGAGAAAGCGAGAGTCACAAAAGAGGGACACAAGACGAGTGGTTGTGGGTAACAAAAGTGAAATCTGATATGTGTAGTTTATTTGAGAAGAGCCAAAGTGAGTTACAGACTTGGAATTAGCACCAGCATGTGGGGTCTGATGCAGCTTGAAGGTGGTAGGTGCTGAAGAATGTAGCACTGCTAGAGAGTGCAGATGGTGGTAGTAGCAGTAGAAGTAGTAGGAGTACTAGTAGTAGTAGTAGTAGTAGTGGTAGAGGTAGCGGGAGAAGTGGTAGTAGTGTCAGCAGGTTTTAGTTTTGGTAGTCTCAGCAGGTTGCAGTGGAAGAGCAGAGTGTCTTAGGAAGCAGTGGTTGGTTGTTGCTCATTATTTCACAGCTTTTCACTGTCAGATTTCAATCTCTGAAACACAAAACAGAAGCATGGGAATAAAGGAAAAACACAGCAGAGGCAGTGAAAACAAAAAGGAGGGCAGCCGTTGAGCAGTTGGTGAAATGTTGGTTAGAAAAAAATCACAGCCATTAAGCTCCAAGAGACTCCGATACGGATATCTCTGTTGACTTAAAGGTACTACATTTTGACACAGTAGCAGAGTTGCATCCTGGGACTTTGCAGGCCTATGAAACAATAGTAATAGTAAATTGATATAGTGGCCATTATGCATCACAAGGTTAAGGAATCAGATTCCTTATGCAAAAATGTCAGAATATCCTAGTAGGAGCCACATGTGTTAAGAGATTTATGCTGAATCCATTGGTCCAAAATCAGGCTCAAATCATGCATGAATTTTAGAGGCTGTTAGACAGATCATCAGATAATCTACCACAGTAAAGATCTGGAAAATTCCTAACAGTTTATTGGACTACTGATTGATTGATATGATCACATAACACAGGCACTTTAATAGCTCTTACAAACCCAAATATTTGTATGTGAATCAACACACCACCATGAAAACCTATAGTTTCTGACTCTGGATGTGTGGTTTCAGGACCAGTGAGTTCTTAATTCAAAGCTGTTAAAATGTTCAACATTTAGCACACAAAAAGGTATAGGAGGTCAAAGTGGAAACAAGTATGTAATTACTGTGTGTATGAGAAAGAGAAGAAAAAAAACATACAGGCAGCGAACAGGAGGGAGGAGGAGAGACAAGCAGGATGTCACACATCTAAGACAGGTACACAGCTGCAGCAGACTGCAGAGATAACAGGGCATGAAGGGAAGAGAAACAGAAGGTGTGAAAGACACATGTTCCCAGTAATAAAGACAGAGATAGAAACAGGCTAAAGGTACTCATAGCTAAGCTGGTCAGGAAGTTCAAGCAGTGTGTGTGTGTGTGTGTGTTTGCGCCTGGATTGTTCATCAACTCATGTACATTTTTACACCAAAGCATCATCAATAAATGGTGAAGACATGTGAAAGCTGTGCAAGTGAAGCCATAAGGGAGGGAGGGAGGGGGGGGGGGCAGTGGCTGCAGGTTTTTCCAATGGTTAGATGGACATATTCCAACCGTTGAGAGTTATTCTGTACCTGGGCAATAGTATTACTTTTTAGCGTTTGAAAGACTTGAGGTGTGCTTAATTTGAGTTCTCTTGCATGTGATGACTGGCGCCACAAGCATGAGCAACTAAATTAAGCACACCTCGAGCTTTACAATTCCTAACACAAGATTTTATTTTTTTACCTCTTTAGCTGGAAACTATCTGAATGCAATGGACCTAAACTTTGAGCCGAGCTTAAAGTGACAGTTCGGCAAGGGAAAAGAAAAGCAAAGGAGGAGAAGTGGATGAGAGAAGCAGGGCATGAAGGGAGGAGCGCTTGTTGGGTTATCACAGCCATACGTAGGGTGTGGTTGGTTCTTAGCAAAAAAAGAAAAAAGAAAAAAAAAAGAGCATCAGATGTGCCATCAGATCTGATATGCCCTCATAATGTCTACAACCACAAAGGGCCAGCCAGTGAGTGGAAAACAGTATTAAAAAAGGTGAACTTATAGTTTAAAGGGGGAATTTAGACGAGCTGACATACGTGCTGCACTCCCCGATTCGGGATGTATACCTCTGTATACAGGGGTTCGACAGCCGTCTGGCCTGCCGCATCTGCAACAACACAGTGCAAAGCAGGATTAGAGCAGATGGGCCATCTGCCCACAGGGAGAGGGAGAGGTGGAGAGAATGTGACAAAGAAAGAAAGAAAGAAAGAAAAGGAAGATGAGGATAGAGAGAACAGGCACAGGAGAGGAAAAAGGAGGTGAGAGGAAAAACAAGCAAGAGAGAAAGAAAGACACAGGAGGCTAGAAAGAGGGAACTGTAGAGAAACAGTCGGCGCAGACGTGTTGAGAATGATTCCAGTCTAACCAGAAGGAACCAGCTGTGGCAGAGGACAGTGTTTCCTCTGCAGTCAGGACTATGGAACTGGTTTACTTCTCTCTCCTCATCTCCAAGCATGTAGGCTGCTGATTCAACTAATTAAGCGGTTCTAAAACTCAGGTAGCGTACTAACTGATTCACTGCTGGATGCTGAAAAGCGGTGATGACGTTTTGGGTATCTTGGTCTGCTGATGACCTACGACCTTTAGTTAAAAATCGGTATGGGGCGCCCTGGTGGCTCAGGGGTTAAGATGCCAACCATGAACTGCAACGCCCACCATTCAGGTCCAGCTGGGGACCTTTGTTGCATGTGATTTCCCATCTCTCTCTCTCCCCTCATTTCCTGTCATCTATCAACTGTCATTTGTCTAATGAAGACATTACATGTTCAAAAAAAGTACCTCAAAAAACATCTGTATTTTGTCGTTGGATGGTGGGAAAATGCAGAACAACAGGCTGTGCCAAACACAGAAAATACTGCAAAAATAGCCTGTAATAGCCTATCAAGTTACATAATAATGAGCTTTTTTCTCTCAAATCATGTCATTTCCTCACAGCCTGGAAGCAACTGTCCCAGGGTCCCATACTGGTCCTCAGCTCTCAAGTTGGGAAGTTTCATCAGTCTTTTGCTAGTTTTCAGACTATACAACCTTAACTAGAACAGCTGGGCTTAACATTGATAAACTACAGCAATAAGGGCAAATTCTGAAACATACTGCAGCCAAACTACTTTTCTTGCTCTTCTGCATCTGTTTGTAATGAGAGATTCTCATTACATCTCTGTATCTTGCAGCTGCGTGAGCTCTTGTGAAAGCAAGAAACTGTGAGCAATAATCAATCAATGACATGAGTGAAACAAAACAAATAAGTTTTGTGATAAGCCTCAAGTTCTATGTGACAAAGTCAAGTCTGAAGTCATTTCCTGTTTCCACAGGTACATGTGAGGTCACCGTGACACTTGAATCCATACCATGGTGACACAGTGCTGTACTGTAGTGTATGATACATACTGTGGCAGCAGACCTCCCAGGCCCCCGCTGGGCCACAATGGCCCCTGAGACAGCCTTGATCCAGCTGTGCATCTCCTCTGGACTGTCCGCCTGTTGGAGACAGAGAAGAAGAGAACAAAAAAGACAGTGAGAAAAGAGGGAGAAAAGAGTGAGACGGTGACATATTATATAAGGGAAACATATAGACAGACAAGACAGTGATTGAAGAACAGAATTTATAAACATAGCAGTAGAGTAACATCTAAGAGACGTCTCAGAGCGTGTACAAGAATTGTAATGTACATTCCTTTTATCATAAAGAAAGATGCACCTGTATGTAAAACGTCCTTGATGTGGTGACGACTTCAAACAGATTATCTCTCATCATAATGTCACTGCAACAGAAGTGGAAAACAAGTCAAATCATATTTATCTCATCTCCTGTATATCTTTGTCCAAATCAGAAAAGGTAAACATCATCCTCTTGGACAAAAGACATTTTTTGTACAATGGGAAAATGCTGGGACATGTTAAATACCTCTGTTTGCACTCCTGGACTTTGTGAACCTCCTTCAGTGGGATCATTCTCAGAGGTTCTTTCTCCTAAAGGTGAGAAAATAACTGTTCATAGTGCCTGAAGGAGTCAAAACGTAACAACTGAAATGCACAGGATAAATATTACAAATCATGAAAACTTTTTATATAAAAATTTCTGATGTACTGGCTAGTACTGAGTTTTTCTGTTTCATCGGAAATGAGCACAGTGAGCTTTGCTAAATGCAGCAGGCTGCAAACTAAAACCCTGATGGTTGTAACTTTCTTGACCTGGCCATTTGATACAGCAGACAGAGAGTCTGTGTCCTTGGGGCCTGTTGATAGCCAAATATACAGATAAAGCTGTCAAATAAGGGCAGACCCTGCCAAGTATGGGGAAAAGGGACATGCAGTATTGTCCTGAGGACAGACTGCGTGTGTGTGTGGTTTGGGCCATGTTGTGGGGACTTAAATCTGTTTACACAGTCACACTATGGGACTTGCCTTCCTTATGGGTACAAAAAATCTACATAATGTGAAACATAAAATTTTAAGGTGAAGACATGTTTTAAGGTTAGGGCAAGGTTAGGTTTAGGTTAGGGTAAGGGTTGGGGTTAGGCAAGTAGTGGTTAAGGTTAAGATAAGAGTAAGTCTCTAGGAAATGAACGTAAGTCAATGTAATGTCCCCTGAAGTCATGGAGACAAGACTGTGTGTGTGTGTGTAGGAAAACCCGGGGGGGGAAACAAGGCATGATAGGACGTGAAGTGAAGGCACTGAATTCCACAGACTGCAGATAAAACATGTTAGAAGTCACGACTGTGTGTTTGCTGTTACTCTGCCTCAGACTGTGGGGGTGAATCCAATCTACATGCACCATCAATAAAAACATTCCTTACAGGCTTCACATATCTTAATTAAAGTTAATTACCAAATCAGACTTGAAGTAACTCATTGAGTTTTCTTCCAGTAGGAAATATCGCCGTTTCCAGTTCCTCATCTGGGGGATAGAAGGAGTAAAGATGTTCAGAGTTTTTGTATAATTTTCAGGCAAAAAAAGATCTGTCACAGTTACCAATTTACTACAATAATGAAAGCACATTTTTTCTAGTTCCTGCGCATTTGGGAAGTCCATTAATACTTGAGTATTTATAAAGAACATTCATTCAATTTCTTTACTATAATCAAGGTGAAATCTCATTATCTCACATTCCCCAAGTCACAAGACTTTACATTCCCTCTCACATGAAGGAGCTATTTATTTCAGTGGATGTCACTTTAATTGTAACTGCAATATTGCACGTCCATGTTGAGGCTCTGTCAAAGCACTGTGTGCAGCCAGTGACACTGGCCGCCACCACATCTCGTTTGAAAGATGTTTTAATCTCTCTGACTGGCACAAGAACGCAACGTGAAACCAACTCAGCCCACCCGACAACTATGAAAGTGGCAGGTACTCACCACAGCTCCTTGCTTGACGCAGTAGCCTGACTTAATGACTGTGTGCTCCTGAGTCGGCCTGCCCAGGAAGTACGGCAGCTGGCTGTGAGAGCGATGCATGGCCTCACGCTCCACTCTGTCTGCACTGTCACCACCTTCTTGCTGGAGGGCGAGGAACGTCGGAAATAGTGTAATTGCTAGTTCCAACAACATTTCTACAGCCTGAGAGCTAATTTATGTCATGGATTCTATGACCACAAAACACCCCAAAAGTTTGAATTTTAAGTATACTCATTAACATAAATAAGAGACAAATCAATTAATAACACATGATCTTTCCTCAGAGATTAACATCAACACATACTGCTTACATTAATAGTTTCTAGGGCTGTCACTATTGATTAATCTGTCATTTGTTTTTTTTTTACTAGGTGCTTGGTCATTAATAGAAAATAAAAAAGTGTCACAACTTCTCAGAGCCCAAAGTGACGTTTGTGATGTGTTTCAGACTGCTCGATGTGTCTAAGCAACGGTCCGAAAACCAATGATTTTCAGCGTAAAATGATATAAACAGAAACACACGAGTGCTATGATCAGTGGATAAATTATATTTTTCAAAAATATTATAAACTTTTCTTAGTTTCATAAAACACAGAATATTATCATTATATCAGTGTTCTACCTATATTTTTTAAGCAACTCATTGTAAACAGCAGTTTATCAGTGTTGTGTTTATTTCCCTGTAGATTTCAAAATCTTGAAATGAATGAAGTATTTTTAAACATGTAGCTCAAGTAATAACACGTGTGCACGCATGCAGGTGGTGTAATACATGTGTGGGTAATGTTTACCTGTGTCTGGGTGACGATGGGGACTCCTCCAATGATCTCTGTCCTATAGGAGACTTGTTTCTTGGGTCCCACGACATCTGGCAAGGACTTCTGGTTCTCCGAATTCTGCTGGCCATCAGACAACTTTGGCACCTTAGGAACAAACAAATGCAACAGACTTGAGAAGACTGAAGACTATGTTTAATTAAACACACAAGTGTTAAACAGAAATAGACATTTTGTGGAACTTGGCTGTGGGATGAAAAAACCCTTTCTCTCCATAGGTAAAATCGAGTATGTAACTTCTATGTATGCAACAGTTGACAAGCCTTTAACACATTTTATATCCATTTCCTTTCTGGGAGGTTATGGCTTTGTGGAGAACAATGGAAACAGTCCTTTATCCCAGAATCATACAACAATACAGCATCCTGTTAGTCATGCTCTGACTCACTCCAATCTAGTTTCTTGACAGTCCACTCATACATTTCCCCAGAAGAGGAAGAAATAAAAGTTACTCCAAGTGATAAAACATGAGCCAAAAAGAACAGAGTACAGCTGAATCAGGGATGAACCGTATGTCCTGTGTTGATCTGTGCAGACTGTGTATGTGTTTGTCTCACAGTGATTTTGGTGGCTTTATTGAGAGCGTTGACCCAGTCCACGAGGTCCTGCTGATCATTGGCCTGCAGGAAGAACTTCCTCATCCCCGCATTGATGACTAATAGATAATAAAAAATAAAAGTGTGTGAAAGTATATTCAGGCCTCTTTGGTCGGAGTCAGAGTACATTCTCTACACTACACCATCTGATTCATTCTGTGTTAAATATGAATCACATGCATATAACACTACAAGGACAAAGAAGTACTGTGAAGTGGGATTGACAAACTGCGCTTTTGGCTTTTCTTGCCCAGAAAATATGATGTGAATATGAGCGGCGGGGAGAACAGACCAACTGCAACAGATTTCTCTGGAAGTGAAAAAACAACTGAGCCGAGGGACTCTCCCACACACTCACAGCGGCATTTTCTCTCCATGTGGATGATGACCCAGCTAGATTCAGCTGCCTTAGTCTGCCACCACCTACCCACTTCTGACCATGGAGAAAAAAAAAAGCCCCACAGCTACCAACCGCCAAATATTCCCGCACATTTTCACACCCATGTGAACATGAACGAACCCTATTTTCAATCACAAAGAAATTTTTGGGTCAAATGCTGATTAGCTATGGATCAGGATTTAGGAGCTGAAAGAACTCAAGTCTCTCATTCTCGCTCTCTCTCTACCATAAATCCTTCAATTCTGCAGCTCAAACCGTCCTTGTGTCTCCTCTATTTCCTTTCGACACCATGGGAATAAATTACATTAAAGCTGGACTGGTAAATCTAGTGGGGGCGAGCTGTAAAAGGCAGGAGAGCTCAAGCTCTGTGGCACAATGAAGATCATTCTTCCTTGTGTGTGATTGGTCCAGCTCTTAGACACACGCAAGACCTCATGCTATTTTTTTCCCCACTTCCCTGTAAATAAATCTGTCTGTCTGGTTTCATTCAGGTGACCAGCATGAATTAATCCAACAGCATTAATCTTCCAATGTGTCCACTGTATTTTCAGGAGTGATAGCTGTGTAGTGGTCTCTTGGGCACTGGGATGAAAAATCCAGGAGGGGGAGTTATCAGATCTGACTCATAGTTACACATAATAAAACAATGTGTGTGCCTGAGAAATGCAGCCAAGCACCAAAGTTCACACAAATGCAGCACTTTTCATCTCACAAATCACGTCTCTACTTTCTTACTAAATACTTCTTCACCCTATGTTTCCTCTAATGTTTCTAGATCCAAGAACATGGAGAGCACCAGGATTCATAGACATCAACAAAACATGCGGAACACAAACGGCAGTTTAAAAATAACCTCATACATCTCTGAATCAGGTTCCGATTAGGATGCCGGCATCCTGTCGAAACCTCTAAAAGGCAACTGGTGTGCACACAGAGTCAACAGCAGTCAACATCTTGTCACACACTAGTATTTCCTGCTATTGAAGCGGATGGAAGAGGAGGAGAGGGGCTAGTAAACATTAACAGGGAGAGGAGGTTTACTCCTAAATAACCTGATGATGGTTCATATTTATGCAACACTTTCTTTCCCCGTCTTGAATGCACAGGATGAGAAGAAACTCAAGTCAAGACACACCTATTTCTTTGTTGAAAAATATTCAGTGGCGGGATATCAATTATATATATTATATTAGAAAACCAAGATCACTTAATCAGTAACAGGCAGTCAGAGTAAAAAAATAAGGAACTAAATTGTTTGGATACCTTTATTGAACACATATGTGTGTTGGCATGGTAACAGAGCGGTCAATGGGCATGCTCAGGTATGGTTAGGTGCAATAAATAAAGGTTCAAGTTTAATATTTTTTTAAGTGACGCCCTACTTGTTGTGGTAGATAGAACCAAGAGCATTTCAATTTAAAAAAAATCACATTTAGATTTGAATGATTAAATAAGTTTGCTTGATGAAGTTGTTCTAACTGAAAAAATGCAATCTGGACAATGTAAACCAATGATCATGTCTCACAACTATAGTTTGTATTACTGTATTTATACTAGGGTGAAATTATCTAATCTAAGTTGATGAGTACTTAATAAAACATTTACAGAGTCCCAAAGGTCCTTGAGTCCTCTGCCTTCTTAAAGGTACATTGTGAAGTGTTTGATCACTGGTGGTGCTTTAAAGCATTTTTTTCCTGAGCAATTTCCTTTATCATTTTTATATCATCTACCAGCACAAGCACAGGGACGTACATGTATGCCATAAGCACAGAAGTGACTAGATATTCCAGCCAATCACAGAGAGCAGTAATACGTATCAATAGTTGTTGGAGGTAATGTGACTTAAAAGTTCCAGGATGACACTGATGTAACAATGAAGGTTTAAAACTTTAGAATAGTTTTTTTTTGTGGGGTGAGGAATGCATTCAAAGGGATAATAAGTCCTACATACAATGCAAAACAGTTTGTTTACACCGAAAGCTCCAAAGGGTATTTTAAATATTCAGATTAACAGGAAAGACAGATGAGATAAAAACAGCAGCTTATCTGCAGTACACAATAGCAAACAATTATAAAAATAGGACTGCTGGTAGAAAAATTACTGAGGATCTGAACTTATTAGACCTTAAAGTATGATCCAAGAAAACTCATCGGGTGCCAACACAATCATCTCACTGATGAAGGTTATGAAATCTGAAGGACACAAACAACCCTAAAATAGCTAAACCTAATAAACATGAGCCCAGATCATCGACTGCTGCTGCCTCCTGCATCTTTGTGTGTTGGCTAAACAGACAGCTGCCTGGTCAATGGTGGAGAAAGTATGTGGACAGCAGTGCTTGACCAAGTTTAGAGGGCAGACAAGGACAGCAAACATTCTTCCCTTAGGTAATGGTAAGTGTAGTCAGCTCAGTCAACATGTGATTAATCACACCATCACTGCTCATGTTAGCAAAGCACCGCAGACATTTTTAAGTTCTATACTTATACAAGATGTAAGCTTCTTATGGTCTTTTAAAATTATTGATGCTGTTGACAATTGGCTACACAATGCCAGTATAGAAAAAAATGATTTAAACTGTAAAAGGTTAGAGATATCAGTGGATTAGTTCTAGGAAGGTCCATATTTTTCACCCTTCTCTTTCGGTAAACTATCAAATTTAGTATTTTAAAAGCTGAAAAATTAACAGACTGTGATGATCAGTGCATTCTTACCAAAGCAGAATTCTGCCTTAGGCCTCAGCTTAGTGGCATCGCTGACCTAGAGGAGGACAAAGCTCACTACTGTTAGCTTCCCAGTTCAACCAAATACTGTAAATTAATCCTATGTATACATAATCTTATCATGTTAGTGTCAGATAAGCTTCAGTGGTAATATATCTGTGTACCTTAGAGATGTAGGTGAGCTTGAGGGAACCTACGCAGTCTGTGCCAACAGGAAGGTTCTGTGGGAGAAGGATTTTTTTTAAAGAACAAAATAAGCAAGAAAAGAAAGCTAAAACTAATAATTTGTCATTCTATTACAACAAGGGCCTCAACTGTGATTACTGACAAAATACAATGTGGCAGAGGGGTGAAGTCAAGCTCTGAAAAGCAAGTCAATATTACAGAGTAAGTACAGTATACTTTGGCCGCAGTCCATGATAGTTAATTTCAGTGACTTGCTGTGTTTCTGAAACTAGGGGATCCTGATTTAACATCATTAAAATTTAACCTTTTTCAATCTATAAAAAGAAAGGGACTTACTGAATTATTTAAAATTCCTCCTGCACTACATCATTTATGAATACTTCATGTAACAGCACAAATACAGCGTCTCAAAACCAGCATGATGTACAAACCAAGAGGAGAGTTACACTGTAATAACTGTGACACCGTGGGTCACAGAGCAGAAAATGTTGACCACTGTGGTTCTAGCAAATATCAGTGCTCACTACATGGACAAAACCAGAGGACTAGAACACACAAAAAAACAACCCCTGGTTTATTGTTTTATTATAAATTTATTCTATTTTCCTTCTAACCCATTTACAGGGATGTCTGCTGATAGCTGAGACACAGACGCACCGTTAGCACTGACCTGCTCATGTGCCTGTATTATGCGCTTCCTAATTGCTGTCAACTAGAATTACGTAATACAAGTTCTCCCATCCTAGTATGGTTGTCTGGCGATGGAAACATTTACCCTGTACTTAGCTTTGTGTTCGTAATGAATGAAGACAGCCTAGCTAAAAGTGGCCTGCAGTTAGCCTAGAGTTGCATGAAAGCTGATCATCCACATTGATAACCAATGTTAGCTGGCATGCAATTCTCCGGAAATTGTTCTATTTTCCATCAACAAATGAAACGTTTGTCTGTGCAGTTACCTGCAGGATTTTCCCCCCAAATTACAGCTAAGAGCTAAGCTAACGCAGCTCTGTGTAATTACCTGTGGGTTGTCCATGAACCACACCAGGCTTCCCTGCTGTGTGTCCAGTATGAAGTAACGGCGCAGGAACTTGCCACTGCTCTCATTCTCCTCGATGTCCAGGAAGCCACAGATCCGGTTCTGTCGGTCCACATAAGGCATCTCGCTGCCGGGACATTCCCTGGCCTGCTAGGGCCGGGAGTGGAGAGGAGCGGGGAGAAGAGCGGGGGCAAGCGGGACCGGGAAGAATTCCTGAAGGACAGAGAGAAAAGAGTGCAAAGGGAGATGTGTAAGGAGGGAGGGGATAAATGAGGAATTTTTGTTGTCTTTGTGGTGAGCCTTGCTAGCGTGTCCTGCTCCCTCTTTCTCTTTCTCTCTGTATCTACTGTATCTGTGGTCTCTCTGCCACCTGGAGCTCACTAGGCTTCAGCCTGCATGGGGATCATGTGACACAAACCACAACCCCGCCTTTATCCTTTTATATCAGCCTCACCCACACTCTCTCCCTCTTTTGCTCTCTCTGAGTCTCTCTTTTTTTTCCCTGTAACACACGCTACCCTCTGTCACTCTCTCTTCTATCTCCTCCACCCACCCTGGTTTGCTCTCTTTCTTTCCTTCTCCCTTGCAGGCCTCTCCTCTCTCACTTTCTGTGCTATCTCCTCCAACTGCTCTCTCATCCGATTTGGCAAGCCTCTGGCCAGCCCCTTCTGTCCCCTCCCTCCTGCCACAGCTGAGCACCCACTTGAGCATGGTCAAAAAAAAAAAAAAAAAGGCCACTGAGCTCAGCCATGTTTGACACAAAGACACAACACAAACACCCTCAAAGAGAATGTGCAATATTTAACCTGCTGAGATCTGACACATCCCTGAAACCTACTGCTTACTGGAAATTAACAGAAAAGTAAAAGATTCAAGTACAACTGTTTAGTCTTGCGTGTGCAAGCGCAAGTGTCTCAATGTCAAACCCCGTGTGGGTGGGCGCAGCATTACTGTAGGCATATTGTCGCATTAGCCTGTTTAAGCTGCTGTCTTTTTGGATGGAGCCTGAAATATGCGAGTGAGATGAGTCTTTGGAAAGCAAAGATAAAGACGCTCTTTCTCCATGACGTTATGAGCACTGTGTGGGTGGATGGGGGCAAATCGGGGACAAAAGGCCTGGTTGTTGTGCATGGACTCTGGGCTGGGAGCATCTCAGTTAGTCCCCGCATCTATCCAAGTCATCCCATTTGACACACAGGCATGAGAAAGGAGCAACACTGTCAGAGGCGACTATCTCAACTCTACACAAACACCGATTGTCATGTGAGAGTGAGAGACGTCTCTGTAGTGAGTTTAGTGATCCTGAAAATGAGGTGCTGTACACAAGTTCATCTGCATCTTGCATTTCAATATTGCAGATTAGATGTCTGACATAGCGCAAAACAAAATCCCTATAAGGCGAACAGGCAACCATATACGTTATATAGGCTTTGACCTCAATGACAGGTAAATTGATGTCCTCTTTTTCTGTTTTTTGTGGAAAAATGGGTGTATCAACTACAGCAAGGCCAATACCAACACTTTTATTTGAGAGTTTTAAAAATCTGATGGCAATGTGTAGGCAATATTTTTACACAAACACATGACAAAGAATACATTTTCAATAAGCAACACATATTTTTTTAAAGGAACTGTGACCGCAATGTGTCCTGAGTTTAGAATTTCAAGAAACATTATCTACCTCTTTTACCTTTTACCTTAAAATAACACCTTCAAAATCATTCCACATGATAACTGAGTAATAGTCAGTGGCGTAAACTGCTGGAATCAGGCCCAGCAAGTTATAGAACTATAGATCAGATACGTAGACTTGGAAGTCATTAAAAACCAGAGTTCATCCCTGATGTCCAGCAAAGAAACTTTGCAAATGTTAAGAATTCTAAATGAAGTTTGGTGTGTTTGTTAAAACAACAGCACATTTCAGCTCTGGAAGTCAGGGTCATGAGGAATATACACAGTGGGACTACACAGTCGGAGCTCTAGTCAAGCAACTGTAAATAAAAAAGTTTTAAAAACTTAACAGCTTGGGCTGGGAACACAACAGAGTGAATTATTGGAATCAACGGGAACAATAAGAGCAATTTAACAGATATTTCCCTCAGGAGTTGGTAGAGACCAAAAACGGAGCTAAAAGAGTGCGACTTTTGACTTATATTCAACACGTGGCCAGACACATGACTCCAAATGAGTAATAAGGTTGATACACATTTTCTAAATCAAGTATTACTGGCATTTCTGTTCTTACTTATTGGTTGTCAAATTCATAGATAGCAACAGATTTGTAATTAGCTTATTGGCCAGCATGGATGGTTGGGCAGATGTATCAGTCTAATGCTAACCCAATTCACATGACACTGATATTTTAAGCTCAACAAAGTCCTGCTAAAGCTACCCATGTAAAGTTGATGAGACTCCTGAGATTGGGTCAACTCATGTCCTGTAACACTGAGGAGGTTTATCTGCGTGCGAGAGAGATACGCTAACAAAATAATGGAGACATGCAAAGTGAGAACCACAAGACAGCTCAGAGAGGCAAATTTAAAGTTCTGACTCTAAAGATGGTCAGATAAGGTTGCATGATATAAGCTGACTTCTGCCTAGGTCAAACATTGCCTTCAGTAAACTCTTTTCACGCTTGCTGGAAGGCTTTGTCCACCATCACATGGCAACCAACCGGTCACACAGGACGTGTCATAAAATGACAGTAAGCACCAGCTGGATAGCCTAGTAGAGGGACCATTATTTTCCTTTCATGATCTTAGACCACTGCCATACCATGGAAAGTAAAACAGCAGCTGGAAACAGTAACTGTGGAGCTGAAATCTTGTGTTGTTTTAATGCTTATCTATCTGTTCTCACCACATATGAACTACATAGCAAATCACTAATCTAGGAATCAAGAACATGGCTTCATTAACTCCCAGGGGATATACATTTGTTACTGGGCCCCTGTTGACCCTTACTATACATGGCAATTTCACGCATCAAGAAACCAACCAGTACTCTAGAGATTAAATGGGTGATTAGACAGAAATTAATAATTGATCAACTGTATAAAGTCCATTTTTAAAGCAAAAAAGCCAAAAAATTCTCTGGTACCAGCTTCTCAAATGTTAATATTTGCTAGCTTCAGTTTTCCTGGATTGTAAACACAACTTTGTGTTGACTGTGGGTCAGACAAATCAGGCAGTTTCACGATATTAACTTGGGCTTCAGGGAATAATGATGGGTCTTTTACATCATTTTCTGACATTTTATTCACTGTAAAATAAATCGATTATTGAAGAAAATAACTGTGATAATAAAATGCAATTGTTGCTTGCAGCCTTACTGTTCTCCAATGATAGAATAATCCTACCTTTCTTGACTTTTTCTGTGCATTAATCACTTGACAGAGAAAGCAATTGATGATAACACACAACTTGTTCATTAATCACATTTGTAGACCCCAATGATATGGAGTAAACCTGGGACTTGTGGACAGTCTATGGCACCTGTGCAGTTGCCCATTGAGCCCTCTTGGTGACCCAGCCTTGTTCGAGAAGATCAAATTATATTATTCATTTGGTTTCAGAGAGACAGTTGAAAGGAATCTATGAGAGAGAAAAAAAACACTGAGGTACAAATACCAGAGGAACAAGGGCAATAAAGGGAAAGGGTTGGAACTGAATTTGCACTTTACAGGTCAAAGGTGGGACAGGTCATTCCAGTTCAGTTGAAAAGAGTAATTTCTGGGCAGAGTCTGGCTCAGAAGGCAGGACATGAGGCCAGCAGGTTTGACAGGCAGGGTCCTGTTTGCCATAGCAATATGCTAGTATGAGGTTTACGGATTTCCAGAGCAGGACAAATGCACACTTGGTAAATGTTAACTTGTAACACAAACCATTAGTCTTGAGTCACTGTAACAAACGACTCGACCGACGAGCCTCCAAACCCCTCACGGGATAACACCAAAATAACTTCACATTAACCACAACACGCTGACAACATTAGTGTTAGCAGCATCAATAACTCTGGCTCGCTGGCCTGAAGTTAACTGGGACATATGGCTCAGGTTAGCCTGCTGTTAGCAACTACCGCTGCTTCACACCACAACATTATATACATTTAACAAACATTAAAAACGACCACTCTTGTATTTTTGTCCCTTTGCTACATAACTGTATTATTTACCGACGTGGTGGATAAGTTTTGTCATACACGATAACCCAACGTTAACCTAGCTAACATTAGCGACTCGTTTTAGCCAGTCTCGTAAAATTTAACAGGCAACTTTAACTGTAAGAAACAACAAAGCCACGTTTATCCGTGTTAATTAGTTTTGCTCCACGTCCCGGCTCAGCTTACCCGAGTCTTACCTTCTGGGACTGCTGTACTCAGGGTCCGTGCGTGTCGGTGGCGTCGGGTCTGTCCTCTCTGCCTCAGCCCATCTCCACTGATCCAGGACACAGCGAGCCCCACTACTGCTACCACACAGATCGTCTATCACGAAGATGATCACTCTGTGGTTTTAAAATAAAAGGCACACTTCACCTTTAAATAGATAGATAGATAGATAGATAGATAGATAGATAGATAGATAGATAGATAGATAGATAGATAGATAGATAGATAGATAGATAGATAGATCGATAGATAGATGTCACGATAGTAAAATACTATAATACACTATACATTAGTGCAAGTCAGGTAGATATTCCTAAAGCTGTACAGTAAGGTACAGAATTGTCCTTGAATGTAAAAGAATTAACTATGCTCTGAAAATATGGATGTGTGATTGATCAGTTTACACATTGTATATAAATATGGAAAGATACTTGAAATATTACTGACAGATTATCAACCCTGCAGTGTTCAACCAACCTTTCATTTTCCAAAATGTTTGCCAATTTATGGTGTAAAAGAGTGAAAATGACAGATAGCCTGAGGATTAAGGACCATCTCTGCTATAAGGGGCACAAACCATTGACAGTAGAGTATCAGTATCTGCTCAATGTGTCATTTTTGATAATAGGCCTGGCACAAACAAAGCAAGGCTTTTGCTGCTAAGGGTAGTGTGACAGAAACATGTATGCATAGGTTAAAAATATTACCATTCATAGGGTATTATTACATGTGATGTGGCAACTGAAAACATGACTGTGTGGGATATATGAAGCAAGGATGCTCAATATGGACTATGCTGCAGAAGTTGACCTCCTAGTTCAGCTCCACTAAGTGAAACAACGTGCCAGCAAAGTTACCACTGCACTTCAGTCCATACAAGCAGCAACTGTGCAGCAGAGTGAACTTGTCAACTGTCAAATGTTTTCAAGCTCTGGTGCTCGGAAAAGGAGATAGGAGTGAGAGCTCTTAAAGTTTTCTTTTATCACCTCTAGGTGTATGAGGCTGACACTGGGTGTCAACATGGATGGAAAGCGGAATAGATAAACCAAAGTGGTGATTTAGCGACATCTAACGTTTTAAGGCTGCAACCACTTCTGATTCTGATCACCAATGCTTATGGGAGCTTTAGATTTTAATTCAATGTGGTTATGACCTTTTTTTTCCCCCTGCCTTTCCTTGCCTCCATATACTTTAATGATGTTTTGTTTTTGCTGAAGATCAGCTGAAGACGTCCTCCCTTCCTGAAGATAATTCCTTGACATTAATTATAACAGCCTCATCAAAGACTCAGCATATGTTGAAGACATTTGAAAGATATTAATTTTCATGCAAACAAAACGGATTTCACAGTGATGCTAATTTATGCATACTATAGCCTAGGCTAACTTTGAATAAAAAATATTACCATGCAGGAATATGCTGTTAATAAATAGGCTGTATGTATTTCCATGCATGTATCTACAGTGCATCAGGCAGTGTGACTTTTTGCCTACATTCAAACTTGTACAAGTTTGAAAAAAAAAAAAAGTAAGAACAGGTTCAACAGTCAGTCAGATAATTGGTATGTAGCTACTATTACCTTTCACAATCCTGCTCTCAGTTGTCAGATCATATTTGAAACAGTCATTATACAGACTAAGTAACCTGTCTTTCCGAGGCGATGGGCGTTAACAAACACAGGAACACACACACACACACACACACACACGGTCTGTCTGCAGTAGAATGGTTTTAGTGGTAGAGGAAGAGGGGCGGGCAATGCTGATGTGGATGAGGCTCATGTGAGGTGTCTCTACTTCTCGCCACTGTCAATTCGCGAGCCCCTGTCCTGGCGGGCTGACAGAGGAGAGCAACCATGGAAGAGGAGGAGGCGGGGGACACCTACCGGGAGACGAGGCATTTTCCTCTCCTGTGGCCTCTCCCCAGGCTCCGCTCTCAAAGTGACGCATCTGGATTTCGCTCAAGAGTGCTGTTCAGGCTCCGGGGAGCCCGGTCAGGTAGGACAGAGCCCATAGTCTTACACAACCTTAAAAAAAACTTTACAATTTGCTTATGGAAACCCCGTCAACTGAGACACCAGACCTAAAGCGCCTTTGTTTTTCATCACCAGCATAAATTGGCTCTCTTTTCTTTTGGTGTTGCAAGTTATACCAGTTGCTCCTGGCTAGACAGCATCCCCAAATGACTAACAAAGCAGCAGTGACTTCCTGTTCTCCTACACAGAAAACTTTACGTTTTTTTTCTTCTATTTTTGGATACCACAAATAAGCAGTCTCTTTATTTTATTTATTTTTTTCTTTCTTTGTTTGAGAAGTTGAACATTTTCATTATTTGTTGTTGTTCAGTTGTTGTCAGGAGCTTGTTCTCTCCACTGATCCACTGAAAAACCAGTCTGAAGTTTATGCTAGAACACAATAATTAGTCATATAAATATGAACCCCTTTATTATGACACACCTAGGTCACATAATAAGTTGAATGAATGAATCATCTGTCTGAATGGAAGGTGTGACAAGAGATTTGAGGTTAAATACACCCAGTAACTGAAAGATCCAAGTGCTTGGCAAAAGGTACATCATGAAGACAAATGAATACACCAAGTAAATCCACAGCAATGTTACTGAAAAGTTAAAAATCAATAATTCACTGTTTTATATTTCTCCTAAGTGTTTTTTGTGGGGTTTCTGCTCTAGATTAAATGTCAGAAAGTTGTCAGCCATAAAGCCCAAGGTGAGGAGAGTAAACCTTTTCATAGGCATTGTAAGACCCTGGCCATAGTGTTAACCAGCTATCTGTCCTCAGCGCCCTACTTAAATGTCAGTGTCATAGTTTTGCTGCCTGAAGCCACTGGCTGCGGTTAGAACCACTTCCTATCAGCCATCTTCAGTGATGTAGCCGAGATCTCACCCTGCAGCGGTGCTCTCTGCTCAAGTTACACGCCTACACCTGCTCAGACATACACTGCAGGCATGAGAGTTATTAATATACTGCTTTCCCGCTTTTAACATTATAGTGATAGTTTATATCAGACGTTGCACTTAGTTTGCCTGTGTTATGTTGCCACAGGAAGAGCTCATTCTGTGTTTGCGGTTAAGTTGTAATTACAGGAAATGTGGAGTGGAGCAGTTAGGAAATTAGTTGTCCAAGGATGTTTATGTCTCCTGCCAGCTTGGATTTTGAGCTTCATGTTTTAACTATCTCAAAGTAATTTGACTGTGACTGAAAATTAAATAGTAGACCTGACTGTTATACTCGTATTCATATATATCCACTCATTTACAAATCTCACGTTATCTGTTTCTTTAATCATAGCTTTATGTAGTATGAATTAAGACAATTGAACAAAATTCACAAAAGATCCCTTTAAGATTTACTCGGTGTTCTGATATAGAGTAAACTGAACAATTTGCAAATCAAGCAACAGAGGGAGCTAATCTACCTCTTGACAGAGATGCTGGAAAACAATACATGCATTAAAATGGCACCTCACACATGCAGTATGATGACTATAGTTTTCACGTCCGTCCCACAGGGTGTGTGTGAGATCTGACATGAAGAGATAAAGTACAAATGACACAAACAGTATTTCTCCCAAAAAAAAAAGTACTAATAATAATAATAAGAAGAATTACAGCACTCTTTTTCTTTTTTAAACTTAAAAGAGTACATTTGACCCTGCTGATGAGAAATTTTCTCTTGCCCAAGGAAAGATACCCCTATGGGGAATATTACCAGAATTAATGGCTAAAGGGAGGGATGTCTTTTTCATGTAAAGGAAGATTTTCTTTTTTAACACACTCTAAGAAAAAATAAGACTAAAAAGGAAATGCAGCCCACAGAGCTGGGAACATGTAAGTCAACAGGAAGCATAAACAAATATGAAGTGGGCCATTATAGGTGACAGTGAACTCTCAGTACTGTATAACAATCCATCCCCACTTCAATTATTTGTTCTTTCTTTATGTCAGGCTTATTAAGGAGTTCATCTCTGTTCACTCTGTTCTTTTGGAAAGCTAGAGTATTTACTGAACTTAATAAGCCCACTTAGCAGTCATCTCTCTGCTATTAGCTATATGAACTGTAAGTCCATAGGTTGATTTGTAAACCCATCTCTGCCATATTAGATGGTAATGTACAGTGAATATAACCAAGATCAAAACTTGAAAAATATTTAGATTCATATCCACTTTTGACCTTTTAAAACAGTAGTTGATAAAAAACAATCTCACCATCTGCTGAGGAAGATCATGTGATTTGACCGAAAGCGCTAGAACAGTTACAGTGAACCTTGTATTGAGAATGTTTTGATCAGTTGAAATATACTGAATGCCCTTAATCATCCAAAATAAGAACACATATGTGTACATTCTTATGCTGAATATCCAGTTGTGTGTTACATTTGTAAAGATGGTGATGATATACTATTCTATTGTGTATGTATGAATATGCATGTCTGCATCTGAACTTGTGCACTCACATGCGCATTTGTGTATGTGTTTGTGGAAAAAAATCCATTTGGAATAATGTGCAGGCTAAGATGGTCTTTGCTGTCCGCTGTAAATACCATGTTGTCCTCCAGATGGGCACTGTATCGCTCTTGTAATTGCACAGGCAGAGAAAGGTCGAAAGAAGAGAAGAGGGTGATAAGAGAGGATAAAGGGTGAATGAGAGGGGAACTGAAAAAAAGGGCCAAGAAGTAGATATATTAAGACAAAAGAAAACAATAGGAGGAGAGGGAGGGGAGCCAAAGAGTGGAAAGCAAAGGAGACAGTTTGACGGGGACAAGGGAAAATTATGAAAAAGGCAAAGAGAGGAGAGGAGGCAAAAAGGAATGCAAGGACAGGATGATTAAGGAGGACGAGAAGGCAGATGAAAAGACTAAAGAAAAGGAAAAGACAACAGAGGGGTGTCAGCTTGCTGGTGTGCTCTGATCCTTGTGGGTACTCTCCTCAAAATAACACTGATTATATACCCTTTTAGTCTGCAATAACTACATGTTAAATGTACTGTAATGCAGAGAACAACCCTTCCCCCTTTACTGCCCACACACAGTCTATCCTAGGCACTGTTGTAACTGCTCCAACAACCACTGGCATACCCCAAAATGTTATGGTTAAGGTTTTCTTCAGGAATTAAAGGTCCTATCTATAATTATGTCGCAGTTTGAACTGTTCACATATTATCATTGTCCTCAGCTGTTCCTTCAGAAGTAAAATCTCAAATTTGATCACCCAAGTAATTACAATTCATGTCACGACAATCCATTCAATAGTTGCAGGAACATTTCAATCAAATCATCAAATGTGAACCTTGTGGTGGGACTACAGGGCACTGGATCACCAATATACCACCAACCGCAGGGTTCATCCTCTGAAAACTATGAATGTCTGTATGAATTTTTGTACCAATAGCTCAGTCTAAACCAAAATAGCGGACCAACTGACTCACCATTCCTAGAGCCGTGTCACTAGTGTGGCTAAAAACAACCATATTTTAGGTTCACAATCGCATTTCTGTTTCATTCATGTTTTACATACCATTAACCCTTGTATTCATATAAGAACCTGCCCTGAGACAGGCATCCCCAGATAAAAGAACAGTATCAGTTGTTTCAGCATATCCCCAAAATGACTTATGTAAGGCAAGTAAGAAAAAAGTATTCTAGTGATCTGATCTGTTTTCTCTCCAGCATTTATAATGTAAGGGTTAGGCTCAATCTTTCTAAAGTTCTAATGTTTTAATTTGTCAACACACTCCAAAGACAAAGTAGGTATATTTTGTGTTGTGTGTTAGCGAGTTATGTGACATTTATGTTCATGATCATTTAAAAATAACCTGGAAGAAAACATTAATGCTTTAATCCTACTTACACTGGGGTTTTGGAACTTTTGTGGCCAAAATGAGTGTTACAACAACCTGTGCAGTGAAAAAACAGAAAAAAACTTGTTTTCTAAGAAAAACTATCCTGTTAAAAAAACATTTTTAGCTGGCAAAACTTTTTTTCTCACCTGTGTCACAGTTGACACACTTTAAAAGGACTGTCCTGGCAAAACCTTTTTTAAATCTGTTCTGAAATCAAACACAGGAGAGAAAACAATTAAGATCAGACTTAGATCACAAGATTTTTTATTATTATTATTATCACTTGTCTCTCAGGGCTTCCATACAAGCCCTTTAGCTGCCACTGTAATTATGACTCTTGTGTGTCAGGAGCAAATGAAGAAGTCAGGTGACATTATAATAGCGGCAAAATGTTTGCAGTGGCAGGTTGTCAGGGTGGATGGATGGGTCAACAAAACATCGGACTTTAACATCAGAGGCCACTGTTTGTTTCCTGTCCCTGTTACAGTCCATGACTGTAGTTGTTCCCTGACATAAACCATTATGTTATTATTGTACCTATGACGATGATGTTTCCCTTACCTTGACCAAATTGTATTTGTGCTTAACCTTAGCCAAAACTTAACCACAGTATTGGCGGGGGTGTCAGATTAGAAAATGCTCTGTGTTGTTATAAAGGGATATTATGATATGATATGATATGATATTATATATTTTGTTGTTTCATTTATTGTTGAATTGTTTACCTGCTGTTATCTCATTTTAAATATGCTATACCATATGATTATTCTTGTTCTAGATTGTATAGGTGGGCAAACAGGTGATCGTAATCCAATAAATAAGGTGGCTGCATGATGACATGGTAGTTAATGCACAAAACATTTTTGTTCTCAGGACTCCCTTCAATCCACCTGAACTCATGTATACGTAAATGCTTTTGATAACTGACTTCTCTTCTTTTTATCGCTCATAGTCCCACTCTCAGTATTGAATGTGATTGCCTGTTTTTGGGTGAATTATATGTGTTTTTCGCACATTTAATGGTGAGAAAAGAGGGATAGACTTTTTAAATACCAGTTGACCATGTGAAGCATTGGCACATTCATGTTTCTCATCTACTTAGTTTCTTTTGTGTGAGACTATGTGTGTGTGTGTGTGTGTGTGTGTGTGGGTGGGTGGGTGGGTGTTATTGGAGTTGGTGAACCAGTTGTTTTTCTTCTAGCTTGTGGTGAGCCGTTCCATTGAGCTGCATCGAAAGTCAAAGTCTCACTTTATCCATTGCTCCTCCATCTGTCTATCAGTAACTCTGCGTGGTTACTTACTAAGCCTTTAACTCTATTAATATCTGTTGAAACGCCTCAGCAGTGAATGAACAGGATGTTAACGCTGTGCTGCACAGCATCTAATAATACTGTGTACATACATTAAGTGTATGTGAGTGTGCGTGTGGAAATTTAATAAACACTTTGGTTTGTGTGGTTGATTAAAAACGGCAGTGGAACAGAGAGACATACAGTAAGAGACAAAAACAACAAATGTATGATTTTAAGCTTTATGATTTTCACACAATAGACAATCAGGTAGTGGATAACAAAAAGAAAAGAAGTGAAAGGGAGGAAAAAATAGGAATAAAAAAGCAAAAACTAGAATGTACTCTATACAGTACAATAAAATAGACTGACAAGAGTGGAAAGTAGCACTACAGAGTATGGCATAATAGTAGCTGCTCTTATGTAGTCAATAGCCTAATGGTTGTGTGGACAATATGTCTGTTCTCAGTCCAGCACACACACACACACAGATACATGTCTCTCATTTTCAGTCCATCATCCCACTCCACTTACTCTTTTCACAGGTAGATCTCAAGTATCAAAAGAGATACAGTTATAAAGAACAGGAAATTAAAAATCAGCTGTGCTTGATAGACACAGACACACATACACAAATATTGCAGTGTGTGTTTTTGAAAGGCGATTTGCAGCGCCAATTATGATTTGTCTGGTCCTATACAGGGAGCTGTGACATCCAGCATCAAACCTTCACTGGCATACAGATGACATATTTACTGCGTCAAGTGGCTCCTCACAACACTTGAGGAGCCTTAAGTGTGAGTGTGACAGAGGAAGAATTTGAAAATGATAGCACTTCTTGCATTCTGTGTCTGTATCTTTGGTTCTTCTTTATCTCTACCTCTGTGTGTGCATTTATCTCAGAGCTTATGTGTATTGATTTATTTAGCATTGTGATTATTACTGATGTTATATTTATGATCTGCAGTGTTTTGTATCATGGTGCAGTCACTATGGCGCCATAGTCTTCAGGTGTGTTCTCCATTTGCATTTAAAGACCTCAAAAATCTCAATTATTTCTCCATAATATTAAATATTGTGTTACTAGGCAACAATCATGGTTAACAATAAAAACTTAAGGTGTTATTTACTGAGAGTTCAATACTCAAAAACCCAACTAATGTGCCTCATCAAGACTGTGGGAGTGGCTTGATCAGATCTGATTGACAATGACTAAACAGCCTACCAACTGTCATCAGTCATATGTTGTTAAATCCTGATTGGTGCAGAGATTTACATGACATTAACTTTTTCCAGCTCACTTTAAATCAGAAAGATGAGCTTAGAGAAAAAAAGAAACGCAGAAATCTCTAATGTGATATAACAAAAAATTGTTCTAACGTCAGAAAACCATGTGTTTTGTTTGTTTTTAAGATCCCATCACTTGTAATTGCAAAAATGTATGTTAAATAGTTTAAACTGTGAGTTTTCTTTTCTGGATTAAAATTATTTGTAAAACCCCAATTTCTCTTCCAGCATGCAGAGAATGAAATAAAAATTACCCCTGGTTCCAGCTTCTCCAAGAAAAGTTGAATCTGGGGCAACTGGACTTTTCAGAGGCTTCTTCAGTTTTGACAAAGCTCCCTATCAAAATATGCACATCGTCGTCATCAAAGGAGTGTCCCTTATCCTTCTGGCATGGGTAAACTGCTGAATTTTGACCTGAGGAGTTACCCCTCCTGATGGGTAGATCTGTGCATTCCTGCTGAAGACCCTCCTGACTTTCTCAGAGACTCCAGGCACGTATGGGATGATGATGTTGTTGCGTTTGTTTGTTGTTTTCTTCACCACCCACAGTGTTGGTGTTCTTCCTGGAATTTTACAAAAGCAAAAACGGCCTCAGGTCACAGATTCCGCAGTTTACTTACACCTGGAGGATAAGGGACATTCCCTTGGTGACAACAATGTTACAACAAACCTGGAGTACTAATGAACCAAACAAAACCAAAAAAGCAAAATAGAATTAACAGATAAATCAATGATGAAAATAACTGATAGTTGATGCCCTAGTTAAAATGAAATGAAAAATGTTTAAAACAAATTTCAAATTCATCGCTTTCCTTTTCTCTCCTCTCTTTTTCTCTCCTCTTCGTATTTCCTACGTCATTCTGGGACTTCAACACGGGAGGGACAGTGAAAAAGAAAATGGGTGAGACTGGAGCCAGACTCAGTAGCCAGAAGACCTAGGAAAACCCTGACAGGCAGGGAGATGGAGATAAATGCAGGACGAGACACAGATTAGGAGGGAGAACGAGGGACAGAGATGGAAACAAACATTAACTTTTAATGCTCTTTATTGGAGCGAGGGAAGGCAGGAGGGAGGGATGGAGAGAAGGAGGAGGGGTGAGTGAGTAGCAGACAGTGGAGGGAGGAGGGAGGGCAGAGCGATGAAGGAGGGAAGTAGATTGCGAGAGAGAAAGGAAGGGGAGAGAGAATAGGAGAGGGAGAGACGAGACAGGAGAGAGAGAGGGAGGAGGGAGGAGGAGGCAGAGAGGTGGTGTGTCGGGAAGAGGCAAGGATCAACTCACTCTGCTGATAATATTCCCTGGGTCAAACATGGAACATGATGGTGAGTTTCTTCCTTATGTAATCCTTCTTTCCTGTACATGTGTTATCCAGTGTCTCGTTGAAACTTTCTGTGTCTGTGATAATGTAACAGAAAGGCATGTTAGTCACAGAGAGAGGGATCATACCACTTCTCCCTCTTCACATGCTATCCTTATATGTAGCTTTGGGTGTCACCTGTTAGCCAGTGATTGCTTTGAGTGTACACACAGGCTGTAAATCCTCTTCTATATTGGTTGAAATTATGACCCAGCCTGCTTACAGTGTCTAATATTTAGTTTGAAGTTAGCTCATAAAAAGGCCACTAAGTTAAACATATTAAAACATATGTTACATTTTGAATATGCATGACTCAGTATTATGGTGTCTCTGACTCTTGACGCTTGTAGCGTCTGACCATTGTTGTCCAAGATGTCATTTAGCTAGGAGTGGCTGTCCTGTCTGTCCCCAGAAATGCAGGGCTGGGTGGGTTTTCTAGTGGTCATAACCTGGTTCATATTCGAAATAAATACCTGGTAACAACAACACACACTGTCATGCATATTACAGGAACACTACTTTAAAGACAACAGCAGAATTTTACTGTGTGCAATATTATTAATAAGATGCCTAATGCTGCAAAGTAGAACCTTAATAACATTAAGGTTGGCTATATCTTGACTTAACCAGGCTGTGCGCTGTGAGGCCCATTTGGCTGATGTACTTTTTATTAAAGATTCTTTGGCAATGCTTATGAAGCAATGATGATTGTGTGCCTATAGCACAAAGCAATTATTGGTTTTGTAATTCTGCCCATGGTTGCATTATGACATTAGAGTTTCTTATGTAGTAAAAACAAGCCATATCCCTGGAATGGCAGCAGGTTTACTGTCCATGTTTCTACAGTGGAAAAGAAACTTGTTAAGACCAGTAATGGACTAAATGACAATGATAGGTTGTTGCATTGGTTAATTGTCACACTCAGCTAGAGGAGGCAGGCCGAGGCTACTCGGGCCCATGTTATCTAATATAGTTTAATTACTGTTTGCAGAGGTTGTCATAACACTTATGCATTATACATAATGGAAGCGCCTGTTACCTTGTGTTCATAAGGAAAAAAAAACCCCCAGAAATTTAGGGCAGAGATGCTGTTTTGAACTCCAGTTGTTTTCTCTCTCTGTATTGTTGTCTCAGGTAAGCTTTGCAACAATAAATCCACTTTAATCCGTATTCCTTTGTGTGTGTGTATGGTGAGTGTTTGTCTGTGTTGACAGAGATGCGGGCTGGGTGCTGAATAGGTACACAACAATTTTCTGCTATTGTGATGTGAAACAGCATTTTGCAAGGCAACAGCATCTGTGAGTGCGCACATGCAGCTATGCATATTATATCGTGTGTGTGTGTGTGTGTGTGTGTGTGCGTGTGTGTGTATGGGTGAAGTGTGTGTGTGTGTGTGTACAGTGACCAAGAATGGTTGGTCAAATGCTCCTCTGTTAGGCTATTCCTAACTTAATTTAAGTGCTGAAATAACAAACCGCTGTCCGTTTAGTTTGTAGCAGTTTAGTCCCACAGCTTTGTCTATTTATCTCTCTCACTCCACATTTCATTTTGATATGAGACTCACTTCTGTACCTCAGCTTTGGCAGATGGCTCTGCTTGTTTGACAGGTACATCCATCCATCAACTCACTTATTTTTGAGAAATATCCTCATGTTGATGTAATGATTCACTGTTAGCTTATTATTCTATCTGACTGGTAGAAATCTGCACCTCTGTTTTCGATATAATTGTCACTTCAACGAATCTCTGCACATCAGTGAAGATAGTTGGACCTGGCCCGAAACAACCATCATCAACCAGTGGCAGTATAGTTTAAAACAAACTATACTGAGTTTCCAGAAGAGTAATAATGTCACGACTAACGGCATACGACATAACTGAGCAAACATGACTATCGTGCTTAGGACGACTGTTTTCCAATTGACAGTGGCTCTCCCTAAATCTTCAGATATGACCTTATATAGTTTACTGTAAGTGTGAAATAATGCTTGCTGCTGTTTATTTACTCTGCCCATTCACTGTCTTCAAGTAATTACATGTTATGGTTTGTGTTTTTGAGTTGCTGTTCCATTTTCCTGTCACTGCAGCCTTTATTTCTTTTGGTTATTATTACAGACCCCACTAGAATATCAACAGTGAATCTCTCTTCAGCTCTTTCTGTCACTGTCTCTTCCTGTCTGTCTCTCTTTCTCGCTTGCTTTCTCTCAAGCTCTCAGGCTGCATGTCTGGCAGGATGTCAACTATTGATTTATACAGGCAACATTTTAGCAATGTTAAGCGGCTTGTAAGTTGCGCCAAACGAAAACAACAAACAGGAGATCAGGTTTCCAGACGACTTGGCTGGCAGATGGGAAGAAGGCTTGAAATGACAATGTACTACTATCGTAATCGACAAAGAGACTGTACAGTTAATATTATAAGGTTAGTAGAATATGTTAGGTTATGAATGCTGGAGACAAAGAGACAAACTTGTGTCAGTAAGGAGGAATATGGACTGGACTGTATACAGGCTTCCTCATAATATGTAGAAATAGGTCCTTATTGCAGGAACTAAATTGTCAATATTAAATTCACAATTTTGGATTATTATCCAACCACAGCCACAAGCATTTAGATTTATTCTCAAAGCTATTTCATGCCTACAGTTGAGTATTAAACATCAGGCTGCTGAAAAATGAAAGTCAGACCTATTAGAGCAGAGAGAGCTTTAGGATGGCTTCTTTTCTCAAAACCCCAGAAATCTTGCCAACAAAGTCTTAATAATATTAAATATTCATGACTAAATAAGCAATAGTCAAAAGTTTAAGTCTTGGTTTGAGGTTTTGTCTAGTTGCTCTTAATCACATCATTTTGATACCTTCTTGTACAATGGCATAATGGCACTAAACTCCAACTCAAATAAGTAACAGAAAATGTGCTAATTTCCTGATAATTTGTTCAAATTTTGCTAAATTTGGGCCCATTGAAACTTAACTATCATAAAGAGTTGATGGAAAGCAAGTTTGAAATCCTACTTAAAGAAATCAGCTAATGACAAGGAACCCTCACACACTTTTTAAGTATGCTTGGTCAGTACATTTTACAGGTTACTAACAATCCAACAATGACATGACAAATATGCAAATCCTGCTAATCATATGTATTTGATAGAGAGAATGATTTGGATCAATCAAGCATCACAGTATTACTATGATGAATTCCACCGATTTGTGTGCTGGCACATTTAAACAGTTCCTCTCAATGAGCTTGGTTTGCTTTTATGTGGGCCTGTTCCTCGCTGGGTACACTTGACTGTTATGACAGTTTGTGGTCTGAATCACGATCCTGGGTACAGATATGTCCGGTCACTGACTCGTGGAAAGCTGGCTCCTCCATAACATGCAATATAACTTCTCACTTAAACATGTATCTACACACCTTAGGACAGGCAACTTCTAATCAAAGTGCCCTTTCTTTCAAGACCAGTCATGAATGCAAAATCATTTCAGTACATTAGCCCAGATGGTCCCTGTGCTTTGGCTAAGCAATATTATGAGACTGTACCCTGGAAGAAGCCCAGGTTTAATAAATAAATCAAGGGAGGAGAAAGGCTCTGGCGCACTTAAACAATTATTACCTTGTTCAACTGGGCCTACTACTTAATATTTGATGACTCTTTTACTTTCTTCTGGCCTCCTCCTCCTCCCCCTCCTCTCCCTGCTCTTCCCTTTTGTTTTTTCAGTCAATGAAACAGTCGAAATTTTCTCAGTTGACCCCCTCAGTTCCATTCCAGTGTCAGGATATGATAAACATGGACCTGGTTCCTGAAAATGTCACCTTAGCCTTTTCCCATATACTAAATATTCCCAAAGTCTCCATATGGACATTTGTTCTTGTATGGAAAAGCATGAGTTGATTAAGCTAAATCCAGAGGAGCTTTTCTCCTGCATTTTGTTTTGAGTCAGTAAGTGACACGTGGGGCATGGAAGACAGTAGCAGCCCGAAAGGACATAAAACTGGCTAACTCAGAGCTTAATCATTAAGAAACCCCAACATCACTATCATCACCCACAGATATGGCGGACTGGGGAATTTGAGAATGTAACAATTTGATGGCATGGGAACTTTGTCTGGCTCAGTTTAGGTACCTTCATTTTAAATCGGGGCTACCAAATACAAGACTCTAAGCCCTCAAATCTTGGCAACTTACAGTGACAGTTAGACGAGAGTACCTTATCTTCATTAAACAAAATCATATCCCACTGAACTCCCTAGCAAGGAGGGACGAAGATTTCCATTGTCTCAAAATAACTCTTTGTACAACGATCTCCTCCTTTTTGAAAATGCATTCATTCATGTCTGGATTCGGGTAGATTTTCCACAGGTCCATTTTGGGTTGGGTCAACCTTCCACCTTGACTCTAATCGATCTGGGAGATCTCTGTCTCAAAAGACTTTGAATTTTTTAAGAAACATAGTGGCTTTAACCTAGGGATGTGGTGTTTGAAAGACCATAGCAGAAGATGTTATGAGAAAAGAAGAAATCAAGTTGTTATATGAGGTCAATTTTGACTCACTGATTGTTAAAGAGACATTTGAACCCTGACCATTCCTCTGGCTCTGTGTGGTTGTCTCATATGTAAATGGACTGAACATCAACAGTACTGGGTTAAGTACACCTGTCTGATTCAGGCCTTTCAGTGCTATCACGACAATTATTTTTCCACCTTATTGTCTCTTTATGACCTCAACATTCAACCTGCGCTTTGCTGATACATCAAGTTAATGACATTGCCTCTCTGTCATTATAACTGTCACTCTCCTCCTGTTAACTTTACTAAGTACTTCCACCCATCTGTCTTGTCTATCCTTCCACTTTACAGACTTCCTTCCTGTCTCAGTTCTTGTCAGTTCCATCTAACTCACTAACGACAGTCAGACTGCACAGTTATCCAACAACTCCCTAATTAAAATGTGTGTATGGCTTGTAAGTCTTTAGAACGGCTGTCAAATGGTGCTTCGATAAATAAATTACTTGAGATATTCATGTTCTGTGATGTCCTGTCAGATGTAGAACTTTCCAGTCACATTGGGATGAGAAGGTTAATCCAAAGTCCACACATAAAAAAACAACAACAAAAAAAACAATATCACGCGGTATTGTTGACTGACTACAGATATGTATCAATGACTGCATTAGAGCAGGTGAATGGGGCAGTGCAAAGCGTGGTGCACACACTGCCACGCGGCAGCCTCCCATGCCATACTTCATTTTGGTTTTAATTCTTTTCTTGTGTGAACATGCCAAAATTCTTTTTGTTTAGAGTTCCTGCTGGTTTTATTTTCCCTATTGCAGCAACCCTTGCCCAGAATGCTTTAATAATTATAGTGCGTGTGATAAGACTGTTGTAGCTTCTTACCTTTAATGGCTTAGGGAGGAAAGGAGGGGTATACAGCAGTGACATGGAGAAACCAAAAACGAGGTTTCATTATAATAATAATGAACAAGGTGGAATCAATGACAAATTGTTGATGATCTCCCTAAATGCAAAGGCAGTAATTTGAGGTTACCGTGGATAACACTAGATGCTTGATCTTGGCTTTGAATGTTTATATGTTACGCTGTAGCCATGCGTGTACGTACATGAGTGATGGCAAAACTGGGTTCTGCGGTCTCGGCAGCACTCTGGTTGACGGTGATGATGAATAAACTCTCTCTCTCTCTCTCTCTCTCTCCCCTCACACACACACACACACACACACACATGCCACGGTACACTCGCATATTGAAGTCCGTCTGGGGCAGGAGTGTTTGGCTTGGTTTGCCACTCTCGTCAGTGAGTGGCCTTAGCTGTGTGTCTAATATTAAACAGACGTATATCTCGTCCACGTTATCAAAGCATTTGTATTACATTGACAAAGCAGCGACGAATTTGCCTCATTTATCAAACCAGCTTTAGCGGATCAAAGTGGAGGTTATGAGTTCAAGCGTCTGTACTGACCCTCCTCTGTAGCCCATGAACACTGTCCAGACCCTAAAATCATCATATTAATTATGGACTCTAAAGCTAAAATGCCTTGTCACTTCAGGGTTCGTTTTTGAGGAAAATAATCTGCGGATAAATCTAATCATGAAAATAATCATTGGTTGCTAGTGGAGCTTTAGACTGTTTCGAACTGCATCCTCATGGTATCCACCCACTCATTCTTATCTCGCCCTGCTACAAAGGGATCAAGGTGAAAGTCTATTTGTGGATCTCAGTATCCAGACAAAACGGGTCTCACCACAGACTGTATAATCCTATGGTCTCCACACATGAGCATATTTTCCCCTTTAAAAGCTTTTATAAATTCATTTACAGTAATGGAAGAAGAGATACTCAGATCCCACTGTACAAGTAAAAAAAAGTGCTACAAGAATGTAAAAATACTCCATCCACAGAAGGAAAATAAAAAAATTTCAAAGCCAGGGTCAGGCCTCTCCCTAAGGTCCTGAATAAATTTGATTGTCGTGAGATGGAAAGGAAAAATGAAGAAAACATTTTATTTAAATTTTTAAATCTTGACATATGTTGTGTTTTATAAGCTTGTAATGTTTTTTAATGTCAAATATTAATTTCTAAAGTATCTACTTCCTTATACTTTATTCTTAAATGTAGTGGAATAAAAAGTAAAGAAATGTATAAGCAAATGCGAGGAGTAATTAAGATCTTTTATTAAGCAAAGTAGCAGTGCACAATGTAAAACAATCTATTAAGTTTTTAAGTCCCACTGCAATTAACATTTTACTAGTATAAATACGTAGGTATTAGCATAAAAAATGCTATATTTTATCTTATTTCAACCAATGAGAATCATAATTCATTAGTTTATTATATTTGTATGATTAATCTGAATGAGTAAAGCCAACTAAGTTATTAAATATTGCAGATGTGAGTGAGAATAAAGTTAGCCCATAAAGTGTGGTGGTTAAAAGTATTAAGTAGCATAAGAATTGAAATACTCAAGTTAAGTACAAGTTAGCCTACTTTCTAGACTTATAGACCTACTTAAGTGCAGTGTGAATAAATGCATGCTCCGTTCTGCACTTTCAAAATGGATATACTCTTGTTAATTATTGTCAAAAGGCTATGGTTACTTTCCACTTTCTGTTAATTATCAGTGAAACCTTACATCATTCATCCAAGTGTTTTTCTCTGATATGTTCTCACTGTTTTAAACTCCCGCTCAGCGGTATGCTGCCCATTGTGTTCTTAATACAGGCCGGAGTGTGACTGGTGGCTGAAAGTGTCGGACCTTCGCAGCTTGTTGTAGCGCCTCTAATCTGCATGGGGAATGAGAGGCATTCTTCAATAACTCACAGGGAGGTGGAGGAGGGAGGAGGAGGAGGTGGGAGGGAAATTGCTACGTAGTAACAACCCAGTCAGTCAGTGAACCAAGTTTTCTCCAGCGACTCCATGTCACAGACTGAAACTTTTTTTTTTTTTTTTTTGAAATGAAACACACTCGGTGGCCACGGACGGGATTTATGCGGAGAGAAAGGCCGTGATCGTGAGGTCTTGCAGGGTGCAGGGGCGGGTAGAGGCCCCGGTCCGGGTCAGTGCTCCGTGGAAGCTGAATATGGGTCAGACTGCTGTGTCTGCCGTGTCCCAGTCCGCGAGCAGTGAGTGCGTGTGTGAGTGAGTGTGTGTGCATTTTCTACATGTGTGTGTATACGTGCAAACTGCCATCTCCTTCCCTCTTGTCTCTCTCACACACATTCCGATATCTTTATTCAGGAAGTCTACTCATTTTTGCTTTCTTTCTTTAACATTTCTCTCGGTTACTTTATCGAAACTTCTACACAGTTGAACGTAAACAAAGTGCGTAATGTTTCCTGCTAATGGGCAGTTAGCGAACTACACATTATGGCAAAATAAATCTAACGCTATTGCATCACTACAGCACTCCGTTGCTAAATTTATCGCTGCCAGTGTGAAACAAACTGGTGAAATAGCCGGTGTGAAAACCGTTACAAGTGTGAGAGGACGTGGCTGCATAACTGGTTGTTCAAATCTGCATTGTCGCCGCTGGTGTGAGTTCACTGTTTGATGTGAGTTTATGTAGCAGCAGCCAGTTTGACGGATCCAGACAGACTGAGAGCAGCTGAGTTTTAGCAGTTTTGTTTACCCAGGAGACGAAGTTGACCAGGACTATCTGAGGAAGCTCGTATGGCTCAGTGCAATCAAGAAGGTGGATTTACTTTTAATTCACAGTCAGGAACTATTAGCAAGACAACATCATGTCCCCAAGTCCAACAAGTGGGCCCACTCTCATCTTTGTCAAGGCCACAGGAAATGTCATCGCTCACAGGCTAGTAGAGGTTTGATTTTGTCCAAGTAAAAAGTAGTTTACAACTATTAGTAATTCCATTGTGAATTAATCTGCTGGAAGCTTTGTGTAGTTAATGCAGTGAATATTTGGTCAAGTAAATGTCAGAAAATTATGTCAAATACTCATCAAAGTTTCCGAGTCCAAAGATAGGTTGTCAGTTTGTTTATTTGTCAACTAAGCCGCTCAAACAAGTATGATCAGTTTTACAGTGATGCTAAAACAAAAGAAAAGCAACAGATGCTCACAATTTAAAGAAGCGGGATCAGAGGATTTTTGTTTGAAAATAACTGGGATAATTGATTATAAAAATAGCTGCAATTCTGTCAGTTGATTCGTCAATTGATCTAGATGTCCAACTGAGAATATATTCATTATCAATTATTCTGCTGAGTATTTTATGTCTCTCTACTGGTGACAACCCCGTGGTCGAATAATATTTATTGATTGTCTGTCCATCTCCCGTTCTCATAGATATGATATCAGGGCGCCTTGAGGACTCATTTCAAATTTGGCACAAACATCGCTTGGACTCAGGATGAGCAGTTAGAATTCAGTGGTCAAGGTCAAAGTCACTGTGTCCTCACAAAACAGGTTTGATCATAACTCAAGAATTCATATGCTTAAAATATACTGCAAATCTAATAAAGACAAAAATTAGCAAACCATATTTATATCTACAGGTCAAAGGCCAACCTCAAGTGACATCAAAACACTTCTCAGGTGTCATTCAACTGGTTAGCAGAGTCATAAAGCTGTAGGGGTGTTCAACAAGAAGGATATTTGATTGGTATCGCAGGAGAAAAGAAAGCAGTAGATCTTACAGGTACCACACACACACAAATTTTGTTTGCTTAACAAATGATTGAGAATGATTAAGAAATGATCAAAACAGTCCACAAATCATTAATGGGCTAATAGTTTCAAGGTCTAGTTGTCACATTGTATCCACCCTATTTGTGTATTCTTTCTGTATTTTGCTGCATGAAACAAAATAAACTCCTCCAATATAAGCGACCATATCCTTTTTAATGAATAAGCAATCAGTTCCTCTGACTAAAGAGTTATGCAGGTTTACACTGCTGGATAAAGGAGCAGTTTCACCGCCAGAACAAAGTGAGTAACAACTGACGAGGTTACCTCCTGGTATCATAGAAAACCAGCAATTCAGGCATCACACTGACTGTAGAAGCATTGCTTTAAAAGAATAGCCATTCTAGTCAGACATGAGGACAAAATAAAGGGAAAAAGATATTCCCTCATTTGGTGTTTTGATGATGGTGGTGAGGTGCTGGCCCTTACTTTTGGTCCAAACTCTCCCAAATATGCTGAGGGTGGCAGTTGTCTGGCATGAGTGACTGGCAGAATAGCATATAATTCACACCATTTTCATACTCCTTGAACCGATGATGACCTCCATACCATGCATAGGACTGGATATTAAACATCAGTACTCTTTTGTGAATTTCATACTCAGACTCTTAGTCTTGTATATTTTCCTTAACATCGCAGTTTAAATCTTAACTTTGTAATATTAGACTTATTGTATTTTGACAAATTTCCTGTGTGGCTGCTTTGTGTTAGTATGAAATTAAACACTGATGGATTTGAGATGGTTTTTGGTGAGAATGTGGGGACACCACTGTAGCTTCTTGGAGATTATGATGGACATTTTCACAGTGACATAAACTGCAATCCATATACTTCCACCTTCAGGGGGGATCAGTGTTTCAGTGTATCGGGAACAACATGCTATACCTTCATGCTTAAAACCAAGTGTTTGCATATGCTATATATAGTCCTTGCGGAGTCTATGACGTAACTCTTAACATTTTGTTGTTCATGTGTTTTATGAGGAAGCTTTAAGGCGGCGAGATACAGGAAGGACGGAGGGCGCTGGGATGAAAACAAAACTGGATTTTTTATGACAATGTCAGCATTGAAGTAAACCAAAACTGTTTGTTCGCATAAGCCAACAGCCATTGGAACCTGAGGCTATAATAAATGATGTATATCCTCTAAATGGCTGCATTATAGGTTATAGTGTTGTGTTGTTCTTTTAATGCTGAATCTACATTAGTAGAGCAGGAGAAGTAGACATCAGGGTCTTACTGTAAGATCATAACATAAACTGATATCCTGTGAGCTTTGATGAATAGTTACTATCATTAAAACACTTTCTGTAAAACTCGCGGTTTCCTGTTTGATCTGTTTTTGGTCTGTTACTCTCGACTTAATCCAAGCTTCTAGGTCCTGTGAGTATCATGAGTTAGTACTGTGCTTCTCTGTCCTACATTGGAGAAAGATTTGGAAGAAATGACCCAAGTGTTAAAACTGGAGCTAATTCCCGGTGTTGCCCCTCCCTCCGCTCTTGTCCAACACTTCTTGTTGCCTTGTTTTCTTCTTCTTGCCCCCCCCCCTTCTGCCCTCCTCTTTCCCATATTTTCTTTTTCCCCACCTCAGTTTCCACCTCTCCCCTTTCTCTTCTCCTCTCCTTTGTCTCTCTTTGCCTCTCTCTCCCCCTCCATCCCTCTTCCTCTGTTCGTGATGTCTGGTTCTTCCCTCCCCGGTGACTTGCAGTGAAGGAAGGAAGCCTCTCCTTTTCCCCTCCTCCTCAACACATGTTTCTGCTATAACATCTGAAAAAAAAACAAAAAAAACATGCAGGCTTTGTCACAATACATTGCCACTTTAACCCTTTAATGTTGTGTCAGTATACAGTATACCGTACCATACCACTGAAAACTTTTTGATTCCTGTGTGAGATTAATCCATTCAGATGTCTGTTGTGTTTCCACTTGTGTTTCTGATTATCCCACCCACTTCCACAGCTGCTATGTATCCAAATGCCGACTCACCCCTCTAGCATGACATCGCGAGTCATCTGTTGCAAAATAAAACGCCTCAACATGAATTCCAGTTTGGGAACGTGGAGTCGAGTCAGCAGTTGTAATGTGTAACAGCATCCGCAAGTTAAGCTGAGGTGGATTTGAGCCACGCTGTTGTGATTAAAAAGCTGTAGTCAATATTATTTTCCATCCATTTCTTTTCTTGGTTGGATCTGTCTTGCCTGAAATGCAGGATTGCTGTAAAACTGCAAACGTTTGCATTTCCCCAGATTTGCTTAAAAATAACACTTATTGTTTTAATCAACAGATTAATAAACTGATGCCCTAAATTGCCCTCATTTCATCTTTTCCTGTAGCCCCAGCTGATGACGAATAACAGTTTCCAGTGTATGTAGTTTCATTTTCGTCATATTTTACAAGATTGTCTTTGAGGTTAAGCTATATGCATTCTATAGCTGTCTGTTTACTAGTGGTTCATGCTGTCACTTCCTTTGTTGCTGACAGTATTATATGTCAGATGGGTGGGAGGTAGGTGAACGTCAGGTTGCCTTGTTGCTCACCCTCACCCCACCATTAAGTGAATTGATGTAGGCCTGCTCTCATTAAGAATCATCTATTTAAGACTATTATGGTGCGGATTCACAGGCAGAATGCACTGCTTCTCCTATAAATGTAGCCATAAGTAGGGTAGTGCACTCTGTCAGGTAGGAGAAGAAGAAATAAATAAAACAAATGATAAAATTAAGTATACTACTTGGTTTATGTATATTCTATCCTAAAAAAAATCTTTCAAAATCAACACTGTAGATTGGGACTGAAATCAACTAATGCATAAAAGTTGATTTAGAGTAAAACTGCTCCTGAGTGAGAGCTTTGTGACTTAACACACTCATTGTGAATGTATTGTGAAATGCATGTGTAGGAATGACATAGGAATGTAAGCTTACTAAAATGTCCATTTCCTGTATTGCTACATGACACAAGTCTGAAATCTTCCCTTTTTCTTAAAGTACCAATTCGCTGGAGGTACTTTAAGAAAGAGAACTGTGTTTAGGGAACTGTGTCCTCTAAAGTAAATCTTAATAATCTTTCTTTTGCGCCTCTCCACTCTTTCTCCTTCTCATCTTTCTTTTTTCACTTGCACTCTGCAAGTAATAAGTTGGGCCATTGTCCTTATTTGGTTCCCACTACAGGTTTAATAGTTGGACTAATGGTGATGATAATCGCTGTTACTGATTTTCCCATCATTAGCAGCACAAAGCAGCTGCTGAAATGCACCTATTGTTGTGATTTGATATCAACACAGGAACAGGAAATGAGTGTGTATGTGTGTGCGTGTGTGTGCGCGCGTGCGCGTGCAATTGTTAGTGTGTTTGCAAGAAGGAGAACTAAACTGGTGTATAGGGAGAGCATGTACTGGGCTCTGCTCTGTACTCTTTCCTGTCTTCGCTCTTGGGTTTTGTGGTCTTGACGTGCAGTCAAGGTCATAAGGTGAGCAAAATCTGGTTGGGAGCTATCAAAACTGCATAGGGTTTTTTTTATGTCATGCTGTGTTTTACAGTGCATTCTTCAACAAAGGTTAAATGCTGTAGTAATTGCAACCTTAGAATTTCAGAATTTGACCCCCACTTTATACTTTGGGCTAATGAGACATCTGTTTCTTGACATAATATCCTACTTCAAATTTCTGAAGATCACCAAATGCTTTAAGGCCCCCAAAACCGTGGCTTTAAATCATCAAGTATTTCTCTATAAAATTAAAAATTTATGATTACATAAGCAACAATCATCAGATTATAATTCACATGATTGGTATGTGACATCACCTTTTACAAACTCAGCCCTGCCAAAACTCCTCTAACTCTGACAGAAACATTATTATCAGTTATAGTAAGAAGAGTTTTCAGGGCCTGTAAACCTCATCTTTATATGTGATATGATGCAGTAAGCTCTTACATTGATCCATCATCACCAGTAAGCAGCAGTCAGACGCAGTTCACACTCAGCTCATTTCCATCAGTGAGGCATATTGAGCACCAGATGGCTGTCTAATATTGGCATCAGCAGTCTGTTAGTGCTGGTGAGAGCCAACCAATCAACACGGTATTGACTGTTTTCAATTGAGCTGAAGGTTAGAATATGGATTTGCTCCAGATACACCCAATGAGAAAATGTTACAGATGAGTTTGAAATTTTGTTTTTCAGCTCCTGTAGTTCGACTGCATTGTTTTTATTTAGCTTTCACACAGAAAAAAAATGCTTACCCCATTAATAATTCCTTTGTGTAATTCCAGCTTTGGTCTTTGTGAAATCTGGGTTTTTGCTGACTGTGTTGCTGCGTAAGCCTCTTAAATAGAAATGAGAAAAAACGGCACTGGTGCCTTTTCAACCATTTTCAACCAAACTTTATTATGTTTCTGTCAGTAGTTATTGAGACAGGCATGAGCTGAGATCACCAGTAGGACTAAATGGAATTTTGTGGATATTTGACTGTCGCATCTTTACCCAACAGCAGCCACAGTGAATGTGTGATAGTCTTCATGTGTGCTTGCATTTATGTCAGCCAAACGTCCATAAAATGTAAAAATCCATGAAATCCCTCAAATCATCTCCCTCCAGTTATTATTCAAAATGTTGTTGAATGTTATAACTTAACCTTTTAATATACACTGTTCCATCCATGAAACACGTTGGGCTTTGTAGCGCTACTGTAGGTGGGTTTCGGTCTGTAATGGACTCAATTTCCACAGAGCCTCGACAAATTATACATTGTTTGAAAGCTCGAAGTCTCCTGATTTTATCTGTGCAAAATATTTTACGATCCTCATATCACTGCCACAGCTGTTGACATTGACACTGAATTGGTACAGACTTGTGACTATGGCTGTGACTGTAATCAAAAGGGTTGAAGAAGTAACCTTTTTATTTTGAGTGCGTTATTTTTGGGCGTGTGCACAAAAATAGGAGCGTCTGTTAAGTGTGTAACAGATCTTGGGAAGCGCTGCTGGATATGTGTCACAAATTGGATGATTCAGACAGAAATGAGAGATGCATTTGATCTCCGCCGGACTCCATACACTCAGGAGGCTGGAGTGATTCAGTAGTGTTATGTAGCTGAAAAAACAAAATCCTTCCTCGGCTTGAATCTGAGGAATCACACACCACCTCTCTTTCCTCTGTAAGATTCCGGTACACACACACACACACACACACACACACACCATCCACACACTGCACTTTTCCAGAAGGTTTACAGCACCTCTAATCTTTCAACAGGAAGAGGAGGAGTTATGGAGGGACAGGGATCTCGCCAAACCCACACATACACACACACACACAAGCACATACACTGCAAATACTGTGCAGAGACAGAATTAGAAATATTCCCACTTTGACCCTGAAAGCTGAGTTGTAGAGTGGGACAGATGTATGTCAACACTGTGGTTTATGAATAATTCTCGTTTTTAGCTGTTGCTCACCCTGCTGTTATATTTTTGCATTTCTGCATGTGTGTCTTCTAGTTGATGGGTTGGAGAAATCATCGTCGTTGGCCAGCTGTGACGTGGTGGTGGACAGCACCACCAATGCCCAGAATGCCCCTGCGTCGCGGCAGCAGCGAGGCAAGCTGTCATCACTAGGAAAACTGTTCAAACCGTGGAAGTGGAGGAAGAAGAAGACCAGTGACAAGTTCCAGGATCTTTCCAAAGGTACAGCGTCGTGTGTGTGTGTGTGTGTGTGTGTGTGTGTGTGTGTGTGCGTGTGTGTGTGTGCGGGTTGTATTTTAATAACATTGTATGAACAAGTTGATGAGTGGCTTCTGATTCGCTCTCCTCAATTGAGTGTCTGTACAACATCATGGCTTACTTTTTTGGATTTGTCCTGAACATTAAGTGTGAACTGGAGTAGTGTTGCTCCCTGAAGAGCTTTAAAAGGAAAGGAGTGAATGGTTTGCTCTCACTGATTCATTCCTGATTTGCTGGCTAGGAAATAAAAAGGAGCAGAAGTAAATACAAAAAGCAGAGCCTCTTTTTTTCTTCAGAACTGCCAGATGTATCGGAGCCACTCTCCATTATGTATCTGTATTTAAGTTTCATACCTCCATGTCCCTCTAGGCCACTGTCCAGGTGTGAAGCAGACTTTCAATCCCATTTTGGAGTCTGTTTAATGTAGTCTGCATAGGTGTGAGCTCTAGGCATCTTCTTGATTTTGATTGCCAATAATCCCTTGCTGTTTTAAAGGTATAAAATAGTTATATGAGAGGTTGAAGTCAGAAAATGTTTAGCATTCTGGCTTGAAAAAAGATTAGTCCATGAACTAAATTATTTTTATGTGATCGATTACTGACTAATCTTTTCAGCTAATGAGCGTGCTCATTAGTTGACTCACCCTCATTGTGAACAATGACTCCTCAAGATCATGATACGAGGTTGTCACATGATGACAAATTTCGCTTAGTTCCTGTGACTTGAAATGTGGTTCTGTTGTGTGCAATGCAGTGATGTTTTTCGCAATAACAGGAGGAACATAGTGTAGCTGTTGTGCAATGCTTTTGTAGATTTCTGAGTAAACTAACTGATGTGTAAGTCTAAATAAAGGAGGGCCACATAGAATCCTCCTGTTGAATCATATCTTGATCTTGTTAATTTTTCAGTTCTAGAGAGAAAAATCTCCACCAGACAAACGAGGGAGGAGCTCATCAGGAAAGGAGTTCTCATCCCTGACCAAGGTTTGTCTGATCACTCATTTGCGTGTTTCTTCATTCATTTATTAATCTCTACTTGTTTGTCAAACGCAAAATCTCTAAAATGAAAATGGAAAATGTTGCAGCAGAATTATGCTGCCGTCCAGCATTCAACATGACCCTGATTGGCTGGTAATAGAGCTGTAATTACGAGTCAGCTCATTTTAGTTAGGTATAAACATTTTTATGCGTCCGTCTGTGGCTGGAGGAATTATGTGACGGGTTGTCCATCCTATTCTTGTGAACACGAGGGAATTTCCTCACATCTGGCACAAACGGTCACTAGGAGCCAAGGATGAACTGATTAGATTTGATTTTCGATAAGATTCTCACATTCATCACATTCTTGTGAACATGAATAATAAGGAGCACCTGGAGGAAATTTGATTACATGTGGCACAAATATCCATTTGGACTCAAAGATGGACTGATTGGAATTTGGTTGTCAAAGGTCAGGTGTGCCCTCAACATAACTCAAGAATTCATGTCAGTTATGACTGAATTTCACACAAATATCTAATAGGATAATATGATGAGCTAGTGACATTTTATATCCAAAAGGTCAAAGGTCAGCTCCACTGTGCCATTATAATGTTCTGCAAAAACACTTTTCTGGCCATTATTCAACGCCATAACTCAGGGACAGAAGGGGAGATTGTAACCATATTGTTTTGTAACTTGTGCAAAACTTTGTCATATACAGTACCATGTAAAGTGAAATGCAGTTACATTTGCCTGTAGTACTGCCAGTACGCAGAACTCAAAATACAAATTGGAGCTCTGCTTTCACTGGCTGTCAAGCAACTGAGCATTACTGGAAAGCAAAGGATTTCATTTACCATAACTGTTTTTCCCCCCTTCCTCTAGATGAACCAATCAGCAGTGAAAATCTCAATGGCCATGCCACATCAAGTGTGACATCAGAGGAGGTCAAAGTTGACATTGAGTCTCCAGAGACCCTGCTGGAGGAACAGGCCATTGGCCCCGTCAGCACTGAGGACAAAACAGGTAACTTCTGGATCTGTTACTGTGTCTAACATGAGCTTTTGTTATACTGTGCTCGGTAATCTAAATAAATGTATTCCAGTGCATATTCATAGACATAGATGACAAAGTTTTTCATAATGTTGTGCTTCCAGATTGTACATATATTTTAGTAAAAAAAGGTTTTCTCATTCACAGAAGAGAGACATTGTGGCTCCTGATAGAATAATTTTCCATGCATGCTAATGAACATGTAACAGATATAATGTCCTAGAAAGCTGAGCAGCTACTAAATGTTGGATTGATCAATATGGCTTCCTCTACTCAGGAATGTGGGACTTCTACAGCCCTTTAGCAACTCAAATTTGATATGCTACAACTAAATGTTGCAGCTTTTTTATAGATGTTGGTTGCTTTGAAGTCTCTTCCCCTCGGTCGTGGAATGCATTTGTATGGGCAAGAGTTTTCTCCCTGACACTGAATCCTCTGTGGGATCTCTGACCGGGTCTAATGTGTTCAAATAGATAGTCCCATTATAACAGCCTGCAGCAGGCGCTCACAGTCTGAACAGAGCAGTATCTCCATCCCCTAATGCCTCCATCTCCCTCAGGAGACAGGCCACTGTTCTTCCTTCTGATGCTGCTTAAGTGTTGTGCTGTTTTCATCTCAACCCTGTTAGCATTGAACTCTGGGCCATTTGTTTGTTCATTTGTCAATAATCAGAAACGCACAGGCAACAAACACAGTAACAAATACAGGAACAGAGCACACATACCATCATACTGGAGGTTTGGAAGGTTAATGGTTTCATTTTATCTGTTAATCTTATGGAAAATCTGTACAAGACTACAGATTAAATATCTTTTCTCATCATCAATCACTCTATCCAACTCACTCTTTTCCTTTCAGTATCCCCCTTGTCTCCATTTGCTTGTCTGCATGTCCATTTGTGCATCTGTTTGCTCAGATGTGCATCTTTTACCTTACTTCCAATTTCCATTTTAACTTCTAAATACCAAACTTCTTCTTCCTGCCCCCTCTGCTCTGCTCAGAGAGGTGTGATACTAAACCCGTTGCCCGGGCAAACCAGGTCCGACCTCGAGACGCTCAAGCTAAAAAACAGCAAGGTGCCACTCTGCCTGCCTCTTCCAAATCTGCGGGTGGCACTGCGGCCACAACCAGGCACAGAGAGGGTACCTTGGGGACTAAAAAGACAACTAAAACCACAGGCAAGGCAGGTGCATCCACTCAGGCTAAAGCTAACCCACGGAGCACTAACAACACTAGTCACGGGACTGGTAAGTTCAGCTAGTTGGGAATGAAGCCTGTTTGCCTGTCGATGTTCTTGCCTGCATGCCTGCCCCCTCTTGCATGGAAAATGTGCTTGTATCAGTGTTTGAAGGGAAAGAAGAGTCCTGTAAACCATGGCTTCATATTGAATCCGTCATGTGTTCGAAGTGTTGTTCTGTCAAGTAGCTACAAAATAGCATTTCCCCGTTTCTTCCTCTTGATAGTGTCCTTTCCTCATTAGAAGGGATTTCAAGTCAAGTGAGTAACTGCAGAAGTGTTGCAGCTATGATCTCTCTCTGTCTGTTTTCTGAGAAAGCAGAAGTGAAGATTAAATGTGCAGCTCTGGGAATGCCTCAGTATGTGTGTGTGTGAGTGAGAGAAAGAGAGAGAGAGAGAGAGAGAGAGAGAGCGCACAGGAGCGTGAGTGAGGTCAGTGTAGCATGGCCTTAAAATATAAAATGACCTCTGACAACCCCCGTGTGCTTTTGACTGGTGGCATGATCCTGGGGCATGATCACCCATTGTGTGTGTGTGTGTATACGTGTTTAACCTACAGCATGGTGAAAGTAAGCACACCAGAGCCCAGAATTCTGCATGTGATGTTCATGCTGTTTTTTTCTGAAACACTCATTTGTCTGTTGTTCTTGGGGAAGTGGTACAAATGTTGTTTCATTAGTGTTTGAATAACGTTTTAAGTTCATCCCTTCCCTCTGGCTGCTTTTAACAGAACACAAAGACACTTCACACACACTTAAAGGACTACTTCAATAAGTATTACCTTAGGTATTCTACATTTGCCTCTGTTTTAAAGATGTGATTAGAAATGGTTCTTCTAATACTAAAATACTATGGCTGCCAGCATGTTCTAATAGAGCAGTTTTTTACTGCTTCAAACCAGATAAATTGTGGAATGCATATATACTGTCGATAGAGGCTGAAGCTATTAATCGATTAGTCAGTGATATAAATTGTCACTGTGAATATTTTTGGTTTATTAGACTGTTGGCTGGACAGAAAAACAAACAAAGGTCTTTTGGATTATTTTAAATTAACCATTTAAAGACTTCTTTTAGAAGAAACAAAGTATGTTACCTGGGATTCTTTGAGTTATGCTGTGGGCTATATTATAGCCCTTATTTATTTAGCCTAGATTTTTTCACACGGGCTGAAACACAGATACCAACACACCACTCTAGTCAGCTGAGACAAAAAGGAACATTTCCCCAAAGATGTTATTTTCTTCCTTTTAGAAATAAAAAAATATAAACAGCATGTTGACAATATTTTTGACTGTAAAAAGAGATACCTAAATGTGGTTTAATTTGGAGTTTGAAGTAAATACTATGATAAGACAATATATTTCTATAGACTGAACCACATTAACACCTACAGAAAAGTGGGAGTTTTTGTTTATGTAGCCTGCATGTCCTCAGACTGTGGGTGGAAACTTGAGCACCAGGAGGGAAGAAAAAGTAAAATTTTCTGTCTTTCGCTTCTTACTCTCTCTTGCTCTTGCTTCTACTCAGCCAAATCCTCGCATCCAAAGAAGACAGGAGGCACATCAAAAACTACCCCCGCCTCCATTTCAACCCCTCGCTCTCGTGCATCTAAAGACGCGGCTGCTGCACTGCAGACCAATGAGACAGATGCAAGGACCAACCGGAAATCAGACACTCCCATCTCTTCCTCTGTACCTCAAAAGGCCTCCCCAGAGACTCCTAGCCAGCCTGGGGAGTTAAAACTCTCGACCCTTTCCTCAGACACCAAGTCTGCCTCATCTAAAGCCTCAGGCAATGAGACAGAGGGAGCTCAGGTTGCTTCTCTATCTGCCCCCAATGCCTCTACTGTGGGTGAGGAGACTCACAAAGGTGCAGCTCCTGAACCCACAATCCAGTCTCCCCACATCAACGCTGCTACGCAGGACACTTCCTTCACAGAGGGAGAGACAGACAGTAGCTCACAGGGGGAGAAAAAGGGGAAAATGGAAGAGGAGGGAGGAGAGGAAAAAAAGAAGAAAGGAGAAACAGTTTCTGCTGCAGAGAACAGCCCAAGGTAAAAATCAAGTTAGAAGCAAGTTGGTAAAATATTCCATTACACTTTACATGTACACTGTACATTGCATATCTACACAGTAATCTTATTGGAGTCGCATGATAAGTACTGACATGAATTAAGCAATGAGTTGATTCACAGTAAATCTGTAATTTCATTTATGTGTGTCCAATAAAGTAAACTATTAACATTTAGAAGACATAGCTGTATAAATCCTAGGATTTATTCTACTTTGATAAATGCCCATTCTCATACTTTCTTGTTTTCTGCAGGCCAGCAGTGGGCCAAGCTGAAAAGCCACAGGGCCTAACTGTGAAAACAGATCAGGCCGAAGTGACGGTGATCCCTGATAGGCCAAGAGACAGCCAAACCAGTGACTCCGACTCTGACGGCCCAATCCTGTACCGGGATGAGGAGGAAGAAGAGGAGGAGGAAGACGAGTACACAAATAGTATGGCATTAGTTTTGTAACACTTGACATAGTAAGGGAGAAAAGTCAGTATGCCACCTACAGAACTCATGCAAGCATTTTATGGAAGCTCCTCATGACTAAATATCTTGAGGAGCTGTGATTTAATGATGTGCAGGATGTAATGATAAACAGCTTGTTTCATTAAGAAGTTCATTAGTTTCCTCATGTACCCTCGCACAGGTTCTACATTCCAACAAGTAGTCATGTGCACCTACAGTGCGTGGTATAACTCAGGCAGACCAGTGTGGTTATCACTCAAAATTGAGTAAAGTTGAGTACAACAGGTAACCATGAGGGTGTCATTATAGTTGATGTGTGGCAGACTGGTTCTAGAATCGCCCAACAACTGTTTAGGAGTTCTAGAATCTCCCAGAAATCATTTGGGAATTCTAGAATCTCCCAGCAGCTGTTTGAGAGCTCTAGAATGTTCCAGCAGCTGTTTGGGAGCTCTGGAATCTCCCAGCAGCCATCTGGGAGTTCTAGAATCTCCAAGCTGCTGTTTGGGAGTTCTAGAATGTCCCAGCAGCTGTTTGGGAGCTCTGGAATGTCCCAGCAGCCATTTGGTAGTTCTAGAATCTCCCAGCAGTTGTTTTGGAGTTCCAGAATCTCACAGTAGTCATTTAGGAGTTCTAGAATCAGAAATCATTTTGGAGTTCTAGATCTCCCAGCAGGAGATCTAGAATGTCAGCATTTTGCAGTTCCAGAGTCTCCCAGCAGCCATTTGGGAGCTCTGGAATCTCCCAGCAGCCATTTGGGAGTACTAGAATTTCCCAGCTGCTGTTTGGGAGCTCTGGAATGTCCCAGCAGCCATTTGGGAGTTCTAGAATCTCCCAGCAGCCATTTGGGAGATCTAGAATGTCCCAGCAGCCGTTTTGCAGTTCCAGAGTCTCCCAGCAGCCATTTGGGAGCTCTACAATTTCCCTGCAGCCATGTTCTCTTTAAATAATATGGATTGTCAGTAAACATAAACAAACAACCATTTTCTGTGATGGCACATTTGTGATTCCGTATTAGTGTAGTATGAAGGGTGTCACTTTTCAAATGCTTTTGCATGTTGAGATTCAGTCATCAAAATGATGCTGAGTTAGTCTATTATGTCTATCACTTTTTAAAAGACACAGAATGTCTTGACCTGCAGGTCACCAACACCAGACATATTGGGCCCTGGAAAAAAAAACAGTCCACGCGTCTCTGTTCTCACAGTCATGTGCGACACACATAGTAGCCTCCTACTTGTCAGTTACTGTTGCTTTGAAAGCTTAATCCAATTTGTTGTTCTTTTTGTAGATTTTTAAATGATTATTATCTACAACGGATCTACAAGTTGTTTCAAAACCCTAAGAAGCCTGAGACAAGTTCTCCCCGTTGTGTTTCTGTTCCAGGCTCTCTGGCCAGCAAGATCCGCCGAAGAGACACCCTGAACATCAAGCTCGGGAACCGACCCAGCAAGAAAGAGCTGGAGGAGAAAAACATTCTGCCACGGAGCTCCGAGACAGAGAGACACGAGCTACGCCAGAAGATAGGCTGCAAACTAGTCAGGTACACACACACACACACACACACACACACACACACACACACACACACACACACACACACACACTCAGTATGCTGTGAAAATGTAGATAGGTGTGAATTTTCATCACAGATTTGGAGGCACTGTGGGGTAATAACAGAGAATGTTAATTATTTTTTTGGCGTAGTTGTGGGCGGTGTACTAGTACAAATGATGCACAGTAAAAATCTGTGCTGACGTTTCGTTTGACCTTATCTGGTAGATGAGGCAGAGAGGTCAGTGGCAAACAGCCTTCGAATTCACAACAAGAAAGGGTGTAAAATAAAAATTTTAAAAAATCACAAATGCTGTGAAAATTCATATTGTGTTTCTGTAGAAGTCAGTGTAATGTTTAAATCATGTCCTATCTGTTGCTTGTAGAAAAGTATGAGAACACAGTTTTCTCTTTTCAGGCGCCTGAGCCAAAGACCTACCACAGAGGAGCTGGAGCAGAGAAACATCCTCAAGCGTAAGTTTCTGAAATACACCATTAAACTGAGGGGAGATTTGATACACCACTCTTATATTACTATTTCTGTTCAGAAGCTGAAATAGTATATAACATCATTTTCAAACTATAATATGAAGAATCAGTATGGGCTTGTGGATGTGGGTGTTGTGTTCCATCTGTCCAGTTATAGTCTGTTGGTGCCACACTCAGATCTTCAGATATGACCTTCTTTGTCTCATTAATCAGATGAACAAGACAGATATGTCTCTCTAAATGATGAGTTACTGTCTATTGGAAGCTTTGTGCCTCCCACACTGGACAAATGTGTTCAGTCACATTGAGGTCTATATTATTGCATAGGGCTCAGCAAAGATTGCCTCAAAATTATTATTGTTCTCTCTTGGCTTCAGTCACAGCATACCACTGTGATAGAAGGTCAGTTAGTTAGGCTGCTTTGTTTACAGGACACACAGACTGAACTCTACATCTGATAAATATTAAATATACTCTTTCAAATAATAAGTTAAATAAGCTTGTGATGCTACCAAGCAGGACTTAAATTATTTAGCTGGTGGGTTTGTTTGCTTACTTTTTCTGCCTACTTTGCATTTCAGACTTTTAGAGGCTTTTAAGCATTAGATATTATTATTTCAAGAAGTAATTTTGCTGTTGGCCTAACTGAACTACTTCAAACAGCTTTTTCACTGCTTAAGACAGAGTAATTCTGAAATATCTTTTGCTTAATGCTAAGTGGGGAGTAATAGAAAGCAGCCCATATGTATGGCTTAAGTTCAGTTGTAACATAACTCAATTGCAACGATGTAGTGTGACTACAAAAGAACTTAAAGTCATGTGAACATTTTGTCTGACTAAGTTCAACCTTTTGTGGCTACATTTATGCATGAGGGGATACTTTCTGTTCCTTGAGGCTGTGACTAAACACTAAATATATTACAGCTGTTAAAGTTCTAGAATTAACCTTTTCAATTTACTGATGTACTGATAGTGACCCACTGACACTTCTACTGACACTGACAAGAACACTTGTTAAAATTGGAGCAAAGATTTTGCAGGGCATCTTGGGAGGTGTGTACTGTTCCTTTCACCCAGATTTTGCGACAAGTTGCAACTTCAGTGCGCTATAAATCTATTTAGTGATGTTGATACATGTATCGCTCAACCTCAGTCTGGTCATAGTACGGGTAAAATAAATCCAGTCTCTGATGTGTATAGCATGAAGATTATTTCATTCAAGAAGAAGCACATAAAGGATACATAAAGGTTGCTCTGGTTGTGGAAAACAAAAGTTGGGTGACTGGTTTCTATCTGTGATGTGAATCCTAGACAGCTTGTATTTCAGAGTCTGATGAGATCACTAGAGGTCAAGGAGTTTACTAGTGTCCCAGGCCAAGTCACTCACTAGTTATTTACACACACACACACGCTGTACATCCATGTATATACAGCAATAGTACTGTCATTGTAGATTCAACTCACATGATTAATTCACTCCCTAGAAAAAAAAATCAAGGATTGTAATTTCCCCTTTCGGTTTTGTTTACATTAAGGCAGTCACACCACTACATACCCATGGACACACTCTAATATAGCAAATCACATCTCCCAGTTATAAATAGAAACAGAAGCTTGTTGCAGATACAGGAGGCGTGAAATGACTCTGCTGGTTTTCTGCATGCAGAAAAGAATGAAGCAGAGGAGCAAGAAGCCAAGCAAGAGATTAAAAGGAGACTCTCCAGAAAGGTACTGTAAACAGCTACCACACACACACACACATACACACTTAACAGAGAACAGAAAGGACAGAGTGAATCTATATTTAGCAGCTAATATGTTTTTCTCCACCTTATGAGTCATGTTAGGAGGGAGAAAAGATGCTATGTGTGGTGAAATGTGCCATCTAGTGGACACAGATGGAACTGAAGGAGAAAACTATTCACTGAGAAATTGGGTGTTTTCTCTCTCCAGGAAATGTTTCAATTAATCAATACGAAGCACAGCAATAAAATGAAACAAAAAAACACAGGCATATATAGTATGTTAGATCTTATTATAACTTAGATATAGAAAAACATCAGGAGGACTATTCTTGAAATATGATGTTTATGGTCTTATTTCTCTCCCTCTTTTTCTTTGTGTGTGTAGTTGAGTGTTAGGCCTACAGTGGCAGAGCTTGTTGCTCGCAGGATCCTGCGTTTCAATGAGTATGTGGAGGTGACGGACGCCAAGGATTATGACCGGCGGGCGGACAAACCCTGGACACGGCTTACTCCTGCTGACAAGGTACTACAGTTAATACATTGTAAAATGCAGATATTTTTGTCTGATTGATTGACTACTTTTTCAACAAAGCATATGGACATGTGGACATTAATCCTATATGTGATTGTTGATAACTTAAATGCAAAAATGTAGAAAAGAATCTGATGCTAAAACAGCCTCTACTCTTCCATGGAGGCTTTCCACTGCTGCAGGGATTTGCTCCCATTCAGCCATGAGAGCATCAGTGACGTTGGGCACTGATGTTCGGAGATAAGGCCTGACTCAGAGTCAGCATTCCAGTACATCACAAAGGCATTTGATGGAGCTGAAGTCAGGGCTTTGTGCAGGCTAGTTGATTTCAAAACATAATATTTCTTCACCTTGCTTTGTGCACAGGGACTTTGTTGTAGAAACAGGAAAAGGCCCTCCCACAACCACAAAGTGAGAAGAACATCATTGTCTGATATACTGTTGCCCGCTGAACTATTAATAGTTCTCTTCGCTGGAACTCAGTGATTTAGCACAAACTAAACCATGGAAAACAGTCCCAGACCAAATGTACACACAGAATACTTTTGACTATGTTGTACTTGATTTTTGTACATAAAATTTGTGCTCATATGAAGAACGGTGATACACATGTTGATACAAAAAGAATCTAACTGCACGTATGCACCAGGTGTACTTGCTACCAATGTCTACCATGTCTTTATAAAACCTCCCCACTGAGGGGTAAAGGCCCATAGGTTGTGCTGAAGAGCAGTATTAAGCCTGCCCTCTGCTGGTGATGTTTAGAACTACACAGCACACAGAAATCATAGACCCTAGTACCAATGTCCACCCTAAATCCTAAACACTGAACCCTCACAGACTTTAATTTGCATCACCTGCATAATCAGTACAAGTGCTAACAAATGCTTTATGAGGAGAGGGATTTCTGAAACCAGTCAAATGCAGGGCTCCTTATTGGTCCTAAGTCTCTGAATGCAATAATTTGATGATGTGTGTGTGTGTCTGTGTGTGTGCGCGCGCTCTGCCCCTCAGGCTGCTATCCGTAAGGAGCTGAATGAGTTTAAGAGCCGAGAGATGGAGGTTCATGAAGAAAGCAAACAGTTCACCAGGTACTCAAGCGGTCGATGTCCTCCACCATTTAGCCCGCCTCTGACGATAACTTACACTTCATTAGTAATTTATCAGTGTAAATCCTGCTGTTTATTGGCTCACATTGATCAATATCTGTATTATTCTGGTCCTACACAGCCATGTCCACTAAGCACATTAAAGTCATGATGTACACCTGGGTCGACTCCAGTTCGTTAGCCTCAGGCACTGATTACCAATAAAGTTCAGGTTCACTCTGTCATGTATTATTAGATCTGTGTGACATGGTTTCGTATTAAACAGAGTGCAGAGAGAGTAACTCCACCAGGAAAAACTAATACACCTTCTTATCAAAATATGTTTTTAAAACAGCTACACAATATAAGATTAGAAAGTTTGCATTTACCTTTAGTAGAAATTTCTCAATCACTGTTTGCATTTGTTAGACTCTGTCTAGCATCATTTCTACTTGTTTTTGCTGAATTAGAAATTTTGAATTATCCCATGTGTACATGTAGAGCATCCCATTCCTGTGGATAAATTTCATTTGGTTTGTGCAAATATCCTACATATTTTGTATTTGTCTTTGGACAAATCTGATTATATTAGGAGCACACAAGTCCTCATAACCACATTAAAAAAAACAAAAACAAATGACAGCAGTTTGGGACAAAAGTAGAATCCTAGTAGTGTTTTATATTTGATCAGTCATTAATGTTTGGCACAAAGAAACACCATTAAACCAAAACATCATTTTTAGTCTCTGATGCCATTGGCTCAAAATGGATCAGAATGTTTTTGCTGTAGATAATTGAATGTTTAACTGGATTATAAAACAGTGTGCAGATTGTACTTGAATACACCCTGCTTTAACCAGCACCTGTTAAAACATTTTGGCTAAGCGTACTTATGTGCAGTGCCAGTAATCTGAGGAAGTTTGGACCAACAAGATACTATAATACATTGATTAAAAGCCACATAGGTGTCCCCACTTACTCTGGCTAATTAAAGCTCTGCTCAGGTTGGGCACAGCTGTGCTGGATTTCACGTGTCCAACAGTCTTGACACACTCATGGTCCTGAGAAGGAGTCTAATTAGGAAAACTGGTGAAAGCACCTGTGTAGGTTTGCTACAGCTGTGTGAGAGTTTTAGACCCACTGTATATTACGATATTTTGGTAACACTTTAGTTTTTTATTATCCACTTTCAATAATTTTGTCAATAAAAACATCACAAGATTAGTGAATGCCCATATTTTCCTCATATAAGCCAATATATGTATATTGTATAATTGTTATGTATTGTGTTTGACCATTTTTAAACCTGTATTAAACCTGTGTGGTTTTTTTTTCCAGATTCCATCGGCCCTAAGCGCTCTCACTGCCAGCGGGATGTCAGCACCGCAAGCTCTCCGGTCCACAGCTCCCAGCAGTCTCCCAGCCCTCCAGACCCTCAGTACACAGCTCAGTTCACTTTGCTTCGGGATCCTCCTTCCCCCTGACGTGTTCATGTCTATAGTGACAGCTACAGGTGTGTCTTAATGCCTTGGCTATCCATGGACTCCAGTGAAACATATATCACATATCTATAGTCCAAACAGTGGTGTGTGTAGTGCTCTGATTAGAGCTATTTATTTACTGTAGATGGCCAGAGCCTGCTGGTATATGATGTTTTTTTAGAGGGGGTGGTTGGTTGGTTCACTTTAGGCCTTGTAATGAGAGGCTCCAGGGAGGGAATGTGCAAAATTACCCTCATAGTAATGAATGTGGCTTTAGTGTACCATAGAGTTTGTGTACATGCCATGGTATGCCTTGTCGTAAACTGCCAAATGGCCATATTTGGGCATCCTCCTACAACAGGAAATAGGAGTGATTGGATGGTTGTGTGCTGATGTCAGTGCCTATGTCATAGATCAGAGGGGAGGAGAGGCAGTTTGTTCTGCTCTGATGTGCCTCATGGAGTTGAATCTGAAATACTGCAGTTCATTTTTAGACATATTTAAAGTATATTGCCACCAGAGGGCATTATATCATAAGAGTTATAACCTGCAAGGATGAAGATGTGTATGTAGATGAAGAATAAACTGCGAGCGTTATATTTACAATTGCTGCAGCCAAGGGAACGGCAGGTACCTGAGGCTTTAATAGTGAAGTGCAATGGAAATCACTCCAGTTCTTGCCACTTATAATCCCTCAGCACTCTTCATGATGATACATGATAATCACGTACCGTCATATATCCTGTGTTGAGTTATTAAGTGCAGACGTGTGTTCACAAAGTGCAGGACTTGCTGTTGAGAAGGATCTACTTCTTATACTTCAGTTTTTCACATAAGGCTTTTGGCTGGAGCTCTTACTCAGAGTCACTCAGTGCCAAAGAAGAATTTGAGTGCACACCGGTCTTCTTATTTGAAAGTTTACTAGTTTGATTTTGTTGGGTGGATTCATTTAAAAGTTTTATGAATATAGAGCAAGCACAGAGAGTTTCACCACTGAAGCAATCAGCTGGCCTCTCAAAGAAGTGGAGTACTTTATTTTCTGTTTCCTTGAACATGCTTTTGCAATTCAATCTGTCAGCCGGTGATAGTCATGTAAGGATGCACTTCCTGACAAGTGGCCCTTTTACACCTTTCCCTTACATGTACCTTCAATCCAGTTTTTATCAATACACAACTGGATTTCTCTTTTTAACCCCAAACTGTAGAAGTTTACCATGAACATGAAAATGTAAAGGAACTCTTCAACGTTTTAAGGAAATCTGAAATGAAAGCAGAAACAATTAGTGAATTCGTTGATCAGGAAATGACAGTAAATTAACCTACAAAAATATCTCTAATTGATCAATCACTTAACTTTTGTTAGCAAAATGCCTTGCATTGCCTCTTGTCATATATGATATAACATTATTAGCTTAGCTTAGCTTAGCTTAGCAAAAAGACTTTTTTTTTCTTTATCTCTGAGGAGAGCCAGGTTAGCTGTTCCCCCGTTTTCAGTCCTTATGCTAAGCTAAGCTAAATTCCTGCTGATTGTAGCCTCATAATTAGTGCACAGACTTACTCATCTAACTCCTGCCAAAAGTGTGATTATGAGTATTTCTCAAAATGTCGAATTATTCGGTTGTAATGATCTACATGGGCCCAAGGGAGGTTGAAAAGCAGCATGAAGTATTTTGTAGCTCATTTTATGTTCTCCTGCTCTTATGGATTAAATTTTGTATTTTGTGGTGGTTGGGTCACTGTTCTTCTTTGGTTCATAGATTTTCTGCCTTTAAGAGCTTTGTCGAGATAAAATCCAAAAACTCAAGATGCATGTTGATGCAAAATGTAGAGGGGATCAGTTATTAGTGATTTGTCTTTGGCAGGATGTGTTTGTTAGGCTGATCTATCAGAAAAAGGAAACCTCAGAATAGTCAGAGGTAAAAGAACAGACACACAGACAGAGAGCCTGAACGTATAACATAACCTATAGCTGTCAAACATATTTAAGGATTAATGTAAGAAGCTTGTAAAGAAAAACAAAAAAACAAAACATGATGGGTTACTCATTGCCATGGACTTTCATACAAAAATGAAATAAAAACATTAGTCATTTTTCATTCCCATCATATTCGGACTAGACAGAAGATGTTTGCTGATGAATGATTGACAGATTGAGCTTGCTGACGTCCAAAGGCTTGTGTTCAAATGTTAGACCTCCAGCCTCCACAGCACTCATCATTCTTACAAATGGTAACTGAAAAGGACAGATTCATCATTTCTGCTTCTGCGTCATCGTAACATGGAATGATGTACAGTGACGGAAAAGAACCAACAGTATTCACTCATGTCAATGTCTATGTTGTTATATATATATTGATTATTTTGTACAGAATGTATATTGAGCATGTGCATACATTGAAATCAACTTTACTACCAATATGATACAATGCAACTTTGATGTGAATGTTTTAAGCTCTGATTTTAGTTGTCTTATTTTTTTATGTCATCCCCAGACATTGATAATGAAATGAGTGGGACAGCCCACACGCAGGTGCTGTTTCCAGTCAGCATATCAAGCATAGTATGATGAATAATTGTAATGTCTTTACCAAACCTACCTGTTTCTTAAGCAAAATATAGAAAGGACATTATAAAGGCAGCGACATATCAGATTATTTTGTATTCTGTTCCACTCACTTGAAATTTTGGTGAAGTCAGCAGGTGCAATGCAGCTATTTCATGGAGAGTGAGTCGGTTTAAAAGAAAATTTATAATCCTTCTTGGACCTCACTTTTGATTTATTTCTTCAGATTACTACAGTTTACCCTGCACAAACTAGAAAAACAAAACAACCTGACTACATTGGTTCAAGTACAGTGTGTAATTTTACTTTTATAAGTAAGGAAACATGAGGCTGATTAGTTACATGGAGTGTGAAATTACCCTCTGTAAATGTAAACATGGTGCACACCAACAGATATTAGAATAAAAGAAAATCTCTTATTTCAGGTAAACAAATTAGAAGTCTTACCTGGTTATACAGCTTTGATCCTGTCACAGCTAAGTAAACATGAATGTGCTGCTTGCATCTCTTTAAAAAAGACAATAAGTTAAACCAATAAACCAAAACTTGTTACACTTTATTTTAACCCAGCCTGTTTAGCACTTATAAGCAGTATAGAGTCAAAGAATAAATGAATAAAAGTTATGTAGTTGTAAACAGATGTAAAGACATTTTTAAGAGTTTATTTATATATATTTGTTAACAACTTTAACTCCTTATATTTGATTATGACTACATTATAGTGAGTCTGAATAAAGTGATTATATACTGCTTATAATTGCTGAGTCGAGACGTTTAAATAAAGTGGTACCTAATTATAAGAAGCCTTAGGAATCTTGTTTGTATAAAGCAAGGGCTTAATGTTATCTCTCTTAAAGCATAGGTGACTTTATAATACTAAAGTTTATAATAATACTCTACTTATAGGGGAGTCCTGGCCTGAATTATTACCACATCTACAAGTTTGTTTTTCCCTCAATGCTGATGCAGAATTCCACATTTTAGTCCAACATCTAAACTAAGCAGCTGATGACAGTTGTTTTTGAGTCATAACCTGTCAGTATTAATAACCAGGAGCAAGTCCTTTAAAATCTTTTATGGCTGCAGTCTGGTTTCATCTCACCTTGTATGGAACTGCAAAACAAACACAATAAACCCTCTGAGAGCAAGACCCAAAGAGGCTTTAGTCCACACTCCACATTTCTTTGCACTGTTTATGACACAGACTGTGGGAAATCATAGAGTTCCTGCTTTTCTTTTCAAAAAGTATTTCTTTAAATTTCCTGCCCAACTGCTACTATTAATTTGCAGTTCTGGAGACTTCCACCAGTTCATGAAAATGTTTACATCTGTGAATGTCTGCTGTAGTGATGGTGCTTGAGGTGTCCTCCTTCACTTCCCCAAATCAGATTCCCAATTTCAGACAGGAGCCTTAACCAGACTGCTGCTGCTGCTGCTGCTGGTTTTTCGAAAGCCTTTTATCTTAATCTTTTCTTGATCGTGTGAAATACACAGTGAGGTAACATGAATTGCTTCACAGCTTCACATAAAAGGCATAAAATACCCAGACTGCATACTTCACATGGACTCCAAACACCTTTACTGTATGTTTGACATAAGATTGACCTTTGAACTCATAGGATGATGTCATATATCCCAAAAACTGCTTCTGTTATGTGCAAACTATAACTGTGTATATTGTTTTTGTATATAAAGAATCATGGAAAAAACATAATTTTGTCATTGTGGTTTGTCATATGATGAGAATTACTTTTATCACTTAACTAATAACAGACTAAGCATATTAGACAGGAATGTGTAAGTAAAAATATGTGGGTCCAAAGTGCAGTAGCAGAGCTCACTGAGATGAAGACAAGGGCAGGGGTATCAGTGGACAATTTACTAATTGCCATTGCTAATATATACTTCAGTAAAGGATTTAACACAGGAAAATTGTGCAAAAATTGTGTTCGCACAGAAACACTTGGTCTAGAGAGACCTACATGGTGGGCTTTACTTTCTTAATCCAAATAATGCATTTGTACATGCCAAAGTAATATGTAGGAAAAAAAGTGACTTTCAGAGATTTCAGAGTCAACGAAGACCACGTTACCTAATTCACCTCTCACAGACATGAAATTGAAAGAGCAAGACGCTCAGTCCCATTAGGATATTTTTAAATGCATACACCATTCCATTATTTCCTGAACTGATAAAAAAAACCCACTGAGGTTACAAGGATGGCCACGAGAGAGAGAGAGCAATTAGGAAATTAGGAAAAAATGGGGGGAAAGGAAAAAATGAAGAAAGCTTTCAGCTTTTGTCATCATCTTCCATGTGCCGTGATTTTGAGAAACTGTTGAGGATGACAGCGTAATTATGCTGAGAATGGAATTTCTCTTAAGTGAATATAAGAGCATCAGTAATGACTAATATGGTAGTCTGTTCATACTCCTACACTTTTCACACCTGTGGCTCAATTGCCTAGTCTATTTGAATCACTGCAGTGCACACCAGTTCATTCTAACAAATGCAAAACAAGGCAATTCCAGTAACTACAGTCTACTTCCCAAATAGGAAGTCAATAGTCAAGAGCATCTTCAGTCTGCAAAATGCAAACACAGGACTGAGAGATGAAACACATTACTCTGCTGTGCCATTAAAACTACATTTTGCTTTTTGCCACATAGATTTCCAATAAATATTCCAGATGAACGTGTCCCATTTTGACCTCATGCTTGCCTGCACGCAGGATTTTGTTGTTTTAAAGTGCATGTCATCTTAATGCACAAGCTTCAAACATCTGTGAACCTCTGACTGAACGTGTATTTTTGCTTTATATTGGAGGTTTCAATGTGAATGACCATTAGAGTATCAGATTTCAGACCTATCTATTAAGCCTCAGAGTAGGAGCCTGCCAGCTTTTAGAGAGGATGTGGGCGGAATGGAGTTAGTTCTGAAAAAGAGGGTCAAGGAAATGACAACTAGAGACTGAAGGGGACACAGGACGAGGAGAATGGCAGGATATGAGAGACAGTCAACAACATGAATCACTGGGTGGAGCTTAGGGCCAATTTTTGAGGCTTACTTTGCTAACCTGCTCACTTTTGGCTGGATTTGATGGCATTAAGGCGATACAGCTTGACCTTGGTGACAGGAAGTTTATAAATTGATTTGCTTGTGGTGCACACCCACTTGTCAAGTTTGCAGTGCCCTTGTTCAATAAATATATATATTATTCTGGCAGTGGTGATAATCAGTTTTATAGACCAAAGGAGGACAGTGAGATAACTGTAGCATCTGGTGCTTGTGTCTGAAAGATGCCCTTCTGGACCACAGTGATCATAAACCTCCTGCTCTCTCTGTCTCAATCACACACATATACACACACACTAGCGCACACACACTTTCCCACTGAGCGCCACTTGCCCAAGTTTCTCACCTTTTGCTCTTAAACTTTTACCCTAGATTGTGCTGGCCCATATTTTCCAGCTAATTCAAAAGTCTCTCTCTGGACCAAGGTGTTTCTGTACGAACTAGTTTTTGCACAGATTTTATGTCATTCCTTTTGCAGAGTATATATTAGCAATGTTGTGATTTAGTAAATTGTCCACTTTCTAGTGCCCTGCCCTTGTATCTTCCATCTCAAGTAGTCTCTATACTGCTTGGTTACATATTTTACTTGCATTTCCTATCTAATATGCTTAGTCTAACTGTGGATTGATGATGAAATAAATTCTCATCGCAACTAAATCCCCCGGCCAGCAAAATTATATTTTCAACAATTCTTTTGCTAAAAACAATATACACAGTTATAGATTTGCACTGTAGAAGCAGTTTTTTGGGATGTGTAGCATCTGTCCTATGAGTTCAAAGGTCAATCTGCATACTGGAAACATACAGTAAAGGTGTTTGAGTCCATATGCGTGCTGCAGTCTGAGTGGCTGCTTGCCTTTTATACAGGCTGAGAGCAATTCCTTGTTACCTCATAACAACTGCACGATCAAGAAAGATTAAGATAAAACGCAGAAAATGACAGCAGCAGCAGCAGCAGTCGTTGAGCTCCTATCTAGAATTGGGAATCTGATTTAGGGGTGAGGGCCTCAAGCACCCATCACTACAGCAGACATTCCCACAGATGTAAACATTTTCATGAACTGGTGGAAGTCTCCAGACTGCAAATTAATGGCGCAGTTAGGGAATTTAAAAATACTTACTGAAAATGATCTGCAATTCTGTATCATAAACATGGTACAAAATGTAAATTAACAGACTAAACCTCTTTAGGTCTGCTCTCAAGTTTATTATTTTGTTGCACAGTTCCATACAGGTAGATAAAACTCAGACTGCATCACTTGGGTACTTTCAGACTTTGCCTCTGGTGTGGCCACAGCAGGTTACTGACTCAAAAACAGCTGCTCATCAGCTGCTTCGTTTGAATATTGGACTAAAATGCCGATTCTGCATCAGCATTGAAAGGCTCATATAAACACAGATGTAATGTCGTTAGGCCAGAGACTCCCTGTGATATTAACTGCAAACTTTAATATTATAAAAGTCACCCCTAGCACAGAGAGATAACATTTAAGCCCTTGCTTTTTGCCAAGCGATTCCCAGACACTATAGTCGGTACCCTTCTTCGACGTCTCGACTCCAGCGAGTTAAGCGATGTAATTCTTATTGGACTCACTATAGTAGCAAAATCGCAAATCAAATATAAAGATTAAAGTTGTTAACAAATATATATAAATAAACTCTGAAATGTCTTTTACATCTGACACAGCTACATAGCTTTTATTTATTCTTTGACTCTATACAACACAGAATTGCTACGACAGGCTGGAATTCAAAATAAAGTATAATGAGTTTTTGATTTATTGATTTATTGCCTTTTTAAAGGATGTTTCAAGCAGCATTCATATTTATAGCTGCCAATGGGATCAAAGCTATTGCCATGGAGTGAGACTTCTAATGGGCCAATTTTTTGAGGGCTTGCTTTGCTTCAACCTGCTCACTTTGGCTGGATTTGATGGCATTAAGGCGATACAGCTTGACCTTGGTGACAGGGATTTATAAATTGATTTGCTTGTGGTGCACCCACTTGTCAAGTTGCGATGCCCTTGTTCAATAAATATATATATTATTACAACGTGGTGATAATCGGTTTTATAGACCAAAGGAGACAGTGAGGTCTTTATATAGCATCTGGTGCTTGTGTCGAAGAATGCCCTTCTGGATTTCATGATCATAAACCTCCTGCTCTCTGTCTCAATCACACACATATACACACACAGACACACAAACGCACACACTTTCACCCAGGCACTCCTCCCCTTAAATTCTCACCTTTATCTTAAACTTTACCTAAAATTATTATGGCCATATTTTCCAACCTGACTACAAAGTCTCTAAGCTGTGTAATACGTTGCACACACACACACACACACGCTACACACTCCCCAGTTAAGTAGGGTTTCAGGCAGGATGGGAAGGCAGTTTGTCCCTAGCACACTGCCTGGAGGTCTACGGCTGTAGTGCAGGTCTACTACTCAATTTAGAGGTGGATATTAATCGCCGATTCCTATATCCTCCTTTATTACAAAAGTGTGATTATCAGAGGTTTGTATTTGCCCTGTCATATGTTCATATTATAGTCGTTCACTTCTCCGTTACTCACTCTTTTCACAAAATGAGTGAATGGTTATAAAAGATTACTGTAATGAGAGAAAACATCTGAAATGTTTTAATTTTCTGTGCTGGAACGTTTATGAAAAAGGAAATGATTGAAGTAAGAACTGTGGGTGAAATCTTTTATTGCAAAAAATCCAGCTAAAATGGATTTGGAAAACCAAGGTGATTTTAAGGTTGAACTTTGTGCAAAACTAAAACAACTCAGACAAGCTAATTTCAGTATTTTACACAGCAGATTGAGTCTTATTCCTGTGGATTCCCGTTGCATTTGGTTACAGAAAATTATACCAGGCACGTAATTTTCACAGAAAATATTCCTGTTTTCCCTGCTGCAGAATCTCATTACTTGTGTTACTTTATCTTGATGTTTGCTCCACTGCTGAACTATGAGCTATGTGGAGAGAAGGAAGATGAGCGAAAGTGGGAGGAAAGGGAGGAGTGGTGAGTTGCAGGGTGGGTGTAAGCTATAAAAGAAAGCGGAGGGTGGAGTTTAGTGGAGAGACAAATGGAGATGAAGAGCTAACATGAATAGATGGATAAAACAGGTGGGTGGCACAGAAACAAGAGTAATTGGATTGAGGGCGTTCTATTGTGAGGTAGTGTAGCTATGAATCTCTTCACGGTTTGGCAGGCTCTCTGCATGAAATCGAAGGGGCCAGACGAATGTGGACAACGACTGGCAGTTTCCGCATCAGCATGAACAGGAAAAGAGCCAGCAGTGATTAATAAATTTGCCACGGTTCCACGGTTTAGAAATCTACAAGCAAGAATGATGCCAGTTCCAGTGCTGTTTCCAGCCTTGGCGTACTTTGAGTGAGTGAAGGAACAGAATTAGTACTCTACTATCAAGACACTGCAGGATCCTGAATGGTCGCAGAGGTAAGAGTAATAATGACTGCCATCAGGTCAAATCGATTGCTTGAGAAGTAAGTTTCAGTGGGCAGTGCCTGACCTCTAACTGGTGAGGCTTAGTGCAGTTGACTGCTAACTGGGCTGGTTTCTATTATCCTATGGAACAACTCGGAATGAAAAACAAAGAAGTGAAATGAAGCGAGGAAAAAGTTGTGCATATATACAGGAAATGTTTCTTGAAATTGTCTAGATACTGAACAAATAAATTTTCTTGACTTAAAATCTGAATTAAGTAAATATAAGCAAGCACAGGAGCTACTGTTTCTTTCTTTAACATCTATCATAAACGAGATCAAGCTGCTTGTCATTTTGCCGACAAGTGAGTGAATAACATTGATCATTTGTTTCATTGTCTTCTTAAAACCTTATTTGACATTTACCATGGATCAGTTCAGGATCGGGGTTTGATCCCGGAGTCAACCACGTTGCGGCTCTTTATGAGTCCTTGAACATTTCTGAAACGGCAGTTTTTATTGGTGTGGGAGCATTGTCCTGCTGGGGGCCTTCATTAGAGTGTTGGTTGCCATTAGGAGGACGTGTGTTTGGTTTACAACAGCGTTCCGGGGGGTAGTCGTGTCAAAGTAACATCAGATGAATATCAGGACCCAAGGTTTCCCTTGAAACAGCCATTGCTGCTCGGAAGCTGATCAGTGGTATTTCATACCTGTCAGTGGTTTTGTCTGTGGCTCACTGGTGCATACCGTGACAGTTGATTCAACCAATTGTCAGACCTTATAATGACTACTGCCATTTTCAGTTACTCAAGTTCGGACAACACAACCAGCTATATATGATTTTATATGGCATTTTGAATTTAGATCAATACCACTGGGGTTGATTATAAAATTGTAATATCTAGCCTTGGTGCTGAATTTGACTTGTTTTTCTATGTGATGATTATGCGAAACTGTTTTTGTCATAGCTGCTCTGTGAAAGTCTTTATAATTAATGTATGTCTGTGATGGCAGGACATATCTTATAGTATTGTAAAACTCCAGAAGGAGTAAGAGGATGGGCTAAATGACTTTATTTTGCTGATTTTTCGTATACCAGGTTTGAAACCTCTATCATTCGTGCATTAAAGTTGCGGGAAACTATCATAATATAATGAGCATATTTCTCATACTAAAAAAAAAATATTAATCTCTCTCACCACAGTGAATGTATGATGGTCAATCCTTTCTCATTTCTCTAACAGCTGGTGAGGTTCTCTGAATACAATAAATGTTGTTTCCTTTTTTTTTCCCTGTCTTTAAGAAAGCATGGTAAAGAAAAAAAAACAAGGTTTCTCTGAGTACTTCACTTACAGAGTGGGTGTTATAGTTGTACTAGTTGTACTTTACGGTTGAGCCTGTAATCAAAGAGACATCCACTTGCAAGTCTAATTACCATTTAAAAGGTGAGCCATCTCCTGTGTAACTAAAACTGGAAACATAGTCTTGTGTGTGTGAACAAGTCAAGCAATTTATGTGAGTGTTTATGTGTGTGTGGCCTTGCATGTGGCTGACATTCATTTGCTTTCTACAACCCCGTCTCCACGACTCTCACAGCAGGACAGATGGCAAGGACTTACCCTACTAAGAAACCCTCCGACACGCACACACACACACACACACCCAGACGTGATGCGCAAAACAAGAACTTCCTTGGCACCCACTGACTTGTCTCTCAATCCAACAATGAGTCATGCTTAGCATCACTCTCCCACCAAGTGTCTGTATTTGTGTGTGTGAACAGTATGCTTTGATAAATCACCTGAAGTCAGCAAGTCCAACCACAGTGCCCTCCGCTCTTCTCTAGTCACTTCACTACAAACAAGAGACCCTGTGCCGACTGCAGCTTCAAACACCTTTTCTACTTTAAACACCCTGAGGCAATTAGCATTGTAGTAGGTAGTAGTCTGGCGCTGTGGGAGACGGCTGCCTCTCCAGTAGCTCTCTAGTTTTTAGCTCACACTTTTCCTCTCGCACTGCCTCTTCTTGTGAAGAGACTGTTATTACTTTATATATCCTATGGATATTTTTAACTTACGTAATTTCCCCGAGGGAGTCATCCCAGAGGGATCAATAAAGTCTGTCTAAGTCTAAGTCTAAAAACATTTTGTCATGACTAGTAGCATATTAGAGTCCTGATCAAAGGCATTGATTCAAACCCAACACAAGAATAATTTTTTTTTTTTTTTTTTAAACCAGTGCCACTGCTGGAGAAGTTAATTTGCACACTGATATCTAATTGCTATTAATTGCTTCTCAGATATGTAAATGAAAAGCACCAGACCTGTTGATTTTCAGCTCCATCAACCACGAACATAGGATTTGAGCATCAGCCACTTCTTCAAACCATTTAGAGTGACATACTGGTGCCTAGAAATGGACAGTGCATCTTAAACATGTGGCGATGTGTGATTTACTTGAGAATCGGGCAAAACGAGACGCAGCTGATCTGTGTGCACTCAAATGTGTGGGTGGGCAGTTGGGTACAAATGTGTGTGTGTGTATGTGTGTGCCCGGATATAATACATTTAGAGAGACTGTGTAGGTGGACAACAGCTTGTTGAATCTACAAGTCATTGCTGAAATGTACAGCTGTACAGCATAAACTGTACATGCAGCTGAAAAGCTTTATACGTGTACTGGAGGTTATTTATGTTCCAGCCCACAGGTTAAGATTTTCCAAAATGATCTTAAGCAGCATGGATTTTTATAGGTTTATTTATTTTACAATAAACCAAAGTGCAAAAGGTGAACATTATTTACCATCATTTATTCCTAGTATATATCATGTGACATTTTAAGCTTTAAAAAAGTATGGAAGAACCACATATGTTGAGAAATTGTTTCCTACACAGAGACTTTAAGGCTCTCTTTTGAGTTTGCTTTGCTTTCACTGTACATTACAGCTGTAATATATTTTCTCCTCATGTACAGTACATATTTGCTGTATTATGAATTGTATCTTAATTTTTAGTGAAAACCAAATGTTTTCTTCTTTCCCTAATGTTTTTTTTTCCTATTTCCCATTTTCATTTAACATTTTTAAGGTTTACTTGTCTTTTGTTTCCTTCCTTCATCTGTGTCTCTACACACACACAAAAATCAAATACATCATATCCATGCTCAATTTAGTATCAATAAACTGACATCTCCTGTGCATGCATACTACAGAATCTGTGTAATTTGCTGTCTTAATGGAAGAGCAACACATTACTGAAAACACCTGAAAAAGTAAGTGGAGACACATTACAAAAGCAAATGCTTCCATACTGGGCATGAAAGGTCAGTGAAGGATATAACGAGCAAGAGAATGAGAAACAAGAGAAACCTAACTCAACACCTGTGGGAGACTTTGGAGTGGCAGTGCTCCCCACCACCACCACCATCAAAACAACAAATGAGGGGATGTGTTTTGGAATAATGGTGTTAATCCATATTATAGCATTACAGAGATACAGAAAATCTGCACCAAGGACCTGTTGTCTGCTCATTGTGGCCCAACATTGCACTAAGTGAATTATGTTGGCTTTACGTAAATTTCTCACCTGTCTGTATGTAGTCTGGGTGCAGACTTTGTGATGATAGGCTATTACATTAAAACAGTAGCACATGAATGACTGACAGTGGCCTGCTGACTAATCTGACCCATCCAACACAAACAAAAGCATGCAAAAGCAAAAATTATGTGAACATGCCAACATAGAGAAAGACAAATTTTAATAAATCAAAACATATGTTTCATTTGAGAATACAGCTCAGTCAATACAAATACTTGACAGATGATGCTACACCATTTTGTACATGTTTTCTATTATCTTCTCCGGTCAATGTTTAGGCCTTGAAGCTCTTTCTTAGTCTCCTTTCTTTTACCTTCATAGCTGACTTCCCTGAAAGCTTCAGGCCTGTATGGGCCAAGAAACAACATTATTTCAGTGTTCCAGATGCAACGACGTAAAGATCTGTGTCCAGGTGTCTTCTGTTGTGTAAGTAGACCCTCATGTCAAGAGCTGGCAGGGTCATACAAGGATGTAAAGGTCTGACAATGCTGCCGGAAAATCAAGTTGGATGTCCGAGAAAAAGAAATCAAATCCTACAAAAAATATCCAGTACAAAAACACCCACGACGCGTGTGATCTAAGCATCATCAGGTTTGTCTGCTGGTGGTCCACATGGCTGGAGCATCTTCTCCATCAAGTTAAAGCGGACACGTGCTTTGCTCTCATTCTCAGCGATGGAGAAGTAGTTGAGCAGGTCAAAATGTCCCATGTAGGAGCAGTAAGAGTCTCGGTGCTGGTTCACCAGCCATTCCCACTTGCTGGTGTCGGCATGTCCTGTGCCGATATATTTAGACTGGAGATGCTCCAGTTGACTGTGGATGTTGTATCTGTCTGTCATTCTCGCTGATATGTAAGTTCCAGAGGCTCTAGACAGAGAAAGAGTAAAAGAAATTAGAATATAAATTTGCAAGATTCATGTACAGACGGACAGGCTCTTCTCAGCCATTTCAGTGATTATATTACGATCTAAATTAAAAACTATCCGCATGTCTGGCTTATTTTTGTTAACTACTCTCTCTGTGTTTGATTGCTTGCTGTATATAACTGTTAAATACGTCCCTCACTCCTAAATGCTTTCTAGCGCTACAAAGAAACAGTTAGCATGCTAACAGCAACATGAGGCTAGCTAGCTGATGTTTGTCCCATAGAAATCTTCCCGAAGCGACTCTTTTCGCTAAATATCAGATTCTTTGCGATCATAGAGCTTTTAGATACAATACATACTTACTCGATAAAATGTGGTGTTGAACAGCGAAGGCAGAAGGTAATAATCAATAATCAACAGCGCCGACCGTACTTCTTCGCAAAACGATGAAGCAATGACTTCCGGTAAGGTTTCCCTGTAAAATGTACCCGGCGGAAACAAGCTGTAACTTATTGTTCTCACTCTCAACTTTAAAAGTGTAGTAACACATTTCGGACTCCAAGATGTAGTTTGTATACTATTTTGAAAGCAAATAATCGCAAACAAGTAATTAAAAAGTAATGATGTATATGATAAGAAGAGATAGAAGGAAAAAATTATCTTAAGATAAAAGAAAGTGGAATCAAACTTGAAGATGCTCAGTGTTTCATTTTGTTTTGGTCTGAGAGTGTGCCAGATTTTCATAATTACGTTTTAACTTTAGAGAGATTTTATCTAAACAAGAAAAAAAAAACAAACTCTATCTTTATACAGACTGCAGTTTAGCCGGAAGTCTCTACTTGTCCAGATTTCTGCGGGTGGTAGGGAACAGTGTGAAACACCCCCCACCATTTAAAAACCGTTCAGAATGTTAAGAAACTGGTATCTTTAGTTCATTCTGTTAGCTTTCTTTGTAGTTACCTTTTCTTCGATTCAATAAGTGGCTGAGTGCTGAGTGTCTTCTGTGGACGCTAGTCACCATGGGTGAGGTCCCTTCACAGTTTCCTGTAATTAAAGTCACTGCATCAGCACAGCACCTGTTTGCTGTGTGCGCCCATAGACACTCCTATAGCATATTAGCATAGCCAACTGGCCCATTCACCAGCTTCAGCACACATTAGGTGTGGTTTCGGTTTGTTTGTTTGTTTCTTTTAAACACTGGAAGTACATTTAACTTCTAATTGTAAAATATTTGAATCACACCTTGAAGTATAGTTTCAGGGTTGTCAACTCAACAGTTCGATCTCCAAATCCAGATGAACCGTCAAATCGTGTTACGGTTGGTTAGCTACCGTGTTGATAGACAGCTGCTCAAGCGCCGGCGAGTACTAGCCAATCACCTCACAGTAGGGCGGGAGTTGTTGCATGACAACTTAACGTTACGCAGCCTGATTGCAGAAGGTGTTCACCTGGCTGAAAATAAGTGACTAGGACAGAGAACAAGCATGGATTAATTATTTAACAAACACAGGTTCTAACAAACTAACACGATGGCATCCAAATCTCATTCCAGTCAGGTACCCGAAGTTGGCTGATTGTTTTATCTGCCACCCACTCTGATTTTTTCCAACCACTTACATGTTTGTCTGTTAAGCAATAACACCCAGTTTCTCATTTGATGTGATAAAAAAATCCCTTTGAATCACATCTCTGCCCCATCAGTGAATGAGTCTGTGCACCTTATCTGTGGATTGAATGTCTTTGGTGTTTGGCAGTACCTATTTTCTTGCTATACTTATCCCCTGAAGTGTAATTCCCTGGGTGTTGCAGTTGGTTCCCTTTCTAATGCACCCATTACAAAATGGTTCTCTCTTGTCTCACTCCCTCAGCCAGATTTGTCTTTGCCTACAAATGGGCAAAGACATTATCTCAGTGGTCATGCTTGGGTCACTCAGTATTTAATAAATGGCTCCCTCAGTTTCTGGTGACTCATAGTTCTCAGTCACTTGGTATTGTTTGATACTGATTCTGATTTTATCCAATAGCCTAAACAGCTTTTTCATTCCTTTTTTGTTGGTTTTATTTATTTATTTTTGTTGTTGTACATGTACAAAGACATGAGAGGTGCAACTGTTTCATTTGGGTTATTTGAAGGTATATCAAATAAACTGTTGGCAATAGCAGTGTCCCATGTGCTGAATATGTTTTTATAGCCAAAGCTAATTTCACAGTTTCAGTCCCCTAATGGGAACACTTTGCACAACCTGACTTTTGCACTGGTTCTTCTCTTTTTCAATTTCAATGTATTTTTTATTTTATTTATTTTTTTATTAGCATGTTGCTGAGTCAACTTCTGCTTGTTGTTGTTTCTCATTAGAAACAACAGTGGGCATGTGTAGAGATAGCAGCAGGAAGCAGATGGCAATAGTTACTGTAATAGCTAGTGATAGTGCTGTCCTCAGCAGATCACATCCACTGGGCTAGACTGCTTTAACATTAGAGATATGTCCATCTGGGTGGCTACATAAACCCCTCATACATAAAAAATATTGTAAACGTTTGCTGGCAGGAATGTTTGTAATATTACTGCTTTTGTTCCCACCAGAGCCACTTTGAAAGATTTACATATGCCTTTTGCTGTTTTTCTAGGCCTACATCTTCAGCTGGCAATTTGTACATGGAAAATTGATTTTGGGTTCTGCTCCCACAAGGCACACAAGGAGAAAATTGCCTGAGCATTTACAAGATAAGATACATTTGGGAAAAGGGACTGAATTTTCCATAGATGCCGGTGTTTTTATGTTCAAACTGTGATGAACAGAAATAACTTGGAAGTTTGTCGTGGTAATGGAACTTTATAAAAGCAGAATAAAGTAAAACAAAACAAGTTGATTTTCACTGACATGCTGGACGCTAGGAATTTCAAGTTATTGTAAGACGTTTAGGTATATATATATATAGGAATTAGAGAGGAAGGTCAATTTAACACACTGCACCATTGAAATCTACAGGGGTAGAGATCACATTTCTAATTGCACGGCCAAGCAGGAACCGCTGGGAATGGGGTCAAGGTTGCAAGACACCTTGTGCCACTGTGTGACACCGTGTGACCCCAATATCCGCCTCTACCTGTGGTGGATTTGTCCTTATTTCAGTGCCCAGAGGATTGCATGAGCCATAATTAGTTTCTATTCTTTTATGGATGTGGTATAGCGCAACACACTCAGTCTTTATCTGTAAAGCAGGAACGGTAAAGAGTTCATTGTGGTCTGGGGGGATAGAGCTGGGCTCTATCTCCAGTCCCTTGGTATAAGAGAAGCTGAATGCAAAATGAGGGCAGCAAATAGTTGAAAATATGTGGGATTTGCATTAGAATGAGAATAAAAATACAACCATATGCATGTCATTAGTCTTCTGACATCCACTTGATGGAGGAGAAATGAGATATAAGGCGGGGAGGAATAAGAAGTGCTGTTAATACAGCCTATTACGCGTCTCTGCTGACTTATCTCCATGTGTGTGTTTGATCGTGACCATTATTAACAGGCCTTCTCTTGAGTATCCATGACACTTCAGTCTGTAGCACTCAATATTCAAATGTATGCATAACAAGCACTATATTTTAATTAGTGGACACTGTGGAGATACTGCTGAAAAGATGTAAGTGCAGTGCTGAAAATGGACTCTAAAATGATTGTGGCCTTATTTCAGACAGATTATATCTCAGTTAGACTGCAAGTCCTGGATATACAAACATTTTCCAGGTTCCATTGCTTCCTGTAATTTCCTGATACTTACCACACAGCAAAATCAAAAGTGTCAGATTTTCAGTGTTAGAGTTGAAAGTAAAAATATAGTAATAGTAATATCTTTATAGTATATAGTATTCTTTTTTTATAGTAATTTCAACTCTTGCTAAAGTCTAATTCAACTACAAGATAGTTATTCCTCAGACAGTGTCAGTGTTGATACAAAGAGTTCAATGACATACTCTGCTAACAACTCTACAGAGTTGATTTCACTAGGTAGCCAGTGTTATTGCCAGAGGTCCAACGTGTCTGTTTTTTCCAGCATGGCGGCAGGAGACCAGCCAGCTGTTGTCTTTATTTTTGACTGGACGTGACCAGACAACACCCCAGTTGTGACCAGGAGCATTGATGTGTGTACATCTAATCTTAAATTACCCACCCAGTACTATTTATTTTAGCTGGTGGTTTATGCTCAATATCCCGGTTGCTTACGTAGCATTAGCTAATCAACTCGCCATGTACTGCCCATACAGTCTATGGTACTGCCTAGTTAATTGAAAATAATAACCCTGTATCACATGTGTTTCTTAGTGAATTAATGCATCTAGTAACGTTTTGCTAGCAGTCCACTGGTCCCTTACGGCAATGGAACAGTGCACTGTCGCCTCACAGTAAGAAGGTTCTGGGTTTGAGCCCTGGTTCGGGCCCCAAGCTTTTCAGCGTGGAGTTTGCATGTTCTCCAGGTATTCCAGCTTCCTCCCACAGTCCAAACACATGCAGGTTAACTGTGTTAATATGGCAGTAACTCTGTACAGTGTTAAAAAAGAATATATGGATAGTGTTAACTACACATTAGTGTTGTATAAATTTAACACTCACCTGTGTTGACTCCTGTGTTAAATTTTAACTATTGAGAGAGTTGCTGCAACTCTGTCATAGTGTGAAGTATTTATAGACAGATTCCAGAAAATGGTCATGTCATTTGGTAGCAAATACTTGGTTAATGGAGACAGTGTTTGGTAAATGTCTGAGTAATTCCTTCTTCTCAGCTGTCTTCTGATCAGCGCACAGCAGGTCAGCTCAACATTCCACACAAATGGAAGAGTTTCCAGTAATAAGTGAGTCATTAATGAATATTTATTTTGGTTTAAATTGAGATTTTCTTTCAAGGAAATTCTTCTTGACATAAATGGTGAATTTGGTTGGTAAGATTGTTATTTTTTTCCAGGACTTTTTTCTTAAGATTTTTTAAAAAGGAAATTACACCTGTGCTAGTGGAGAATTATTGATTTTCATTATGATATAAATCGTTTTAAAGGAATATTCCACCACATTAGACTTCCATAAATCAGGAGATCAGGAGAGAGACAAATTAAAGTCAGGACAGTATAATACAAAGCAGAAGAAACTGACATATCTAGCTCTTAGGTCAACAGTGCAAATTTTACAATTCACAGAACCCAATAGCATCTTTCACTAGATCCTCCCTGCCTGGTAAACTCCAAACCTCAAACCCCATGCCGGAATTTGTGAAGGAAGCTTTCCTTACAGAAACTGCTGTTTTAAACAACTGTTTTCACAAGCTGAGTAGTGGTCCCCATGACCAGTTAGTAGGCCTTCATGTTTAAGAAGGATTTGCTAGCCCCAACAACTGTCAGTGTTTTTTTTCTCAAGGTTCTCCTGGGATTTCAATACTGTAAAAAAAAAAAAAAAAAACTTTCAGCCTGACTATGAGTGAGACCAGTGTGTGTGTCAGAGTAGCTCCACTTGTACAGAACCTTTACACATATTGCAGGAAGACTTGTCAGCAGAAGGTGCGTGGAGTGTTTCTCCGTAGGTGGTATTACAACCACTCTGAAAAATGCATCTCACAAAGTGTTCTTAAGCAATGTACTCAAGTGTGTAACGGCCCCGAGGTCTGTGCAAAGTGCTCACTGTAGGACACAGGCTACTGAGTACACTGAGGAGTTACCGAGACCTTTATGAATGTGTGTGTGTGCACATAATGTACTGTATGTGTGGTACATAAGTGTATAGATTTAGTATACATTCCTTCTTTTCTTGTTTTGTTTTTGCTCTCTGCCAGAAACAAAATAGATGCAGTTTTATCTCACTTTTGCAGAGCTACACCCATGGTAAAATAATAGTCACAGGGGAATGATTATTAAACTTTGATAGCCAATCTTTTAGGGAGCAGTCTTAGGAGCTGCAAAGCAAAGCAATAGCGAGAGGAAAGGGTAATAAAATCAGGTGGATGGATGGGAATATTACCTGACTGGATGGCTCCTGTGCCCCACAGTTCTGCTGAGTGATGGCTTAGTAAAAATGGAGTCAGCAATACGTCCAGTGATTTAAACCAACTGCCTAAGACTGGAGCCCATTCCCAACTACCAGGCCTCAGAGGTGGATAGAGAGAAGAAGTGAAAAAAAAATGCAACTACACCCTGTTGTGTTGTTATAGTGATGGCTCATTGGTTGATGGACAAACCGCGGCAGCTCATTGGTCAGCTGACAAACTGGCTGGCTTTTGCTGGGTGGATGGTTTATCGGCGTACAAAGTAATCAGGTGGATGGCAGGTTTGTAGGACCCGGTGGGTGTCTGTCCCCCTCATTTGCTTACTGAAACATTAGCTCGACCAACTGTTTGGTTCTTTTTTCTGCCTTTAGTTCCTGTCTGTTTTCTTGGGACAATCCACGACTTTCATTCCCCCGGCCCCCTCCACACCACACCTGAGATTCCCCCTATGGCGTACGCCTCCCGCCCTCCTGATGTGCAGTGAACCACGCCAGCAGAAATGCAATGTTCCTCTCGGTTAGATGATGAGAGCCAGTTAGCCATCCACCTAGGTGTGAAATAGCCTCAGGAAACTACTGCTCTATGACAGCGCAGAGTTGCTGGGATATCGAGGCCTTCAGGACTTAAATCGGATTTGGCACGGCACTGAACACACAATCTCCCTCCTCCTAGCCCCTGCTGTTTTGGGGGTTTCATAAAGGATTTATGTTCATTTGTTGTTAAAAACTCATTACTTTCTCCATTGATCACATGCTATGATCAGTCAAGAATCTGTTTACTCTGGGCTTTGGTTATGACCTGTGCAAAGCCACTTGTAGCAGCAGCAAAGAAAAAAACAAGTTTCCTTGGAGCCCTGAGAGCAGAACAGAAATGTACAATATGAAGCAGATAAGTAAGATCCAGAGCACTGCGTGACTTTCAATGAATAGGAATCACATTTCCTGAAAGTGCAGATGCAGCATGTAATCTTATTATTTAGGCCATGGCTGTTGTATTATGTCACTGTGCAAGCTATACGACATTCAAACCTTTTAAAAACGTGAATTCTGGATGTACAAAATGTGCATCTTTAATCACTGATATCTGATCATGAATACAGTCAGCGTGTGTGCAGAATAACTGTGTTCACGTGCATTATAATATGATGATTAATCTTAATCTCATTCAATTAAGAGAAGGCAGTAAAAGAATGTGCACAGGTCAGTAGCTGCCCCCGGTACCTAAATAGCACATTAAGATTTCTTACAGGAGAAAGACCACCCCACATTATTATATTTCTGTATTTTATTTTATTTTATTTTTTACAACAAAATATTCTTCAGTAGTCTCATACAGATCCTGATTTTTCTCCTCAAGACAAAAAGTTGGCCTTTGAGATATGAGGTCATTAAACTTAGGTTTGGTTGATTAACTTTGGTTTTCGTTGATTAGCTTTCCGTACAGACGAAGGCAGCTCCACAGCATCAGGTCTGTACGAGAGCAAATTTCCACAGGAAGAGGGCACATTCAAAGCCACTTGATAAAAATTGCTATGACAGGATTAATCATGCTGCCAGCTTCAATAAAACAATGCCCGGTTCCACGACAGCACCATACATGACAAGACAAAGTGGATGGCATGTACACAGACAATACATGCCGCACGGCCACCCACTTCTCAGATCACGCAGATGATGTTGTCTCACAAAGGCAGCGATTTAAGTGAATCACGCACACCACACATGTATGCACACACACTCTTGATCACGTGGAAACACAAAGAATCCACAGTGACCTCACAGGTTGTCCCGGTCGATAATGTTCGCACATGACTTTTTGAATATGTTTGTATTTCAGACAAAATTGGAAGTGAGATTTTGGCTCAAACTTTCCTCAGTGTTTAGAAATAGCCTCTTTTGTGAATCACGTCTTTTCACTGCAATCAAGCGAACCCAATCCCAGTGTGAAAAAATACAAAAGTGTGGGAACAGGCTTCAGTCTGTTTTAATGCCCTCTTTCACTTCCACTCAACACTTACTAATGTGTAGCACTTCATGTCAGGCAAGAGGCAACTTGCTGAGTGAGAAGGCAGGGTCAGGGGTGAAATAGTAGAGGGGTGAAAATGAAACACACCTGCCCATAATTGAGGGGATGATTTAAAATACTCATAACAGAGAGGAATAAAGGAAAACAAAGGCTCCTTAAACATTTAATTGCAGAAATTCTAATAGAAATAAAATTCAGAGTTGCTAAACTAAATATGCAGTGTATTATTTGATATTCCATTACCCATTGTCTCTCCCTAATTTCCTTAGCCCTTGAGTCCACTTGAGTTTTCAGAGCAGTTTTCAAGGGATTTCCCACAAGGGAAAGGATAAGTACTCGTTAAGCTGCCGCTAAAATGCACAGGTGTGTGTGAGTACCCATTACACCTTCCTCACAGACACAGTGAACATTTCATTAGTGTAGGTACATGTTAAGGTGTACTACTTCCAGGGCCCTGGTTCAAAGCCATCGTTAACGTCATTAGTTACACCTGGCTTTCACTGCCAAATTTCTGCTGTGACATCTCAATCCACAGCCAAACACACATGTAGACACACACGCAGCTGACGAAGCACCTTATGGCTGAAATGTGGGGCTCACCTAATGACACAATAATAATACAGCAATCATTTGGTGATATAGTTCTGGGAAGTTAACAAGTGATTGATTTTGGGGGGGGTGGCACTAGCTTCATACTGATGATTGCAGAATTTGAGTTATGTCTGCCCCAACCCCACAAAACTACTCTGGAATGAGTCCACATTTCCTCATAATTCAATTTTATTGTTTGTTATTTGTGATCCCCATCTCTAAGTGCACAGAGAAGACAAGCTGTGCTTTGTCTCAGGTTGAAAATGGAAGATATATGTATTTGAAAAAAGGACAGACCACAGTGCAGATGATGCTTTATTCAGATGCAAGAAAAAGGCATTCAGTGATATTTAGAATTACATTTTATTACATAGACAAAGCACTGATGACGCACTGAACAGTAAAATTATATGTACTGTGTTACAGCTTTTCCTTCATAAAGTAAAGAAATTATCGTCTGTACATTAGATTAAAAGAAATGCCATTTCAAGACTAGAACACAAGTTAAGTCACAATTGAGTTCTAAGTCACGTAAACGAGCAAATGATTGAAAAAAGAGACTATAATGGCGATGCATCAGATTCATTTAAATTTACCTTCAAGAATTTATTCTGTATGGTGCACCAAGTGTGGCCTGCAGCAAAAATATATTACATTAATGCCAATGTCACCTTTTGTGGTAGACAATGTATGTTGCAGGTAGTGATTGGCTGACATGTTTTCACCTCTGGGCTTGCTGTAGCTGTATTCACTCACTGCTACATAAGCTGATAACTTTGTAAGTTGAGTTGATGAAACCTACAGCTTCAAAGTTTGGAAAGAAAATGAAGAATATTGTTTTAATACCACTTGATACAGACACATCATGTAATTGTGCCTGCACTCATGTGTCCCAGAAGGTGCCAAATACTGAAAGACTTACAATGCTCAATACATTTAGAGGACTTCACCTGTACATACTGAAGGCTCCTCTGCATTTACTGTATTTGTTCACATGATGTGTTTTCTGACTTATAAATATACTACATATTTCGTCACAGTAGACACTTTGTGCATGAAATGCAGCATGTTGCACACTGATGGCCCATACAGACAAATCTGAGATGATTTGACCACATTTTACTTTTTTTTCTGCCATTGTAGCCGGTGGCCTGACCAAGAATAATAATAGGCTACTTTATATTCTTTTGTGATGAAGATGGACTGACTGCATGTACAGCGTAACATCATTCTAGATCAATTTTCAGTCAAAAAAACAAAATTACAAAAAAACTAAATATGTGAAATAGTCTATTAAGTTGAACGCAATTTAAGGTTTTCCACACAGCTTTCTGATGAATATACACCTCTTCAGTAAACAAGGCAGATTCAGTGTGTGATAAAATTTATATTTAGAAGCCCAATGACTTGCTGGTCCACCATCATCATCGGAAATCATTTTCTGACAATTTCATGATGTCATGTTCATAAAAAAGCAACACAATACTTACAGTATTTTACATGGGAGATTAATACAATCATTTTCATCTTTACAGATCTTTAGAAAAAAAAATACTGGTACACAGAATATCGAGTACAGCTACTAGAAAGGCAACTGGCAAGTGTAGCATACAGCACAACACGTAAGCACAAGCAATTCTAAAGATTACAACAGATGTACAATCCTGCTTGGCTCACTTGTTAAATACTTGAGCGGAGAGGTGACTCCATTTAAACCCATACCTGGTGTAATGGCTGTTAAGCTGTTGTTAATCATACACTGGTTGTGCCATATGTTCGTACTATATGCCGCAACAGCATGCTCTGTGCGCTGTGCAAACAGGCTGATGTGTCTTCTTTGCTGGTTTGGAGGTTCTGCAGTTCAGCACAATGACCCAGAGTGAAAAACAGCTAGTTTTTCTTCTGTACATTCAGAAAATTGTCAGCAGAGAGAACATACAGTGCTCTACTGTATGTTTATGTAATGGTCCAGCAACAGGGTAGGAAATGTCTTTACAGAGGCAAAATAGAATGGAAAGGAAAGGAAAGGATGAAGACAGAGAGAGTAATTAATGACAACAAAGAGTTAGGCAGGTTGAGAAGAGAGAGCACAGTTAAACACCAGTCAATCTTCCTGTAGTGGCCAAAACCAGCATGGTGCTGTCCCAATCAATCAGTGGAGAACAGTGTTAATAAGATTAAGAGGGACAGGAGATGAAAAGCACAGTTGGTGCCGTGAATGACTTTATAGAACACCTCTTGTCCAGAAGTGTCTTCATGTGGTGAGAGGGCCGCACAGCCTTTGAGCTTTCAGTAACACAAGTCCAAAATACACATTTCCTACAACTTAACACTGCCCTCTCACATGCAAACAATTTTAAAAAAGAAAGCAAGAGGAGGAAAAGTGACAGACTGGCATGGAAGCATATGAAATCAGCAAACATGGAACAATTAATTGATCTTTTTATTTTTTTACAACCAAATTTGTGATAAGATGAGGTTTAGGACAGGAGGCTTAGATCAATGAGGCAGCTCTGCAGACAGAACAGAACAATATATTAAACATATTAGTGGCTTTTATAGATCTGTTTAAACATCTGTCTGTGTTAATTGTACATATTATTCTGTCTGTATAGTCTACACTGTAATTATAGTAATAATAATGTAAACGTTTTAGTAGCATTAATGCACAATTTAGTGCAACAACTTCTTCAATTGGGAGGATAAGGTATTGTAATGATTCTTTTTTTCTGTTTAGTCTAACTTGACCCATGTCTGTGTCCATTTCTGTAAAGCCTTGTACAGCCATGCAGTTAGTAACAGTTAGGCTGGTTGGGAGGTGGATGACCTGACCTGATACAGCGCTATAGTTAAGCTTGCAACACACTGTCAAAATGGTCTGTGCTATAGAGTCTGAGCCATGTCCTGGGTTGTTTGTGTGATGCGTGGTTTGTGTGTGTGTGCGTGTATGTGTGGTCAGAGCCCTGTGGTGACCTGCGTGACCTCAGAGTTGAGATCGTCGTTGGCAATGCCGCCACAACAGCGAGAGTCCACCGACGACCCCTCCAAGGCTAGTCATACCTACAGAGAGAAGAGTTACAAGAGGTGAAAGTATGTTTATCTTACTTCATATACTGTATATTTATATGTACTTTTACATGACTGTCTACCCACAGTCACAAACTGTACCTAAAACAAGTAAAAATAAATACATTTTTGGTAGCTACAACCAGGAGCTGATTAGCTTAGCTTAGCATAAAGACTGGAAACGGGGAAACAGCTAACTTGGCTATGTCTACCAGTAAAGAAAAAAAATAGAGCTTACAAGAGTAAAATTCCTTTAAACAGATACTGCTAAGTATACACACAGACTACCGACTACCTGTTGATTAGATCTTTCTCCTGTGTTTGCACTGTTGTGTTCGCGCTGTGGGAGCTTGCGGCTAGTGGCTCCGGTCCGGGATGAGTTCTGCATCTCCAGCACAGAGGGACTTGGGGTACAGAACTCACGGAAACAACGCTTGAAGTTCTCATCCAGGTAGCCATAGAGAACTGGGTTCAGACTACTGCAGGGGGCAAAAACAAGGTCACAATCAGCTTCTCCCTAAACTCAACAACATTATTTTCACCTTTATATTGAGTGTAATGTGCGGTGTGAAAGCTACAAGTCAACTCAGATCATTGTATAAAAGAGTGTGCATGATCAAAAAGTCAATACCAGTTTGCTCTTAGAAGTAAAACACACAATTTTTCTTATAATATCCTGACACTAAAAGAAAAATCTGTTTAAAAAAATCAAGTAAATTTGCAATTAGGGAAGCAATAACTAGCTAATTGCCAGCAACATTACTTAAGAAATGACTTAAATGATTTGTCTGAATTGTTATGCCTGATTGTTTAGGACTAATAGTTTAAGTACTACAGTAAATCTGCCAGGTGCGTACCTGTTGGTGTAGCCCAGGGCAATGCAGAAGTGCCAGGTGATAGTCTGCAGCGTGGAGCTGGGGATGTTGATCAGAGCCGTGATGATAACAAAGATGTGAATGGGCGTCCAGCAGACGATGAAGACGGCGACCACCACCAGGACCATGCGGGTGATGCGGCGCAGGTTCCTGTCCTTCTCCTGTGCGTGAGTTAGGCAGGTGGTTCGGTGGTGAGGGACAGTATTGGCGAAAGGAGGAAGAAGAACAAAGAGAAAAGCAGGAGAGGGGGCGAGGTAGATAATAATAGTGGATGTAGGAGAGATGGGAGTCGGGGATAAGGAAGGAAAAGTGGAGGTGGGGAAGGTGGAGGAGGAAAGGAAAAGGTCAGATGAATTAGAGAGTGTATAAGGAAGGATGAAGACGGTGGGGAGAAGATCGGGAGGGAAGCGAATCAAGATGCACAGAGTAGAGAAAAAGGATGATGGAAGGGAAAAAAAGTGGTTGAAAAATGTGCAGTGGTGGTTGAAAAGCAATGAGCAGGAACAAATTGTTTCTACAGTCACTTTGATTTTCCATTTACTGTATACACACCTATCAGCCACAACATTAAAACCAGTTACTGGTGTGGCTGTACTACTCTGTGGCTGATCAGTGTGTACCCACATTTGATTGTGCATATGTTGCAGCCAGTGTTTGGACAATCTTCTCATGTACCAAGTGTAAATTACTGTTGCTGGGTCATTTCACCTTCTACTGCAGTTAATTAAAACTGGGCTTAAGGTGATTTTCCCTAATTGCTTTCTCATGACATGCACAGTATTCTAAATTCTAAATCTCCCATTTCCATATAATTAAAAGCCATATCAAATGTAGAAAATAATAATAATAAAAAAAAGGTTCATGTTTGTAAAAGAAAAAGAAAAAGAGTTTTCTTAACCTGGGAGCCCGACAGCATGCGCACGCTCTTGAGCCGCAGGATCATGAGGCCGTAGCAGACGGTGATGATGAGCACGGGCATGATGAAGGCAAAGATGAACACGCAGATCTTCAGCAGGGTGTCCCAGTACCAGGAGGGGTGGGGGAAAATCAGCTTGCAGTCGACAATACTATTAGCTGTGCAGGGTGAAGGGGTGAAAAGAAATGTGTTTATTTAATCTGGTCGTACACAAGGCAACCAATAGGGTAATAGTATATATTTTCATTACTGTGTCATTCAAATTTGTCAAGCTTTTCCTTGATGTTTGTGTTTGTGAGTGTTTGTGTCCAACTGATGAACTTTACTGCAATATTCACTCTCGTTTTAGGTCTCCAACAACTCCTGAGAGAAATATCTGCTGCAATTTCTTCACCAGCTAGTTACTTCTTTTTTTTTCTGTCTGTTGCCCTGGCTACCTCGGGCACAATGTTCCTGGTTCAGGTCTGCCCATTTGTTTTCTGTCACTCCTCATCTCTCTCCCTTCATTTCCTGTTCCTGTTTACCGTTCAAATGTCTAATAAAGACATAAAACACCCCCAAAGGCGCCACGGTTATGCTACTACCACCAGTGCAGTGCTTATTAAAGGGTACTTATTATAAATGTATTTGGTGTGTTCATGCAGCCTGTGTTTACAGGGTTTGGGGCTGTGTGTATTTAAATCGATTGAGATGTTTTTCATTTTAAATTAAAATGATGCATGGGATATTGGTGTGTATGTATCAGAATTTCCTTTTGTTGTTGACTAATGCGTCTGACATACAGTTGTTAGAAATACATTATTAGTTAATGAATCTATCACTGTCAAGCAACACAAGGGAGGTCTATGTGTTTTTTATGACATCTCACCATAAGCGTGGAGCTAAAGCTTCATTATTGTCTCTCCTCCAAATAATGTGTAATCACACTTTAGCAGTTTCAACGACAGTCGTTCCCCTCCCCCACCCACGCACAACCCCCTTTTCTTTTGTGAGTAGCATAAGGGGACCACATATGTAATTTTGTTATACAGTCTTATGTTGCAAAATGATGACTGGAGTGCATGATTGCTCTTAAAAGCTGGAATGCAGACAATGAACAGAGCATGTTTTCGTCCTGTTTTTCTGTTTGTATTTGTTTCTATGCCGTTAGACCATAGACCAAGGACTAAGGAAGACATGAACGCTTTTCACCTCCTTGTTCAGTTTTTTTAAGGTTGGTCAAATGCCACTTTTTGAGCTCATCACTTTCTCTGCTCAATTCCATCCATTGTGGTTATCATAAAGGATATACAGTATGTCTAATTATAAATCACATACTCAGTGTTGAGAGGTCTTGTATCTAACATCCAAACATAATTCCTCCATTTATAGTAAAAGCCGTACTCAGCAGTTATCAGGAATAATGGTGCAAGTGTGTGCTCGTGCTTACAAGTGACAGCGGTGGAGGCCATGAACATAACAGGCAACCCGATGGCCGAAGAGAGGATCCAGTTGCAGACATTGACGATCTTGGCGTTGCGTGGTGTCCTGAAGTCAAGCGCTTTCACTGGGTGGCACACGGCGACGTAGCGGTCGATGCTCATGGTGGTGAGTGTGAAGATGGAGGTGAACATGTTGTAGTAGTCGATGGACATCACCATCTTGCACAGTATGTCCCCAAACGGCCAGGTCCCCATCAGGTAGTTGACGCTTTGGAACGGCAGTGTGCTGGTGACCAGGGCGTCAGCCAGGGCGAGGTTAAAGATGTAGATGTTGGTGGCTGTCTTCATTTTAGTGTACCTGCACAGAAAAGCACAGGTTTATTATGAGACAACAGGATCTTGGGCACTGATTCAAGACAAAAAAAAGGGGGGGGAGGTTTGGGAGGAGGAGGAGAGTGGATTCAGTTCATCCGGTGAGTTTGAAGTGTTCTCATCTTCAAATGAAAGTCTTCGATTAGAGCTCACTTCAGAAGTCTGTGCCTCTCCTCTGATTCCAATCATCCAGTCATATTAAGATACACACCACTTCCTGCAAAATGTATTCTTAAATGAAATGGCATTTTGAAACGTTCTTCCTTTGCTCCCTACCACATAATGGGATTTTGATACCATTACTGTTGTGGAGTATTTCAGATAAACTGAAGGATTAAGTGTTTCTTTATGAGATGAGAAAATTCACCCATTTTTAAAGCTAAATAAACCACTCTCTAAATCCAGTGGATTATATGAAAAATGCATTGTGACCAAGCAGAAAACTGGACTGTTCTCTGCTCATGAAAAGCTCAGTATCAATATGGAAAATTACTTTAATTACCTCTCAGTCACGTATATATGTGTGTTATGGCAATGAATATTGCAAAACAAAGAAATGTGTGTTCATTTTTACTTTTATTTTGATGATTCTGACTTTAATCAATCACCTTTGTACTGAAGGGACAAAGAGGTCCATGCTCAAATAAAGCTGCCTCTCAGTCAGTAGCTTTTCATCATGTGAATGAAGGGTGATCAAAGGATGTCAAAGTTGGTCCTTCTTTTTATAGTAGATTGTAAAAATGTCATTTTCAATCAGTATGGTGGAAAATTGAAGAAAGGATAAAAGGTAGCTCAAAGAATACAGAGGATAGTGGAGTGTTTATAGAAAACAGACGAAAGGTTGTGGATCCATTAGCACAGAGGGAAGTGGATGGAACGCAGACGATTGAAATGACTCGACTGTTTAGAGCTCTTGTCAGAAATGAAATATACTATGTTTAACGTTTGCTGAGGGTGAAGCTGGATCCCATCAAAAAATCAAAAATGATTTATTTTGGACGACATGACCAAAAGACCCAACTGAAATGTTTACGAAACAACAATCATAGTCCATTCACTCTTACAATGACCACACATTTCTAAGCGGCATCCAGTGTTGACAAGGAAAATGTAGGAAAATACTATTAATGTGTATTTCTGGATGAAAATGCATTGAAAAGTTCAGCAACAGCCTGCAGCTTGAGACCACATCTCAATATTTGACGAAGTCAGAGCAAAGTACGGTATTTTAATCAAGCTCCATTCATTTTTTATAGTGTTAAATATGAGAAGGATTTCTACTGCTGGGTCCCTCAATGAGGTCAATATGCCTGTGAGCTATTACAGAGCTCCAGAGAGTGGCATTATACAGTAAAGAGCTAATCAACCCCAATAATGAAGCTATAATGAACCTACCCAGGAATTTGAAGATTTTGCCTGTGAAAGACACTTCAAACCTATTTCCACTTTATAGTTTTTTTCACTGTATAAAGTGATAATTGATATCATTCTCCTATCTGTTCTTTTAATATGAACTACATGAGTCAGCTGGTTAACTTAGCATGGCATAAAGACTGGAAACAGGGTAAAACAGCTCATCTATCTCTTTTAAAAGGTGACTAAATTTTCCTACTTGTGCTTCTAAAGCTCACCAATTAACACATTATATAATATATATATAATATCTCATTTGATTAAATTGCCCCAAAAAGTGTAAAATGGCTCATATTGATGGGACATGTTAGAGTAGAATCAATCTTCTTGTCAAAATTTCTGCCAGAAAGAGAATGAACATATTTCCCAAAATGTGTAACTAGCCCTGTAATTTAATTTCTAAAGCACAGCAGTCATTGTACTGGTGTTGCACTATTCCACTTAAACACTACTTAGACACATCCCCCTTGTAATGATATTTAATTAATCTAGACTCACAAAGTGACAATGATACATTACACCCACCGGCCTTCAGTTTATTAAACCCAAACTGTCACTCTACCACTGAGGTAATTTACTTCTGTTTTGTTCTAGCTCTCTCCTCAACAATCCCAAATCCTCTTAACTACCAGCGATGACAGTTAGTTCATTAAATTCTGATTAACTTTAACACTGACAGCTTAGTGTGTTTGTCATTACAGGCTTTATTTGCACGGGGACCAATGAGACACCTAGAGATGCAGTAAAAGCCGTCACCCTACGCTGAAGACTGTGCCGGAGCTGGGGGTAATTTCCACCATCCCCTTATTGACTTAGAGTCTGTCTACAGATGATAGCTTGTGGCTGAGGACTGGATGATAACTCATGTTTCTCCAGTGTGTTCTCCATCTGAACCTATGTACAGCGAGCAGCATGGAGGTGGATGGCCTCATCTAAATTAACCTAATGAGGTGTTATATTGATTTTCTGGCGTTAATTTATTCTTCGCCCTTGAGGTTTTGTCACACTGATCATTCATTGACAATATGTTTCTATTACATAATGCAGATTAGATTTCTTTAACAAAATGCTTTTGCTGCTCAAAACAAGTGTCTATGAGTTTTACTTGGAATTGAGCGGTCAGATTAAGTCAAATGGCCATGATTCTGAGGTGTATTTCATTCTTTGACCCCTCTTTGACATTTTGAGGGAAATGCACTGGAACTGCTGCTTCAATTATGTGGAATGGCAACGTTTTCTAAATCAAGAGATGGAAGCCTTAGGGAAGTGATCACATGATTTTCATACAGGAGAGTATGAGCCTTGACTTGTGTGTGGTTAGCACTTTGGTACACAGGTAAGTAAACACATCCTGTCTAGTGCTTCAAGTAAGTGTTGACTTTTCCAGTATTTAACCCAGACCACGATTTCTCCCTCACATTAACAAAACACTATGCGAGCCAAAAAATACCCATTAAAATTTTAATGAAGGCAAGCAAATTAAAGATATGTTGTTAGTGAACATTGAAGATACACGCTGTAAAAAAAAAAAGTAATTAAGGTGGCACTGAGTTTCTCTTTTTTCTGTTGTGAATTAGTCGTTAGAATTTCATGAGCTGTGCATAGCATGAATGACTATTGTGTTATTTTAATTAACAAAATACTTACAAAATTGATATTCACTGACGAAATCAAACACATTAATACTAAGGGGTGATTTTTTTTTTCCCAGCAGCAATCATTTGATAAATATCATTCATAAAGAAGACACAGATCTCCAGGGAAAGTTTTTCATTTAGGAACGCAACTCTGACAAGAAAATTAAAGCTCTGTTCACCCCGTGTAAGATAAGAACACTATGTCATTTCAAGGCAGTAAACAAACAACAAATAATATTTCATTTACAGCAAATCATCAACCTATTATTGAGTGGAAGAGGAAGTGACAGTGAAGCCACAGTAAGACCAGACATGAGTAACCATCTGAAAAGAGTAAATCTTCATTACGTTGCTCCTGTGAGCAAACAATACCTGACAACAGAAATTGTTCCATCTGGCTCTAAACTATCTGGACTTGTTTTTTTCCTGGACCACTGTAGCACAGAGGCGGCAGATAGATGTGCAGTAATGGACCTTAAAATCATCCAAAACAGTCCTTCCACTGAAATCATGTATAATTCATGTCTTTCCATCAACCCATTAGATGTGGTTCCCACCTGGGGAGGGAGAGGGGCTTATAATTGCTCCTGTTTCTCATCTGTTCATATTTCTTCTTCAATGTGTAAAGACAGATTTGATAATGACAGTAAATTATCCCTGAGGCCATTCTGACCAGAAACAGATTTTACAAAGTCATCACACATGCTTCTAGTCAAAAATGAAACTTTCAGCCTAATCTCAGTGGCTGCCCACAAGGATGCATTATTCAAACATCCAAATCATTTGACACATATGCAGATACACAACTGTGTTAATTTCCTCATTCAAATATATTTCCATAAAAAGGCTCTTGAATAAGTAGGACAGCTGAGGATTTGCTGTTTTCATATTCTGTAATAATTCTATAATCTACATGAACTCAGCAGTTTAATATGACTATTTTGGCAGAATTATAGTCATGAGAAAATACTTAGATTTTACCCCAGCACTGATTTAAGACCCAAATAATATGTATGACAAATAATTGAAAAGGAAATTACAATAACCTCTAGGCTGGCTCCTTTATGAGTATCGTTTGTTGCTGAAACTGTAATGTACAAACATAGATGCAAGTTTTTAATTGGTCATTATTCTTTTGAATGAGAATTGTTTTCCTGTTTTGGGCCCTTGCAGAGAGTGTCCACCCCTAAAATACCATAGGTGGTTTGTTAGGCGACCTCTACTGGCAGTAGTAATTATGATGGGAGCGAGGGAGGAAGTTTGGTGATGTAGTACATGGAGCAGGTTGGGGTGAAGGGATGGGTTGACAAAACACACTTTCACACAGGAGACTACTGTTTATTTCCCATTCTAAATCATGAACATGTAGTCCTGTACGCCTGCTGCCATAAGGGTGCTGTTTCAGGAGATGCTCCTTGAGGTCATAGCAGAGGGTGGGCTGTTCTGGTTGTAGGTCTTGTTGCTTTTGTGACTTTGATCAAAAGGAAAATTTTATTGCCAAAATATTTAGACCTTGTAATCAGCTAGTTAACTTAGATTTTTTTTTTAAAGTCTGCCACGTTGGTCTGTCTGGAGGTTTTTCTGCAAGAACCCAAACCATCTAAAATTAAGAGTTTAATTATAACAATAAGCTATCGAGTCGTAAAAAGTGCTGCCAGCAAACACAGATATGGCAAGACAAAAGAGGGAAAGAGACTTGGGGCTTAGTTTAAGTAACAAGTAACTGGACTTTGGCACATCATTGCTCTGAGCTAAATGCTAATGTTAGCATGCGAACATGCTCAAAATAATAATGTGAACATGTTGATTTGCTATGATAGATTTGCCGATCGAGGAATACAAAGTCAGGGGATCACCAAAGCTGTTAGAATTAATCCTCAATGGAAAATCAGTATCTGTACCAGATTTCATAGTAGATGGTGATTTTTACAAGATAAAGGAAAACTTTGACCTGCTGTTGGCACTGGAGGAAAGGCAATGGAACCACCAAAGTCATTAGAATTCATCCTCCGAGCACCATTGATATCTGTACCAAATTTCATGACAAGCCATCCAAAAGTTGTCCAGAAGTGGTGGACCAAAAGACTGACACTGCTGTTCCTAAAGCATTGCTGCTAGTATGGCTTTAAAAAATGAAAAAAAGGGGAGAGAGAATGAAAATGTGGACAGCATGAATGTGTTGCACTCAGAAAATAAGCTCTCTCTTTCTCATATTTCATACACTTGACTGTGTATGATTGGACATGATTCTTAACATTTTAATTTTGATCAGAAAGATCTCTTCAACAATATACACGTACATGTTTAGGTACAAAACCTCTCCACTGATACCTGTATGTGTGTAATTGGGATGAATCCAGGTGAACCCCAGCTGCTAAATAACAAAACCTCTACATTTGTCCAATCATTCCTGGCTTGCAAATACCGCCCGTGCCTTGTTTCGTTTTCTGGTTCGATTAATCAAACACTGAGACGGTGGCTGACGTGTGCACACATGGGAGGACCGCCAGGCGGGAGAGAAAATGCAGTCTGCCTACACAGCATGTCCCTGGTTCATGAAAATGGCACACGGCATGGAGCCGCTCAAATGTGTTTGAATGTTAATTGGTCAATAACCGTCTGTTTTCACATGTGAGGATCATGCTTCACCATGGCAACAACTGTGACCAGGCATTGGAGAATCATATGGCAGGCATGATTATAGTAACATAAGAAGAACATAATGAACCATCTCTGATAGTGAACATTTGTTGTAACCTTCCTTGGTTTTAATGTTTCTCCATGGATGGATTAACAGCTCAGATTTAACGAGGCAGCAACAAGAGAAGCCTTTTATTTCTTTGCTGCCAAACATTACATCATCTGCAGGCTAGAAAATGCGTGCGCCATGTACAATGTGTTGTGATGTTCTGAAGGTCTGGTTGAACATTTGTGCGTTTGTTTGTTTTTCTTTGTTTATATGTTCTTTCATTCCTTTTAGCTGATGCTGTGTAATGGGTTTAACATTAGTCAGTGAATATTATTCTCAACACTTGTATAATTTAGTGGCTAAACAGAATTTCAAATCTCAGTATCTAATAACAAGCCTCAGTCAGCTTAGTTCAATTTAGTCAATGGCACCATAATAAAACATAAAAGAAGTAGTTTGAGAAATCACTTTTAATTCTGTAAGATGGAAAAAACACAAGCGTTTATGAAAATAAAATTGGTTGATTAGGATTTATTATAGTTTACAGCTACTGCTTTGCTCACTGCCAGTTAGCTGGTTAGTTTCTGTTGCCCTTGGGAGTTCAAATTGATAATTCAAAAGACTAATAACTTAGCTGGACATTTGAAAAATACAATATACGTACCAGTATGTGCTTTATTTTTGGAACAAGCCTGCAGTGAATCAATATTCTTGTCACCGTATTTCAACAAACGTCTAGATGAAACCTACACACTTGGGGTCAACCGTTTGGAACAGAAGCTGATTAATTTTCATGGCTCTAGTTACACAGCAAGCTAAACATAATTCATCATTAGGCAGCAAATCTGGCCAGTGTGTAGCCTTGTGTATGATTCATGGGGTACTGCTGGTGTAGATAAACCATCAAGTCCTGGTTGCAGAAACAGAGGCTGCTCATGTGAACAGACATCTGTACGCTTCTGGCTCTGACCAATAACATTGTCCATGCACACTGTGAGGAGCATGATGGATTAGGGCACACAGGGTGTGACTGTGTGCGTGTCTGACTGCTGGGCATGTGTTTTCTGTGGTGAGCAATGGTAGGAAGCTGAAATTTGTCTGTGCAGTGACTGCCTGTATGTGGTATTGATGTTTAAATTCTTTATCATTGTATATGGAACTTGATATCAAGATACTAATGTATACATGATATAGTACATTTACAAAGTGTATATGTAGACTTGACTGATTCAGCTGATGAATATCCAACAAATCAAGATATGTCAATACACTGATGTTCACATAAAATCCAATATTGTCAGAAAACAGAGATAATAAGACTAGTCATCATGGTACAACAGTGTATAAGTTTATATTGTCTTACTGTATGTATCGTGCAATATGTCAATCCCATAACGGTTGAGATATTTCAGTTTTCAGTTTAGTGAAAAATATGGATATGTATGGATCGACATCAAGTCCATTATGCTCTAGGAGTGGCCTTTTTCTTTTCTGCCATGAATCTGAGTCACCTCTGGTTTCTGTTGTATCTGCTGTGAATCCAGGCTGACTACAGCTGCTGTGGAGGGTCTCAAGAGGATCATTCAAGTTTAATTTAATTTGATTTTAAAGGCACTAAAGGTGACTTCTAAGGTACATCACTGAGGCTGAAGTAATTTATGCTCTATTTAACAGTATAAGTAATAAAATGCTTAATATACATTACAGCTCTTGACTATTAAACATGTACTGAGCTTTATACCATAGAGTGATTCGTCTTCAGAGCCATAAAGAATCTGAAGATGTTAAAAAAACACCTCTGTGTTAAGGTCAGATTCTTAGGTTTATTCTCTTTCTTGACGCATTGAACTGAGAAGAAGAGAAAAGCACAATAATAACATAGCTGTCTCAGGTCTTGACTCTCTGGGAAATCATTTCAGTAAATGGAAATCATTAGGTAAGTACCGCTGGGAACATGCTGCAGCACGAACAGATCCCTGTATAGCCTTAAACATTGACAAAAAAAAGGCCCGCACACAGTGTCAGTGGCTATGACAGACTGACTGAGATATGGTATTGATTCTGACACTGATATGAAGGCACTTAGAGGTGTCTTATATGCATCGTGATGACACTTAGCCTGCTCAAGGAGAGCTTGAAGCAACAAAGGGCTAATATTTGGAAAGCAATCAGCTGAAAAGATAATGATGAAATATTAAAAATGTATTATGCAATTTTTTTTTTATTAACACTGAATCAAATTATCCACACTTATATGAAAGGGTTGCTAGAATAAGTTCCCCTATCTACAGCTCTATGTAGATTTTAGCTTTGTCAAACATAATATGCTGGTGTACCAAGCCTTTGTCATCACAGTAATAATAGCACAATTAAGGTTGTGGAATGGCCACATTTTGGTTCGATTTAGGCCCAAAAACTAAAAAAGACTGCAATCACAATGTTGTTACATCATTAAATGGACGACTTCCTGGCTACTAGCAGGTGGACAGAAAGCTCTCCATCTGTACACTCAGGATATTGGAAACATACAAACTAGTGAATATGTTGGTTCCAGTGGAGGTTCAGGGAGGTCAATAGGATGACATCTAAAGAAAGAGAAAGAATAAGGATAGGGTTCCTGAGGCGCCATGTTGAGTGACAGGTAATGGATTCTCATTAAGGTCTGAAATTCATTTTTAGAGAAATTGGATTTTTGGACAAGATATTGAGATATTGAGATATGAGATATTTGGATTTCCAGTTATCAAACAGCACCATGTTGTCATAGAAATTCTCAATAGATTAAAGAAAATAGATCAAAATAGATGAATCGATAAAATTACAAAGCAATTACAGGTCACAGTCACAGGCACAAAGCATGAGGTTATGTGTGCAAGCTCAGTGAGAGCGTTGCCATGCACACCTGCTATTTTGATTCATGTAAGTACCAGCGATGTGTGCAAAAGCAGTGGCTAAAGTGGAACAAAAATAGGAGGTTGTGCTAATTAATTATTATCCTCTAAGCCAAAAATACTCAAGTGACAGGCAAAGTCTTACACTGTAATTGTAAACAAAGTTAGTTCTATTGTTTTTCTGTAGTGAGTTGTAGTGAATATGAGTACCCCCTCTCATACTACATCCTGTCTTTTCAGGTCTTTGGCCCATCCCCAGTTAGACTTTCCTATCTCCACTGCTCTGATTTATTTCACCCCTAAGCTCAACACAGAGAGCAGAGAGCACTTCAATCTCTAACAGCTGAAGCGCTTCTGGTTTACCCACATCAAAGACACTTTTTTAGATGGATGGTGGGAAGCCAGTGAGGGATTGTGTTTGCTTCACTGGACTTGTGACTCCTACAGGTTGGTCTGGGATGTGGGATCTGAGAGGGAAGAATGAATCTCAGTATCATCATGAAATCATAATGTAATAGTAGAGTTCTGATATCTGATACGAGCCTAACTGGTCCTGACAAACTAGGACATGTTAATACATCACATTTCTACAAAGTCAATAAATATAAATTGTGTGTCCTGGTCATAGTTCAGTTATAAAATCCTATAGCTCATCACATAGCATTTGTCCTGAGCAGAGGTTGTACTAGCGTCTGGCTCAAGGGCAGGGGTGTTGCTTGGCACAAAGATCTACTGGGGCACAGGCCCCCCCCACCACTAATCCATTCCACCCATTCAACATTCAACACTGAAGCTAAGGACATCAAAGCAGTGAAAAGAAATGAGTTGTGCTGCCCTGTATTTCCATTACCCTAATAGCTTTGTAGTGGGTAATAGGTAAGTAACGCAGGTAAATTTAGGTAATTTTGTGCCACTGACCCTATGACAAACTGTCAGGTCTTGGGTCCACTTACTTTGCTATGCAATTTGTTGTAAGTAGACATGAAATGCCCAGTGGGAAGACAGGAAGAGACAGAGTATAGGTAATGCCTTTCATTAGCACAGTGAGTTAATGTCAGAAATGGATTCAATGAAGCATAAATATATGAAGCCTTAAAATGTTCTTAAAAACACAGATACCATTTGGGTTCTGTGTCTGAGCTGAATACATACAGATTTTCTTTATTTTTCGTAATGTAATATGTTCTGTTTAAACATTCATTTTGCTCATTTGGGGTACTAATTGTACTTTTTATGGAACAAATGGAGGGCACGCAAGAACTGAATCGCAACAAAGCTACCATTTTGCACCTGAGCAGGTTACTACCTGAGTTCAAGCTTTTCTGCCTTTACTTTTTTACATCTCAACACAAAAATTGTTGCCTTACTACAGAAAACCCACAGCAAGGTTGTGAGAATTGTTATTCCTCCCCTTTGCAGATCCACCACGTGATCATTGATGTCCTGATTGGCCTGACTGAAATTGATTCAAGGATATCAATATCCATGGACACACAAAGGCAAACCCAAGAAGGGTGGAATCCCAGCAGATATGTAATTACAATCTACAATCACTGTTGAAGGTATAACACAACCCTCCTCCACTACATGCACACAGGCTAATGAAAGAGGACAGACATGTCCAGAAACCTCAGGCACACGCTTACATTTTTCTGTTTTTGTAGCTGCTTAATGACCTTCTTTAAAGGCTAATTAAAACATTCGGAATAATTGTGTTCTTTAACATACCACCAATCTGTGACATGCAAAGCAATCATCACTCTGTCATATTAAATGCAACCTTCAACCTGTGTGTTGTTTTGTGATGTTTTGTACTGTAGTGCACATATTTTCCCTCAACCTTGAGTACAGCAGCAGTGTGATGGACTACCTACTTCAAGCAAATTTCATGCCCCTGAAAGGTGATTGTCATATTGTAGTGAAATCAATTTAAACAAAGGACCAAATCAATAAAAAAAAAGTACTACCCTTGAGAAGGTTGACAGCAATAACAGAAAATATTTTTCATTTGTATTTAATGAACTTAAAAACCCCAAACAATCAGATAAGATGGCTGAGATTGTTCTCACATTCTAGCTGCACTGAAAATTACCTAATATCAACGTTTTGCTAATTATTTGTAGGGATTAGAAAAAATAAAGACCCATAAATGAATGTTTTAAGACATTATTAACCCTTACAATGAATACCACAATCCAAACTTAACCTAGTTAAGAGATGCTCGAATTTATTTGCAAAATTCTCTAAATGGAATTATATATATCACAATGACATAAATCACACAAACTGCATGTATTCAACAACCCCTGTATTGTGTTCTGATCATGGGTTTAACAATTGCTGCCCACTTCATCATGATTCACTGCCATAATGGTTTTCCATCTGCGGAAATATGACAAAAAAGAACTAGGGAACCAATTTAGGCCAAACCCAGATCCTCTGTGATGCTGGCAATGGAAACAGGGGCCTCAAGAAGAGTTTATTAGCATGTTGCTTAGAAACACTGTTGCTCTGCTGCAAAGGGACTCTCTGAGTCCTTGGCCCCCGTCTTAAATCCACATTTAGTAAGTGCAACTGTTGCACACAGCAGTGAAAAGGTTTGGCAGCTCTCAAACAGCAATGAGTTTCAATTCAGATGAGATCATTGGTTGACTTGTGTCGTTTGCTCACCCTTAATTACAATAAGCCTTTTTTGTGGTAAATCACTTTTTCGAAAAGATAAAAAGGACATACACGAGGCTTCATACAGCTATAAGTAGGGGGGTGGGTGTTGATTTTGAGAGCCAATCTTGAATGCCGTCGGTTCTTTGAAATGCCAGACTTGACGAAGAAAGACATGTTTAACAGTACATGTCACATGGTATAAAGAGTAGAATCAGGGTAAGCGAGTGAGTCACTTTGTAACTGACAGATGGACAAAAGAGCCCAAGAGCCCCCATATATCTTCAAGTAGAGAAGGAGATAAAATCTTTCGTTCCCTCCTCTTTAGTTAATCATCTTTCCTTCATTCTCTCTCCAGCTTTCCCGATGTGAAAAATAATGACCTTTTCTTTTTTCCTTGACATCTCTTGAGTCTCCACAGCTAAGGTCTGTCGAATTCTGAAGGTTTTACAACCTTGGTCGTGAATGATCATTCCCATTATTCTTTTGTCTTTTTTTCTCCAGGTCATTCTTTCTTTTGCTTCGTTTGACAGAGCAACTCCTGTTCAATCCTGACTGACATTGCTCTAATCCTCCAGCAGTGTCCAGCGGTGTTAAAAAGGCCATTACTCATAGACACAGGAAGGACAGTCTAATTACCTCTCTGCACTCTCTACCCATAATTGTCTCCCTAACAATAAATTAGACGGTGTATCATTCTGTTGTGCACAAATTCACATATTTAGTAAGAGCAGGATACAAGAACTCCTTTCTCAAACAGTGACCTGTCAAACTCTCTCGTGCTGATAATATTCATGACGGTTTAAATTCAGGCAGCTTTGTGGCAAATGCACAAGTCTCAATTATGAGCTGATAGTTTTATTTTTGCCGGGGCAGAGGTTAGGTCCTGAATACATTTTTCTTGACTCATTTAGTGCCAAGTGAGTTTGTTGGTGCTCTAAAACAAAGAAAGTAATTGCAGCAGTTCTTGAGCTGTCCACTTGGTTAACGGCAGTAAAGGTCATAGTACACAATAGCAGCATGTTCAGCGCTATACAGCGGTTACAAAACTGAGGTCAGAGTGCAAAGTTTCAAATGTTTACAGGCTGTGAAGAGGAAAGAGCAGGATGTATGAAGTGCTTTGCATTATGCTCAAACACACACAGTGGAATGCAGCTGAATGTCTCCTACTGGTCCAGTCAGTTTACCTTCAAAGCTCTTCTGTGTATACCTGAAAAAAATCCATACGCTTGTGGCTCTGACATAATCCGTCTCAGGCGCTACGCGTGAACAACCACATGAGCACATCTGTCATGCATGAGTATGTTCCTGAATACACATAAAAGGTATCTAGACTTTTGAAGTAACCAGGACCTATTCGCAGTCATCAAAGAGAGGATTTATAAATAAAGTCAGTGCTCACAGGGGCTGATCTGTATGCATTTTTTCTTGGTTGAAAAAAATAAATACATGCATACCCAGTGACAAATTTGTGTTAACGAGAGGGAAGCCATTCTCTTTCATCCCACACAACTCACCTCCTGATAACTGTAGTTGGTAATTATTTAAAAAAATAATTGTCTATGAAACAATTCAGCAAATTTAAATACAGTGCCTCTAAAAGTAATTTTTTAAAGGAGGTGTTCATTTTTGTTTTGTTTTTTTCCAAGCCCATCTTAGAACAATAATGGCATGCCCACATGTACATTGAAAGGGTCACTGTTTGCTGTTATCATTCCTCCAGTTTATACTGGCCTTAAAAAGATCCCTTTCTCAGCGACTTCAGCCAAAGCTAATATGAGGCTTGTGTGGTCTGAGCTGCATTTCCCTCTTTGTGCTTACCTGAACAGCGTTGTCTGACTGAGGGAAAGACAAAGGAGAAAGACATCCACGTGATTTGTCTCGACTCAGCCTATTGAAGCACCATTTAATGTTAAAAATGAGGACTGTGGATTTCATCCCCCATCACTTACATTCAAATCACTTTGGGAATCAGCCAGTAATGAAACAATTACAGCAACCAATAACTCTTTCAATGTACATAAAGGTATATCACTTGAACAATGTGAACCTATCCTTCAAAGTCACAAATATCTTACCTTTTTGGATTGTCTGAAAGCAATAAAGATTATTTTCTAAAAGGCTTTACTCCGGCTGCCAGGTGTCGACAGCGCATCAAAAGACTGCAGGTTAGTTGTTTGAAACTCAGCTCAATATCCCGTTGTTTGTCATGTCAGGCAACGGGGGAGCTATGAGAAACCCATTAGAGAGGAACATTAGTGAGGATCCAGGCATTAGTCTTGTGAACCAGATTGTGTTGACTCTTTATCATAACATCATATTTCATGTGACTGGGTTCACACTCTCACATAAACAGCACAGACAACGATGTTTAGAAGTTCCTTTGACACCAGAGAGCGGGGTCATAGGAAAGTTGCCGTATGTGAAGAGGCAACAGAATTGCAGAAGGTCAAAAAGTATTTATTGTACTGCTACATCACAGCACAACGTAACAGCAGTTTAGTGCATCCAGGTCAGCGGGCGCAGATGTTCAATAGCCTCTTAAACAAAAGCATCCAAAGTTTTAGAAACGCTTGGCTGCTGAATGTGACCAAATGCACACAGTGGCTCCTCTGGCTGGATGGGGGTGGGGTGGTGGTGGTGGTGGTGGGGGGGGGGGGTTACAGGGAGGTGGTGGAATCATTTTGCACTCATCGAACTTGAAACGCCTCCCAGTGTTTCCATGGTAACAGCAAGCACTCTGCACTGGCGGCATACTCCTTGTGGATCCCGATGGTTTCTGTTCAACCGCAATTGATTTTTCCTATCGAGCGTGCAGATCTCTGGTCGTGTTTGTTTGCTCACAAGAAGTTTGCGGATGTTAAGTGTGGGGCAAGCAGATGAGGGGTGAAGAGACAGCAAACGGACAGAGAGATAAAGACTGAAAGAGAAGCAGTTTATGGCTTTCAGGTCATCATTACTCAGACAGTGAGGGGAGGAAAAACATCCTTCATCCACTGCTGTCTCTATTTAATCTGGCAAAATTGCATTCAAGGCCATGACTGTAAAGCAGGGACGGACATTTCAAGACTACATTTCCATTTTCAAGTAAATATCCACGGTGTGTCATTAGCTAAATGGCTGTTCTCTCTCATTCTGCCTGTCTCTTGGTCTTTTCTTGCTCTGTCGGCAGAGATGGAGAGAATGACAAAGAGGCTGATGAATGTTAATGAGCCTGATGGATTGTGGTTCTTGGAGGGATGAGATACATCCTTTACCTTACTCCCAAATTCCCTTAAAATCTCATTAGTCGAGCTCAGAAAGTTACAGAAACCTGCAGAACTTTTCTCAGTCACAAACACACTCACAACTTGGGTATGTACATACCCCTGGTTGTCTGTCAGCATCAGGCCCGATGCCCATCTCATTACTGCGGAGAGAGAGCAATGGGACAGACGGGCAGTCCTAAATCTGTACCCAGGAAACAGCCAAGGATGTGAGAGCTAAAGCCCAAGTCACGCCCTTCACCACCTATCATCAGCTTTGCAGACAAACTACTTCATAATGCAAGCCTGTATACCGGCTCATACATCATAACCACTGTTGCACCCTTGCCAGACAGATGCAGACATCATTAAAATGATGCTGGTTCCTAACCTATATTTCAAAAGGTGATTTAGATCTCATCTGTCCGGTGCTCTCCTTTCTTTTTCTGCTTCATTGTGTTGATGTGGAAGTGCCAGGGGCCAGATCCGTGGAAAGCAATTTGGGGTAGAAAACATATGGCAGAGACGCAGAAAACATCCTGTAAAGATGCGCGCATCCTTTAGCAAAACAGAACTATTTTGGGTAGCACTCAGACTGAAGGGGATGATGTGTGCAGTCTGGCAAATGAGCATTCACTTGATACTTCATCTGCCCTGGAAACAGCAGAGAAGTGAGGAGAATTAAGGGTGAAACAAAGTAATGATATAATATGTTACAGCTGTAATAGAGGAGTACATCCAAATAGAGAAGCCTGCACCTCATTTTACAGTCTAATTCCTCTGATAAAGTGGTGTCATTTCAGTCTCAAAGCCATTAAAGCGCCTGTCTGACAAGTTCAGCACAGCAAATTCTCCGCCCGGCCACTCTTCACCAACTCCATCAGACCAATGAAGTGGATAATTGCAAGGTGGAAAAATGAGGATGGACCACCCTCACCTTTATCTCCATTTTTTCTCACTCCTTAACTTTCTCATTGCTCACCATCAATCTTTCTCCACTCACGTCCAGCTCCTTTCCAAGTCCATCTCTAACCTCTCCTTTTCTCATTTCCTTCTCCACTCTCCCTCTCGCTCTCTTTCTCTCTCTAGCTATCTTCTCCATCGATCTACCACCTTCTATTACCTGAAAGAGCCTCATCCAGATGGAACATAAATGTCAGATTTTCATATGTAATTAAAGGCCATAGTGAAATCCACCTCAGAGGGCAGATAACATTAACACAATAGGTTATTTTCAGAGTAACTGCAATTGAAGTTAACACAAAAGTGGATTTATATTCCAATCAATTCCATCAATGAGTGTCAGTTTTGTTAAGAACAATATGGACATATGAAAAGAGAAATGCCCAGCCTTTTTGAGACTTTTCTCCCCTGCAATAGTCTTCAGTCGGTTGGTGCCTCTGAGTTTCTAAAATACCCCTTTCTTTCATTTGTGGATCCATAATGTATTATTAAGCCTTACCTCTTGTGACAGGTGATTAAAAAGGGGGGGGGGGGGCTCTTTCTGTGATGAGATCTCTGAGAAGTCTGACATTTGTTTGAAACAAAGTTTGAAATATTATTTAATGAGATGTCAACATGTTGGCTGAGCGAACAGATCCGGCATGAAAGCAGCCCAGGATTTGTGTAGGATGAGGCAGCACTGGAAGGCACACGTTGGAGCATTTAGCTTAAGTCTCTGAGTTTCAGAGACAGAGAAAGGCTCCCTGGTCTCCTCACCTTTTTGTATAAAATCAGCAGTGCTGAGGCCGAGTCTGTTGGGCTAACTTTCAGGACACCAGCTGTGTGCCAGTTGCTTGTTTTAAGCACATTTCCAAAACTATTGAAGGCAGCTCATCAAATTTACATGACTCTTAGGGATAAAAACAGCCATATAGGAGGGAGGAGAGGACACCGATGTGAAGACAGCAGCATCTGAGGGACGTCATGCTGCATCATGTTTATGTTTAGCAGACTCAACGTGCTGCATTTTGTCACATCGCTGCAATTTACCAGTTCAGTCCTGGCACTGTGGATGAAACAGACCGACAGAACAGGGGTACACGCTTTGGCCTTTACGTACATATTATTCCTCTGTTGTTTAGGATATTGGCTGTTGCTTTCCTCTCCATCCCCTCGCTCAGCTCCCTCGCTCGCCTTTTTTTTTTTTTTTCTTTTTTTTCTTTTTTGCGCGCTGGAGCCACTCGCTGCGAGGTTGGAGGCATTTTACGCACGAACGGCAGCTGAGCTGGCAGCGCTGTCAACACTGTATTCACATGGTCTCACTCGGCCTCGTAAACACACACATGTACTCAGATACAAGCACGCATGCACGCGCGCGCGCGCGCACACACACCTTAATGCCCAATATGGTTAATACAGCAACAGGTTATGAGTCCTCACTTGTAGTTTAGGTTAGAAAAGGATGGGTGTCTTATAAAAGTATAAAAGGCCTGATTATGCGCAACACAGCTGATAAAGCACATCCACACACACCCGTGTTTTTGAGAGTACTTTACTGTCTTACCTGACGATGATGTACATGACCAGGACGTTTCCAACCAGCCCCACCACGCACACTATGGAGTAGAGAGCGGTGATAACAATCGCTATGATAACCGGGTTGGCGTCGTCGTCCATGCTGCCGATCACTCCTTGGTCCCCGTCGCACCGCACCTCCGCGTAGCTCGCGCTGTTGTTACCGTCGGTGAAGTTCCGACAGAAGCTGCTGCCGTTGTTGTAAAGCGCGGCGAGACGGCTCCGGTATTCCGCGTCCGAGCCGTTGCTTGCGCTCTCCATGGTCTTTGCTTGCGGTAGGACAAACGCGCGCGTCTTTTCGCCTTCTCCCCTACTCAGGTGTCAGTCGGCGGACTATGGTGCCTGAAGATGATGATGGTGATGTTGATGCCTTGCTTGTCCGTCGTTTGCTCGGAGAAGCACCTGCGTTTCAGATCGCGGGACGGACCGCGAAATCTCTCCGTGTTGAAGAATGTGTCAGCGCGTGATGTAGTGAGGGTTAACGCCAGCCCTGCGCGAGACTCAGTTTACTGACGACCCTCGAGCGGCACAGCGAGCCTGCACGGGACAGAAGCGACGACGTGAAAATTAATTACTTCGCTCCCTTTCTTCCTTCCTCCCTACGCTCCATCCTTTCTCTCTCTTTACCTTCCTCCCCTCTTCCCTACACTCCCATCCCCCCTTTGTCATCTTCCTTCATTTCTTCCTTCTTCTTTCCTTCCTTTTCTCTCCCCTTCATTTCCTCCTTTCCATCTTTTCTTCCTTTCTTGGTCATTTTTCTTCTTTCACTCCTTACCCCCTTTATTTCCCACCCCACCACCCCCCATTATCCCATCTTTGTTCATCCCTTCATTCCTTCCTTTTCTCTCCTCATTACTTTACTTTCTTGTTTCTCTCCTATCCTCTACCTCCTCTCTACCTCTCCTTCCCTCTGTCCTTTCATCATCTCTTTTATCTTACCTTTCCTATTTTTCTTTCTTGTTTTCCTCCTCTCCTTCCTTTCTTCCTTCTTCCCTGAACTTGCACCCCCTTTCTTTCATCTGTTTATCCCTTCCTTCTGTCCTCCTTTTGTTTTCTCATCTCCTTCCTTTCTTCCTTCCTTCCTTCTTTCCTCCCTTTTCTCTTCTCCTCCCTTCCTTCCATCCTTCCCTCCTCCCCTCTTTCTTCCTTTCCCCCTCCTGTCTTGTACTTCCCCCCTTTCTTTATCATCTTTGTTTATTTCTTCCTTAGCTTCATTTTCTCTTCTCCTTTCTTTTTCTTCCAGCCATCCTTCTGCCCTTGATCCTTTCTTTTTTAAACTTCCTTCACTTCTTTTTTTCATCCCATTCTTCTTCCCTTTGCTCTTTTCTCTTCATCTTTCCTTCATGCTCTCTTTTCTTCTTTCCTTCCACACTCCATACAAAATGACAATGCCCAGGACGTATACTCTATCATTTACATTATCTCTTCAGTAAAATAACCAGCAATACAGTGATAATACAAGAATGTAAAACCTGTTGGGTAAGTAAACACCATGACAGCAACAAGTAGCCTCAGTAAATCTGAGGACAGTAATGGGTGGTGAGGAGGAGTCCAGGGATTATCTGTCAAGTTGTCCATGCATGTACATGTAACGCTTTGAAGAGCCTCCACACTTCTGATTCCTGTTTTTCTGTGCCGTATTCTAATGAGTGAAGCCGAGCGAGGGAACGCAGTGCGGTGTAATCCAATAGGGATTGATTTTAATCAAGATAATGTCCCTGCTTGTCTCATTACAGTTGCAGAGAGGCACGAAATGGGCAAAGATCATTTACTAAAAGTGCCGGAGGCCCGTTTGGAGGAAAACTGTTCAACACAAGCGTTACTAGCGCTCAAAGTCATCATTGTAAGTTTGTTTTTTACAGTCGCTTTGATCAACAAAACCCACACAATTAAAAAAGTCAGCTAATTATATCAGGGAGAGAATAGAGAGAGCTTTCTTGCGGCTCATAAGGAGAGAGAATTTTATCACTTTAAGTGCACAGAGACCAAACAGCCAACACCAAGGTTTCTTTTAGTTGGGTTGTGATGATACTTTACCTCTGCTGCCCTGCTGTTTGGTTCTCACATAAAAAAAATTGCCTTTCAGTTTTGAGTTTGATATCACACTGAGTAGGTTTACATCTGTGGCCCAAATGTTTTCCTTAGGCATATGCTTGAGTAAGGTCAACCTCCCAGCTCAGCTGTGTTTTGTGCTGATAGGTATATGATTCACTGGTGCGAGGCCGAGCAGCATTGCATCGAATCTTTGTTAACATGAGCAGGGCACCGATGGTTGTTAATATTTGAAGGATGTTTGTTTTTCTTCACATCTATACAAGAGGGAATTTCACACTAAAGTTTAATATGTCTAACTTCTGCATATAAGTTTTAACTGATGCTCTAGGATGCATTTTTACACTACTAGTAAGGACTGTGGAGTTTGTCCCTTTGCGTTTTATGTCGGAGTCACTTTAGGAAAGTACACGGCTGCAGTTTTCAGGAAAGATAAGGTCATGGCTTCAGTAATGTTTCTGGGAATTTGGGGGTTTTAGCAACCTCGGGGGAGCTTACAACCTACAGTTAGTAAAACTTCCAATGTTAAGGCCAAATTAAAATGTTTTTTCCATCAGAATAGCATGAAGAGGACTTTTAAACATGTAAACCTTCATGTTGAGAGATAAGTGGTAACACTTTATGGGACCATTTTCAAGGAAGTTTTATGAAAAAGCTATGTAATCTAGTACTAAATTAAGGAAAAATAAAAACAGCTCTGAGTTACTTTAGTATTCAAAGATTTATTGTGGCTTACTTATATTTTCAATATGTGCTCTGGGATTATTTAGTTTTTTCCTCATTTTCACTCATGACTACAGAGATAAGTGCTTTAAAGAGAGAGAAGCTGTTGATGCTGGATGTGTTGGAAAAGTAAAATTCACACTCTTCGTAATATCATTGCTATTCCTCTGAAACGCTGCCACCACATTTGTGTATCTCCGGTGAAGTAGGGGCTTTGTACTGTTGCCATGGTGAGGATGATCATTACATCTCAGAGAGGCAACACCTTCGCAGCCTCCACAGGTGGTCATTAACCCTGCAGTCACAGCATATTGGATATGTTTCTTTTAGTGACTATAAACATAAAATTCACAGCGCCTCACCTGCCTGAGCAAATAGAATATGAAGGTGTAGAATCGAAATGATTCAATTTTTTCTTTTTTGAAAAGAAAAGAAAAAGACTGCATGTCTTAAGGGGGGTTAGGACAGAAGGCAAAGAGAGTGAGAATTCATGCTTATCCCCTGGTGGCTTAGGGGTTTAAGGTGCTGATCATGAAATGTATCATGTAAAGTCACACACTTGCACAAAGTCCGTGCAAGTGTGTGACTTTATAGATTTTTAGAATTTCATTGTGAACTACAGGGATCGTCACAGGACCCATGCTGAAACAGACCGGCAGAAAACCTACCAGAGCCTTCATTAAAACATCTTTTAAATGGCAAACAGACCTGAAACAAAGCAAGCAAACTGAAGGCTTCACCTAAGGACATAAGGATAATTACATCCAATCCAACACCATCGTTAAGTGTGTCTTTATCCACCTGTTTTCATGCACATTTTCAACCTGAGTGGAAACGCTAGAAAAAAGAAAAAAAAAAAATCACAAAAAAAGTTTTTAATGGGGCAAATAAGTCATGATGAAGCATTTGACTTAAACGTCAATGGCAGCAGATGAAAACATCATGAATATCATATTTCTATCACTTTTTCCCTTTATTGTTTTTTGTTTGGGGTTTGACGCTTTTAAAATTTTCAAGTAACAGTAATGAATGGGAACATGCATTCATTCACATTTTCTTTTGCTGATTTTTTGGAAATTTAGTTTAAATTTGTAGAAGATTTGGCTGGAAACTCCACTGGCAGCAGCACAATACACCACCATTAAACAAGCAGCTGCCTTTCAAAGAGTAAAACATTTTCCCTGGCACTTCAAAGTGCACACTCTTCACCTCACCCTAAAAGAAACACATTTTCTGCTGTGATAACTTTTATGCACAACAATAAGTAAATCACTAAACCCGTCAACAGTACTGGAAAATATTCAGCGAGGCACAGCCGTCCTGTGACTGGTGTCTGTTACCAAACACAGAAACAGACACATGCATCACTGCTTTAACAGAAATATTCTCCTAACGGCCTCACAGTGTTTTCTTGTCACAGATCTCCTTACTCAGACTCAAATCTATTTATACAAGACAAATATTTATTCATTCTATCTGGCTGCACCTATTTGTCATACTGTATTTGATGAAATATGTTTCATCTGGGGAGCTTTATGTAACCATCTTAAGGCATGAGGCATGTGAATCGGAGCACTGCGTGGTTTCTGTGATGTTATCGCAAGTGAGTGGGTTTTTTGCATCCAGAACAAAGACTCAATTTGAATCATGTTTGTTCTAAGCGACTACAAAGCATCACAATGGATGCTTAGACGGTGGATAATTTTCCTTTTATGTCAGGTACGGGACAGACAACAGGCAAGACAAAGAACAAACAATTTCAGCTCAAATGACAATTAGCTGCATTTGTCTGTGATTTCAAAAAAAGGTCTGGTGCACAGCACAGCACTTGATATCTGAACTTCTGAAATAGCAGATCTCACACTGTGAAAAGTGCAGATTTATTGCGGAGGTCAAGAGGAACATTGAAAATCATGACTGAATCTGAAACCTAGACAAAGACTGAGAGGAACAATGGTCACAAGTTAATAACACAAATGAGGGGTGTGAGTGTGGGCATTAGTAAAGTGATGACTACTACTTAAAATCACATTTAGTCTCATTGACAGAGACCTGCTCTAGAATATGACATAATGATAATGTTGCATCTGTATCTTTACCACAGAGGGCACTCTTTTTACTGCTTTATCTTTCAGTGATGTTCAATTCTGGCATCATTTTAGGAGTATAAATTGAAATATAAATCAATATAAGTAAGGAATGTTTTACCATAAAAAATGCAGAGACAACACTATTGCCAGACAAGAACCTCAGTGTTTGATGATTCTACTAAACCCCTGGATTACATTCGGTGCCAACCACTTTACATTTCTGGCTTTCTACAATATCTGTGCAATTAAGGTTAGGTAAATCACGTTTATGACAAATGCAATATGGTAGTGCTGGCAAATGCAATATGATATGTGCTGGCAGAAGAGATTGTAGTATTTTCCTGTCAGGCTGTGCACCAACAAGCGATACCCCAGCCGTATTCAGCCTGTATGCAAAACCCAGGGCAAAAAACCTGCTCACTGCTGTTTATAAAGGTTACTGCAGTGAGTGCACAGTAATAACTGATGGAGCGCCAGATTATTAGCATTTTTATCAGCTCCTCGCTTCTCTCATCTGGAGAATGACAGCTGGACAACAACACAACAAAAGATTTTAGAGATTTTTGCTGAGTCACTCAAACTGTTATCATAAATCTATAAATTTGTAAAAGCAAGGGAGATATGCCCCCACCAACTTTCACACAGAAGCCGGCACAAGCCGGGACGCAAGATGAGAAGAGAGTATAAGAAAACGAGGAGACACTATCATTCAGACACATCTTACAAACAGTGTAGGACTGAATCAGATGCTGCTGTATACACTTGTTGTCAGTTACTGTTGTATTTTTGTTGCATTCTATCTATCTATCTAGATATAATCAACTTTTTCCTAAAATTAAAAGATTGTTAAAAGAGGATGCCCGCTGTTTAATATAGAAACTATACAAGGGTTTTCAACTAGTTGCAGTGAAGCCATCTTGACAGATTAAGAATTCAGTGTTTTCATGAAGTCTTATATTATTTTGTCTGTCCACTGAGCTTGAAATTGTCTTCAAATTCAGGCTGTTTTTGTTTTTTTTTACAGTTGATTTCCATTAAAGTTATAACAATTAGTAGTGTAGCGTTATAGACCTGTCATGCTCTACTACAGTAGCTCTTTAAAAATTAGCAATTACCATGATATTAAAATCCTTTTGGAAGTCTCTGTCTGTCTTTGTCTCTTAGCCTCAGGCTGCTCTTACTACCTCCTCCCCTCCTTCAACAGATTGATGGATCGTCACTTTGATGGAATAAATTATACTCTTCAGAGAGGAGGGTGACAAAACTTTTTGACACTGATAGTCACTGAAGATAAAGTATGTGACAAGCGTTATGAGTAAGGCTTTGACAACATAATGTGAACAGTAAAAGGAGAGGATGTTGAATGTTAAGTAATAAATCAAGGGATGTTATATTTCATCTAAATGGCTCCTAGAAAATAAACAAAATATGACAGCTAAGCCAAATTATTGATTTTGGCTTCATGTTCGGTGTTGCTCACTGAATACATGTTATGTTCAACCCCCTATACCTCCAGGTTTTGCACTACCACTCTCAATAACAGCCTCGCAGAGGTTATTCATAATACTCCTGCATTTCCTGCGATCATGGTGTATGTTAAAGTCATATGTAGGAATACCTCCTCTGCAATTCCTCCAACAAATGACACACAGGTACTTATTTTTTTCCCCAGGGGGAAGCCGCCTACATCGGCCTGTATAGAGTCTTTGTCTTTCTGTGGAGTAAATATTGTCAAACAAAGCGGGAATAGCCGGAGGGGCAAACCACAGGTCACGTGTTGCTCTTCCTCCCCTTTCCATCAGTGTAGTTCTTCCAGGAATATTGAAGCAAGACAGCGTTCGTCACTGCTCTCCTCTTCGCTCCTCTTCAGCTCAGTTCATAAACTATTCACTTCAATAGAGTTTCATTCATTTGCAGTTCCAGTCTGTTCGTCTCAGTTTACTACAGTTTAATTCTGCTATGTTCAGTTCAGCTCACTTTAACTTTAGCCACAGAAATCTGAGCTATATTTACAAAGATTATTAAGACTTAAAGCTGCACGAATCAATATTTTTATCTTAACAATGAATCAAATCACTGTGTGTCACATCAAAAGGGTTGCTCATAGCGACGGAGAATTAGCATCCCTCAGCTGTACAGAGCCTTTTAGCATCTTTCAGCTCGTTGCTTTGAATTTACAGCTCATAACTTCACTGTTTTGCTTCACTGTCACCGCTCTCAACAAGCTTGATTTTCTAGTCCTGTAGGTCATTGTTCTGCAGTGTATTCAAATATACAATTGATAACATCAGATTTAGTTGTTTGGTGTGTGTTACTGTAGAAAACGTGAAAAACAAAATGTTCCACTTCATTCTTTTTTTTGTAATGCGGTTACTTTTTGTTTACATCTGGATCACAGAGGGCACCTTTAAAAGTATAGCGCTCTCACAGCCAATGAACGAATGAATGTAATCTAATGAATCTAATGGGAGGTTATGATACTATTCACCCTGCATCTTTCCTTTGAGTACAACTTGAGGTCAGATCCTTCCTGTCGCAAAACAAATGAAGACACACGACCGTAACCAAGAGGCTGCGAAATGCAAAATGTGTGTTTTGACGTAAGACCGTGATTTAGAGCTTCCCTTCTAAATTACAAGAGATATATATATATATTTAAAACAAAAACAATCCGGGGAGAAGTGGTCACCTTGAAGTTGCTTGCTGTGAGTTATGGTTTGCCTTTTCATTAAACTGCACATACTGTAGGTGTCATTGTGCTGCAGCTTTCTGTCTTTGAAATAATGGGGCCCCTGATGAAGCCTGTTTCCCTGATAAATGTTTTGAATTTCACCCTGTAAAACTCACAGGCTTTTGTTTTTTTATTTTTTCTTTGCCAAGCCCAAAAAAGAAAAAAAAAAAGTCTGTTTGCCTGTCTGCTGATATCTGTTGTAACTCTGAAGCCTCCCCAGAGTAGCATGAGCACTTTCTTTTATTTCTCTCTAAAACATTTTGTGTGAACTCACTGCAGATTGTGCAGGTTTGTTTGTTTATGCATCAAAGCCAGTAGGCGGCACATAAAGAATATCCTTGGAAACCAAAACTACGCCAACAATGAAGCAGTTAAAGACAACTGAGAGAAACTGAAGATTTTCCTCTTTTTTTTTTGACTCCATTGCTTAGCTACTCCATTGCTCTATTGCTTAAAAAGGTAAACAAACATCAACAACTATATGTGTGATATTTTTTGTGTGAGGTTTTATGTGAGAGTCAGGCACATGGTGGAGGCTGGGGTGTGAAAAATTAGATGAGCAAGCTTGTGCACACAGTTTTATTCCACAAATATGTCCTTTGTTGCAGCAGAAGCTGTCCAAATCAGTTTCACCAGCCAGCCAGTTTGCTGAGAGTTGCCTGAAGGCAGACAACATGATGACGGCTTCAGAGTGACTCATCTTTTGAGTTCCTATGGCGTTGTAATTGCAGGGACCTTGTGACCTTGTGTGGCTATAACAGCAACATTTCTGTTTTTGAGAATCGTCAGTCTTGTTTTAAAGCTCCACACAAGACAGAGGGGATCTTTTGTAATCTGCAAGAGATTGTTCAGTTTTAATTACTTCTGATACCAGTAACTGTAACCTTCAACACATTCAGTGACATGCATCACAAGCCCTTTCTGTCACCTGGTAGCCCATATCTGTCTGTCTTTCCAATTAATCCTCCTCTGTGCAACAACCAAGCAATCATCAATTCCTGGTTCAGCTCATTTCTAACTGCACATGCTCCCCTGTGTCTACAAAAAAAAAAGAAAAAGAAAAGAAAAATCATCCAACTCTGCATGACGGCAGTACTTTCAGTAGTTTTAAATAATTTATAGACACAGTTTTTTCGGAGCACAGCCATATAAAATTATCAAGTATAACCAAACAATGTCTCCTAAAATTTTGTTTATATACAACTAATTTGCATAAACAAATGAGCATTTTATGGGGAATGCAACGCCACTGTTCTCTATCAGTGCAAAATGTTCATACTGAACTTATCTTCAGACTGTTCACTGTCAATTTGTTTTTCTCAGCTCCTGGCAACAAAAGCATGTTTTATTCACCAAATGTTCTTTGCTATTTGTAGAGTCTACTGGATTGTATTTGCTCTCAGAGAAACACTGGAAATTTTATTCATTTTTTTTATTAAAGGATGGATGTGTTAGTGTCAAACACAGACTTTGAAATGAGTTGGGATTATCCAAAAATATCAAGAGATAGATGATATTTGAGTATACTGGTTTTTCAAGAATTAGGTTGAATTTATTGCTTTGTGTTCATTTTTGGTTTTTCACGTTTTTGTTACTCATTGATCTGCTTCTCAAAGTCTCTTCCTACGTTGCACATTTCTTTTTTTTCTTTTTTTTTTTAGAATAACCAGGACTATTTGAACATGGAGAAACTTTTGATGTTAATAGTTTAGTTCAGTCAGCTATATGTACATGTAGGATTTGGGTTTGCCTAAAGAAATTGTTGCAAAATTTTATTTAATTAGAAAAAGTAAAACAATACTCAGACTAACATTTATTCAGATTTTACGTAAACTATGTCAGCACTCCTTTCTGACTTCATAAGGGTCAATGGTCAACTCCCAACTACTGAGCGAGCACAACCAAGCCTTGATGCTTATGTGTCGACTGTAGGGGTTACAAACAAGCTTGATAGCTCATTTTGTTTATAAGGACCTGGGATGTTGATACATTGATTGAGACTGAGATAGATCAATTGCTCTGTGTGCAAACCTCCCTTAAACACTGGGTGGGATACCTGTGTCCAGCTGGGACATTTTTTTAAGGATGATGATAACATTTCTTCTCCTCTGACAATTTTATGTACCTGTTGCCATCCCGTTTTCACAACAACAGCAACCATAACAGGGATTATAGATTATAACTGTTTGTACTGTGGGCGTCCCATATGACAACCATTTGGGAAAACAAGCGAGTCAGAGAAAGACAGATACATGGACAGAGAGACAGAAAGAGACAGAGGAACAGTTTGAGCAGAACTTTCTACATTTTATCTCAATACTGTTACACAGTGTTACACCATCTCTCCGTCCCTCCACCATCCCCCTATTCATCATTCATGTCCACATCACCAACATCATCTAGTAATACCTATCTAGTGTACCTCATCCACCCTTCTCTGTATTCATAGCATTACTGCGTGGAAGTACTGTTGTGCTTTTTAGTATTCTCTCCATCACTTCAGCCCTCTGCCTCTCATCTTTATATATTCAGACACTCGAGTGGAGCCAAAAGAGAAAAGGGACAACAACAAAAAAAGGATGAAAAGGTGGGTGTGTGGGGGGGTAATAATTCCAGTCACAGGTAATAGAGAATCCTGAAAGGCATATGTGAGCAGACTTCACTCAACATTCCCTGTTGGAGGACAGCCAGTCTCGCTCAGCAGAGGGGACAATTTGATAAGTCCTCACAATGGTACGAGAGAGTACCACAAGCACAGTTTGCTTATTGTTCCCTGTTAAAGGACAGCCATTCTCACTCAGCCGATGGAACACTTTGATAAGTCTTCACACCGCTACCTGTTGCACTCAGCTCCCTTTGAAATCATCAGAAAACTTTTCTAATAACAAATAAAATGTCTAACTCTCCACTTCAAGATAAAGTTTACTAAAGTAGCCGAGGTCTGAAATTGGCCTTGTGTCTTATTTATATTAATACAGTGTGATTAGTCAGACAGACAATAGAAAACTAGAATACTACAAACTAGAATGCACAACTCTTGACTTTGACCCTCACATCAATGACTTTTCTTACACTTGACCCTTTTGACTTGGGATGGCTTAATATCTTTCCCAAGCCCAAAGGTGAGAAAGTTTGTACAACAAAGCATGTGGCGAACCAACTCTTAATTTTCCTGACAACAGATGTACTGAATCAATCCAAAGGCAGCCAAACACCTGCATTTTGCCGTGCAGACCCTCAGACAGACAGCTAATGATGTGTTAGATTATTACGTTTGGGTGTAAAGACTTCGCTGTAGTCAACAAAAAAATAGGAGGACAGATTACAGATATAGAGACTAGATGACTGTAACACTGCCTGTGCTAGACACATCATATCATAGTTTTTCTCTCGTGATGGTACAACTCATTTTTTTTGCACTCATCTGTCACTCTTCTTCACCTTCTCCCCACTGTTTGAGCCATCTATTGTCATCTGTCTTTCTTGCTGCCTATAACCAGTCCATTCTCACCTCTTCTGAAGCATTCATCATCTCCAATCTGGCCTCCATCTCTTCACATTTGCCCCCGATTCTCTCGCTTTCTGCCATTATTCACCACAGCTTTTCGTGCTATGTCTTTGATGTCAGTCTGTCATTCACTCACAACAATGAACCCGGTGACAAAGCTTCAAACAGCCGGGCCAGCCTGACTGCAAGTACTCACTAAGCTGCCCCCACACACACACACACACACACATCCAGGCCTTCATCCAGTGTCTGTATTTTATAATTCTCCATACAGAGTTGCTATCATTATCACCTCGTTGTTATTATCATCTGTAATTTCTTTTTTTTTATTCTTTGAAATGGAAAATATCTGCTCAGTATCACAACTACTGACACATCTGGCATCCTTGTTCATTTTGTCACACTTAAAACTTGGCAGCTTTTAGTATCCTACCTGACTTTCATTGACTCTAGACACACACCCACACACACTCTCATGCGAACTACGTTCCCTGTGCATCCTGTAACTCATTAGTTTCCAGCTTAATACCACTTAATGATTTAATTAGTAACCTTTAAGAGAGCGTGCATCTTCCTCCCAGACCTGAGCTCGCTGTCCACAGAGCAGGAAGGACGCTGTTAATTAATATCAGCTTATTATGAACTCATCATTTCATTAGTGGTCATTACATAATTCAGTTTAATGTTGGGGTTGTCACCAGGCGTTGGTTGACAGTGACCACACTTCACACAGACCCCTGAGAGATTTCATAATTTAGTAGCATGGTCGGTCTGAGAAATGATTTTCAAAATGGTTTTGGAAAAATGTCTTGCACATCTGAAAAAATACATCGAGAAGGCATAAGGGAGAAAGTCACAGACTAAAAAAAAAAAAGGCTTAGATGTGTCAGTTTGAGGCAGTCTGCCATTGGCCAACTGGCATATCCATCTGGGCCAATAAGATAATGGAACAGAGTGCCTGGCAAGCAGCCTGGCAGCCATTTCTATGCACAGAGTAATCTGATTATTATCCACAATGACAATCAGGTGCCTGGTGGTGATTTGTTTTTAAAATAATCCTAATTACAGCTATTTATTAGGTCCAACAGCTACACTGAACATTTACCAGACAAGTACATCAAAGTTTCACCTTTACTTTCTGCCTTGCAGCATAAACAATATTAATCCAATGATACTGGACTGAATAAAACATACATAGTATGCATTGGACACCCCTTGCCCACATACTTTTAGTTTGAGGCTGTCTTAATGGTTTATGGAAGTCTTAAAGGAATAGTTTGCAATTTTTAGAATAGCCTGGCTCATAAGGCCTGCTAACACCACAACTTGTTGTTTGTACACTGCAGTTTTTGTACAGATTTACCAAACAAGATTTAACATGTTGATTTGTGAGGTTTAGAGGTGTATTGATGAGGATAAGCACATTTTTGTTACCAGACAGAGCCAAGCTAGCTCCTTCCTCATTTTTTTCAGTCTTTATGGTAAGCTGACAGCTGTTGGCTGTAGCTTCATATTGAATGGACAGATATCAGAGTGCTGCGGATCTTGTCATCTAACTCTTGGCAAGAAATTGAACAAGTGTATTTCCCAAAATGTCAAACTATAGCCCACAGAATACAATATTTTAGACAATAATGTCCCTCCAACTCTGGGGCAACATGACATGCTCCTGTGCATGGAGCACATAAATAAACGTATGATTCAGTGGAGGGACTTGCCTGGCCTGCACGGTGCCCTGACCTCAACCCCATCACTCTGGCATGACATTTTGACATGTTGTGGTAAAATAAAACATGGAGGGGGTGAGAAAAGGAAGAAAGAAGAGCAATGAATGATGCCTGAATTGCTGCTTCTGTTTCATTGACCTTCCATTGTGCGTGCTACTTCACTGTCACAGTGTCACGTCTTCCTTTGGCACTTGAATAGGACAAAGCCATCGTTAATGTTATTAGTAACACCTGTATTTTTCCTTCTGTGACTAGTCAAAATGGCTGCTTGACAAAGGCCTCTCTATCTCTCTTGTTGCTGAATGGGAGCAAATCCCAGCAGCCAACATTTTGTGGAAAGAGTGGAGGATGTTTTGGCAGCATATTATCGCCCATGTGTTATGACCTGGCTCTGATTTTATCAAACCAAATTAAAATAAACTGCCAAATTTACAACATTGGGTGTGGAAATCAGTTAAGTCAGATAAAGACAAACTAGGGCAACATCACTAAGCCAGGAGCCTGTGGAGAGGAGCAGAGAGACAGTGGTTACACTGCAACCAGGACCTATGTAACCAAGAACACACTGGACACCACAGGTTTTCCAGATCACACTAATGAGCTACCTGCAGAGCAAACAGAGATGCAGCTTAGTACAAGATCAAACCTCAAGAGAATCCCAGGGGTCCTCACACCATGGTCTTCACCATGTAATGTTCAGGTGTCTGCATCATTTTGGCTATGTACAGTAAAAATGTAAAGTAAACATATATAGAGTGTAATCTATCCTTATCACTACAGAGTTAACTAGTGAGAGCACTATCACGTGTCTCAGCACAGTGCAGCTACAGTCCACTTGCACTTTCATTGCCATTTTACTCTCCATTTTATATAAACCTTCCATTTTCTGTTTTATCGTTCGTCATGGATATTCTGTTGATTCATTGTTGATATGGTTTTTTTAAAAAAAAAAAAAAAAACATACCCTGAATTTGTGCTTTCTAATCTGTTGTATTGTCATTGCCACTCCTTCAACTTTCATGGCCACTTAATGTCCTCTACTAAGCACCTTCTTTCCCTCTGTCTCTCCAAATTCAATTTCCCTCTGAATCATGCCTCTGTCTCTTTTTCTTACCAAGGTTAAAGTATGATAATCAGTTATCCTTTCCTTTGAGACAATGTTTATAAATGTCTCCTACAACGCAACTCTGGTGCACCCATGTTGATTCATTTGCGCTAAATTACAACCATACCCTCCCTTGTTGAGCTGAGGCGCCCTTTACTGGTGAATGACACTGAGTGGAGGAGATAAGTGGAAATCTTTTGTCGGGTGGTAAACAAAAGTCAACTGAGGCATGACCTTGTAATTCTCATCTCACCCACAGAATGAGAGAATTATGTTGTTTTAAACAATTCTTAGATCCCAGTATGTAGCTTTTGATAAAAATTAACTGCAGTCTAATGTCTCATAAATCGTTAACATCTGCGCCATCTAAGCTTTAAACTTTATGTTGTATGAAACTGAATATCAGTGCCTCATGGAGCACTCAGCTGTTGCTTCAGTCAGAACACAATTCACTAAATAGCATCATGTTCATCACAAAAGAAAATCCCCACCTCTCACCTCTCGAGGCAAATGGAAAAGAGCCGTAATGAGTCAGTGGGTGGGTCAAACTTATTATATGTTCGTGGACATGTTAATTACCTCCACATGCTACATTTTCATTTAAACACAAAAAACAAATATAGGGAAGAAGACCCAATTATACAAGACCTTTCCAGTATAATTCCTATTGATATAATATCTATAGATATTTTCGCAGTTTAAAATCATTGTTCAGTTGGATACAATAAGAATGTGGAGTAGTTAGAGGGGATTTGGACTGCACACTGACTGGCATTAAAACAGCCAGCCAGCAAAACCAACCTTATCTTTTGTCTTGCAAACCTCAAAAATACACTTCTGATAAGCATTAAGCATAAATCTCACCTTTATGTCACTTTTTCGAGTAAGTTTTGTAACACAGTGCCTTCTACGCCTCTGTGGTGCACTTAACTGTAATGGGCTCATTACTGCCCCCAACTTTTTTTTGCTGGGGCCATCTGCGTTGGCACCCCCGCTGCATCACCGAACTGAACCCATTCACCTGCATTTTTTCACACAGGGATGAATTCGTTTTGAACACAGCCTTCGCCTTTGCATTCACATACAGATAAATGCATTTCTCCTGCCCTTGCCCAGCGTACATGCTTATTTCGACCTGCATGATAAGGTTTCCTTTTAGTAAATGCAGACTGGTCCTCAAACTTCATTTGCAGCTCTCTAGAGAGGCTATAATGAGGCATCTGCTTTTTCCTTCACTTCACTACCATGTATTGTCACCAATTATGGCTGGAAAAACCCAGACAGAAATGACTCCTGCCTTTCTGTTACCGGTGCAGGCTAGCTGCGTCTGCACTGCGTCTGTAGTGCTGTTGCACGCTTCATACACATGAATCGTTCTGATTATACAAAGACAAATGTCATCAAGCGAATCCTTTCACCACATGTCAATTTGTGAAGTGAACAAGATGTGAACAGATAATAGTGACAGAGAAAAGCTTTATACACCAAATGCCTACAGTGTTAAATATTCATGAAGCCTTGTGTGTACAGCATGTGTACACACTGTATTGTTTGTAGAAGTGTAATACAAAAAGGCCTGAAAAAAAAAAATCCAACAGGCTGTTTTGGCTAATTAGACTTAGGTCACAGTAGAGAAATCACAGGTGTAAATGATAAAAAATAATGATGGTTGAGTCCCATTTAGCTTCAGTGTCATTGTCTGGTATTGCGCACGCTGGCTCACTGTCACAAAGTCATGGCTTGTTGGGACACTTACACAGAACAGAGGCATCGTTAATGTTATTAGTAACACCTGAGCTTCTCCCTCTATGACAAGTCAAAATGTCTTATTCTATACCACAAACTATACATCTCCAGTGTGCTGTTGAAAGGGCTGTCACTTTCGAAAAATCAAGATTGAACAAATTCGAAATGACCCACAATTTGTTCAGTTAGAACGTGTCCTTCTCTCCCGTGTGCTCACACCCGTTCCCCCAAAGTATTTTCTTTACTTTTTTTGTTTTTAACCTTAACAGCCTGTCTAACATCACATTGGTCTGATGAACTTGTAGAGATAGCAGCCTACATTTCAAACAGGTCAGTACAGCTCAAACATGAGCTTTTCACTCCACAATCGAACATTGGAATTTCGAACAAAAGGCGACAGCCCTAGTTGTTGATGTAGATTACTGTCCCACAGTACAATGCATGAAGGAAATGGAGGAGTTACTCATAGCTGCAAAATATACAACTGACAGTACATCTATTATTAGCTGTTGCTTAGTTTTTCATTTAGTATATTTTAAGATTTATTTAGTATACTGTATTTTAGTATATTTTTCGAAATTCTGCCACATGGACATGTTGCTGAAGATTTGTTGTATTGTTGCTCAGTGCAATGACAATAAAGCATCTGTCATCATCATCTATCATTTACTGTCACACTTCATTCGGTTATTCATTTATTGTCTGCCTTCTCCTTTCTCATTAACTGTCTTGTCATTTCAGACGCAGCCACTCCCACCTGCCCTGCAGTAACCCCAACCCCTTCCTGCTCCCCGTTGTTTTTGTTGTTTTTTTGCCTGGTGTTCCTGCCATTTACAGACCACTGCCTGCCTACTGCCTTCACCCCACAAGAAGCCCTTCCCTGCGTGACCTTTTAATAAAAGGAAAGCGTTTGAACCTTTTATCTGTGTCTCTGCCTCATGCCAGTTTAAGACAGTGTACTGTAATGATTGCAGGGGATGCTGAAAACCAGAAAAGTTACTTTTTAGAGGTAACTTTGTACGTGTGTCTTGATATCTGTCTTTCCATGGGATTCTATGGAGAAATGCTGGAAGCTGTAAAAAGAAAATGGCTACTAAGACTTATGAAGTTAGCTCTTACAGGTCGTGAGAAATTAACTGTGTCCCAGATAATCAACGAGCAGCTGGATAAGTAACGTTAGCATGTATGACATTTAATTGCTATTTGCAATCAAACTGTATTAGACACCTACGTATACTGTATGTAGTAATATTAAATGACTGTAGTTTCTGCAGGTAAACCTTCAATTATAATTATACTTAAAACAGTTTTAAATATTATTAATCAGCTACAGGGCATCATTCAAAGGGACTGCACACTTGTTTGTTTTTTTTTACCCTGAAAAATTATAAGCATAACAGTGTGATGCACTTTCCATTCAAAGCCATCATTCTGAACCTCTGTCAGCTGTTGCCAATCCCACATTGGAACTCTAAGCTCACTTTAAGATGATCAACAAAGCATTGATCATTGAACTTGACAAACCCTTGTGCAGCTTATTAAACAGCCATTACCACAGCAGCACTGAGCTGTTAATCTTTCTGAGCTGTTTATCTTAAAACGGCTGACAGGAGAGTGAGAGAGAGATGCCAGTTAAGGACACTCTGCATATACCCACATGATCCTAAGAAGAGGTCTAATCAGCCTGCACAAGTGAAAACACCTTTGATTGTGTCATGGGTGTGTAGGGCCTTTAATGTTAGGGTAAGTCTCCAGGGACTGAATGTAAGTCAGGATCCCCTTAATTACATGGGATGGATTATTGAACATGCTTGCCTCACAGGCGCAGGCCAGAGCCACTGTATGAAATGACATGCTGTTAATATTTCTTGACTTGAAGCTATAGAGACCAGCAAAAGAACTATAACCTTTCAGGTTGTTGCAGTGCATGTAAGCAAATGCACAAGCAGCCTTGATATTTTGAAGTTTAAAAAGAAACAAACACTAACGTGAGTAATTGTTTGTGGGGTAAATGTCAATATTCACTGGTCTTGTAAATAAAGCACACTGTTTGGATATAAAACGTGGCATGTCATGGAATCTGACACACCTGTCAAGGGGAATACAGTACGAACTCCCACAGACAGAAGAAAATTTGAGATTGTTCTCCTGCAGTGTGGCTGGGCTCAGTGATGTTACTTGCTGGTTAAATAATCTACGTGTACTAGATTGAATGCTGATTCCAGCCCCCTCTGATGGTCATTGCATGTAAATAAAGATAAATAGATAAATAAATACATGTGCTTGAAGGTATAGTCCAGAGATTTCAGTCTTTGCGCAGGAAAAAAAGGTACAGCTGATATTCCTTCACACTGATTTTTCAGTGTGAAATTACAAGTCATATGTCACACCTTTGGTGTGAGTGGGGTGGTGTTATACATACATGAGCATGACTGCATAAGAGCAGTCCTAGAAAAAAGCTCTGATAACAAGGTGAGTGAATTTCAGTAAAACCCACAATCATCCACAGTATTATATGGTATATAACATATACAGTTCTTAGACACACTCTGACAGAGCAAAACTGAACAGAGTATATGACAAATGAGTGTTTAGTACTAAGTGTCTAACACAAGGAAAGCAACATAATGCTTCTACAACAGCAAACGAGAAATGAGGGGGGCTGAGTTGTGAATTAATACTTTATCTCAGCATCTGTGATGTGGCAGCACAGGTCACTGGAAGGAACTGTGTCTTCTAGAAACTTGACAGTATTTCCACATTAGTTTCAGAAGAGCAAAGAGGGAAGCAGTTTGGACAGTGTTTCCCCTCTCTGAAAAGAATCACATATTTTTCTATGGACATCCTTTCAACAAGGTCACACAGGTAATGAACTATTCAGTTCAGCTGTGCCAAAAAGTGTATTTTTCAACTAATTGAACTATTTTAGTGCCTTTATCTTAGGCATTGTGAGAGGCTTTTCTGGATAATGAATGTGCACAGACACAGACAGATCAATGCTGCAGCAGGGTGCAGGAACACAAACCAAGAACAGAAGACAGTGCCTTAATGCAGTCTGTCACAGAGTAGAGGGTAGTGGTGAAAAGTACTTTTATTCGAGGGCTGTGCTTAAGTACAGTAATGTACTCTACTCCACTACTTTTTACATTGTGCCTGTGACAATTATTGTTATAATTATACATTTTTATTGCACACGGTTATAGTTTATACCCAATCATATATCACTCTGAGAGTAATGAGTACTTTACTGTCCAATTTAAGTGCAGGATTTAGATGTAGATTTTTGGCCTGTTGGATTCGATAGAGTAAGCTATGGAGGGCAAATGTGATGGTGAAATAATAGTCATTTTACTCATGCAGCAGTTATGGAGCAACGTTATCATTCATTTGGAGTTTGACAACTGATGAATGCAAGTTCAATTTTCACTATCTTGTATCTCTGTGTTTGGTCTCCACCAGCTCTTCAGGGAACTACCTGTCTCTTTAATTGCTAAATGCTCCACTATGTTCACCAGCTAGTTTCTAACTGTGTCTGTCTGCCGTTTGGTACTGAACAGTGTTTTTTTTTTTTTTTTGTTTTTTGTTTTTGTTTTTTTTTATTCAGGGCTTTTTGTATGAGAACAGCTACCTGCTGCAGCCAAAAATGAAGGTATGAGAGCGGTGGGAGTGAACCAAAAGAGATAAACAATGAACTGAAACTCACTATAAAGCTCTGCAAAGCTTCTGCTTTGCCACTCAATCCACAAAAGCTGCAGGAACATGCTGTACATTAGACACCTGAATTGCCTGAAAGAAAACAACACTGTGGTTGTGATGATAAATCTAATCAAGTACATGATGTCTTCATTTGCAAACTGTATCCTGCATATGAGCAAAATCTTCCACTAGTATTTAGATCTGCACAGCCTAACCTATAATTAAGCAACATTAACCGAGAGGGTGTGCTTTAACGTCATTTGAGCACGACAGTGATGCGGTCCGCAAGCATCACTGAAGTGCTCAAATGACGTTAAAGCACACCCTCGAGTATAATATTGTGATTATACAACTATTGCCAACAAAGTAAAATGTATAATCAAAATCTGTTCATGTTGAGGAGCAATTTGCTCTCAACACTCACGAGTGTTCCCATTTCCATGGAAATACATGGGGTCTGACTAATAACTGGAACACAATCAGTCACGTCAGTGGTCTCCTATGTGTAATGGAACCGAGTTTACCACTACAGCAAATAATCAGACCCTTAGTAACAACCTAGCAACAGAAATGATTTTCTAGTCCCAGATGAGTGAACTCTGAGCTGACATTAATGCTTTATCGAGGTCTCGGACTTTACCGAACTAAATCAACAGCCTACTGCACAAATGAATGCTTACTTTTATCAACCACGTTATAACAAAAACGCTGCATTTATTTACTCACACAGATGTAGCTTCTGCAACCGCAAACGTTTACATGAATTTTAAGTTATAGCACCGTGTCACAGACACAGCTGATGGAGAAAGCCGAGGCGCTTTGCTCAAATGACGTTACAGGACACCCTCGAGTGTAATCTTGCGATTATACAACTATGACCAACAAAGTAAAATGTATATGGCAGAGTAATATTTTTAGTGATGAGTAAGGCGTGCAATCAGATTGCTTGGTCGGAACTACTTGCTGTATAACCTGCATTACCGTCACTTTGGCAGAGTCGTCAGAGATAATAAGGCCAATTTAATTGGCTGGCTCAGCTCCACACAGTTTGAATGGAGTCCCACAGTATATAAATCCTCTGCTTTCCACTGTTTGTTTTATTTAACTCTACATTCCCAGCACTTCTCCACTGTGGCACAGTGTCCCTTTGGGATATCTAATGATAACACTGTTTCCTGCTCTGTGAACCCAAAGCTCTCCAGATAACGAGACATACCAACATGGGTCATACACTCCAGCAACACCCCTTTTGAATTTTATGTTTGAGTATCCATGGAAACAACACTCTCTCATCTCCTGAGCCCTTTTTTTTTCTTCCTCTACTAGTATAAGGCCATGGTTTTTTTTATGTGTACATACATGTCATGGGTCATTGATACACAGATTTTTAAATATTTATTTTAACACACACACAAACACACAGCAGCAGCAGCAGATAGTGTTTTCTGCTAAAGCTGAAAGGAAGCACTGCCAACACCTCATCTCATTTTGACAGATCTGTCAACATGTCAGTCTGTCCTGTGGCTGATTGATCAATCGCACTTCTGTGAAATCAACCTGTCCAGTTAGGAAGCAACACTGATTGTGAATCAATTTCACCTGCTGTTGTGCAAATGGAACAGACAACAGGTGGAAATGAAAGGCAATTAGCAAGACAACCCCTATAAAGGAGTGGTTCTGCAGGTGGTGACCACAGACCATTTCTCTGTTCTCATCCTTTCTGGCTGATGTTTTGGTCACTTTTGCATTTTGTCAGTGCTCTCAACCCTAGAGGTAGCATGAGGTGGTGTCTACAACCCACAGAAGTTGCTCAGGTAGTGCAGCTCATCCAGGATGGCACATCAATGCGAGCTGTGGCAAGAAGGTTTGCTGTGTCTGGCAGCACAGTGTGCTGAGCATGGAGGAGATACCAGGAGACAGGCCAGTACACCAGGAGACGTGGAGGGGGCCATAGGAGGGCAACAACCCAGCAGCAGGACCGCTACCTCCTCCTTTGTGCAAGGAGGAGGAAGAGGAGGAGCATTGCCAGAGCCCTGCAAAATGACCTCCAGCAGGCCACTAATATGCATGTTTCTGCTCAAACTATCAGAAACAGACTCCATGAGGGTGGTATGAGGGCCCGACGTCCACAAGTGGGGCTTGTGCTTACAGCCCAACACCGTGCAGGGCGTTTGGCATTTGCCAGAGAATATCAAGATTGGCAGATTCGCCATTGGCGTCCTGTGCTCTTCACGGATGAGAGCAGGTTCACACAGAGCACATGTGGCAGACGTGACGAGTCGAGACGAGTCTGGAGATGCCGTGGAGAACGTTCTGCTGCCTGCAACATCCTCCAGCATGACCGGTTTGGCGGTGGGTCAGTAATGGTGTGGGGAGGCATTTCTTTGGAGGGCCGCACAGCCCTCCATGTGCTAGCCAGAGGTACCCTGACTGCAATTCAGTACCAGGATGAGATCCTCAGACCCATTGTGAGACCATATGCTGGTGCAGTGGGCCCTGGGTTCCTTCTGATGCATGACAATGCTAGGCCTCATGTGGCTGCAGTGTGTCAGCAGTTCCTACACGATGAATGCATTGATGCTATGGACTGGCCCTGCCTGTTCCCCAGACCTGAATCCAATCAAGCACATCTGGGACATCATGTCTCGTTCCATCCACCAACGCCATGTTGCACCACAGACTGTCCAGGAGTTGACTGATGCTTTAATCCAGGTCTGGGAGGAGATCCGTCAGGAGAACATCCGCTGCCTCATCAGGAGCATGCCCAGGCATTGTAGGGAGGTCATACAGGCACGTGGAGGCCACACACACTACTGAGCCTAATTTTGACTTGTCTTGAGGAATTTCCACTAAAGTTGGATCAGCCTGTAATGTGATTTTCCACTTTTATTTTGAGTATGATTCCAAATCCAGACCTCCATGGAATAATAATTTGATTTACATTGATCATTTTTATGTTATTTTGTTCTCAACACATTCCACTATGTAATGAAGAAAGATTTTCAACTGGCATATTTCATTCATTGAGATCTAGGATGTGTTATTTTAGTGTTCCCTTTATTATTATTATTATTTTTTTTTTTTTTGAGCAGTGTATATAATACATGTACATAATAATCTAACCCTGTCTTCTAGAAGTTACTTTTAGATATTACTGAATGCTCAGTTATGTTGATGTGACAAACATAATCGCTGGCTGGATTCTGTTCAGAGAAAACATTCTTTAAAGTGAATAAAGTGGCTGCATTTATCCATTTCAAAGGAGTCAATAAGGAGGTTGTTGGGATGAATGGCAGGTGTAAGAATTGCAGTTAAACCCCCCGTTGGGAAAAGACTGTGGTTTCATTTAAATGTTAATCAAAATCTTGTGTCTCAAATCACTGCTGACTTTTTCTCAATACAACATTTTTCATTCATACTTCAAAACTATTATTTGCTGTTGCAGATGACAGTTGTATAGTGTATAAGTGTAATTCCTAATAGCATGTTCCATTCTCTTTCTAATCATACACTGCAAGACCATAACATCTAACATAACATGAATTAAGATTAAATCCAGCCAAAGGTGGGACTTAATGAATGCCTTTTGCCCTGTGTATGATTAATTTTGATAAATAATGTGATTGATATGTGCAGTCTCTGAATATCCACTGCCTGTGTCCCTCGTGTTCCAGCGTTTAAAAATTTCTGTAAATTCAGAAGTCCAAAAATGTGCCCATTTTAATGCAAAAAATGTCACAAACTGGAGGTCAGGAAGTCGGGTCATACTTTCTTTGCAAAAACGTTGACCGCTACTTCTTACCATTATAAAATGATTATATTTATTGTGAGCACATTTTTATAAAATTGTGACCTCCAGGTCAACAAGCAAATTGCCCTAATTTATTTTTAATGTGCAAAAAACAGGATAAATGGGCTTGTTTATGTAGTCAGAGGGCACAATGGTTCATATTTTGCATACATTTATAAGATGTATGAGTACATCTGTGCAAAGTTTTCAGCATTTTTTCAGCCAGCAGCCAAACTGAAGGGTCAGTAATTGTATTTTACATTCAACTTCCAGTGTTTTGAATACATAAATGATGATTGATAATGATAATGATGAGAGATTGCACTGCTGAATACAAAAACTGCTTGCAGGGATAAGACTGAATCAGGGGAACTTGTCACAGGACCAAAGCCTTTAATTACAATCTAACTGCTCTCATCAACCTCATTACCTGTCACAGCAGGTAGCTGTTTTCAGCGGATTTTTTTTTCTAGAAATTTACTACATGCTTCCTGCCTAGTATCAAACAGCACACAGACAAAATTAGTACCTAGTGGGTGAAGATTTAGCAGCTAAAGAGTGAGATATTTCTCTCATATTTTTCAGAGTTGGTGACTAAAACAGAGCTACAATGAGAATGAATATTGGACTTGCATTCATCAGGTGGACACAAACATGACTCTGGAGAAATGTTTTTTTGCTAACCCGTTTGCCATATAAACTTCATAAGGTGATAATATGTCAGTGCTGTCTTTACACCTTGCAGCGCTGCTCTCAAGTGGCCAAAGATATCAGCTAATGCAATAATGCAAAGTATTCGCCAGTCATTCATTTCAGACATATGGAAGAAGAATAAAAAGACATGAAATACATGTAAATACAGATTTTTTTCACCAGTTAGACCTGCAATTAAATGAACCAACAATCATAAAAAGCAGTAGAAAATAAGGGTCCTCTTCTTTGCTCCATCACTTATAGTAAATAACTACTTCCTGCCACAGTCATAAAATGTGTTTGCTGTATATGTTGCATTGTTTGTGCTGAGTGGGAGAGCCTTTCCACCAACGTGGCATTTGGTTCAGATTACAGACTAGAAACATCAGCTACAGTTGTCAGGTGTACAGTCATTTTCTACAGAACAAGCATTACATGGTGTCTGAGGGGCGAGAGTGGAGAGCAAACAAAAATGAGAGAGAGAGAGAGAGCACTCAGGGAATATGATGATGGACAGAAATAGTGAGAGAGGCAGATGTTTCAGTAAGCTCTAGAGTTCTCCTGGCAGATACAATAATGTTGTCCCTGTGTGGACAAACAACAACCTTTCAGAGTAGATATGTGTTCATACAAACACACACGCACGGGCTGACTGTGTTCTAGGAAAACAGCTTCATGGAGAAGGAGTCTTTCCTAATCACCTCCGCAGCCAAGCCAAAGAAGAGATGAGGGTAATAAACCCCAAAGGATGCTGACTCATTTTATTGATGAGTGTACACACAAACACACACACACACACAATAATAATAATAAACTCTTCTGTCTTTGCTTCTGCCATTGCTGATCTTTAATCAACCTGTGCAGCTGAAGGTGTGCAGGGGATTTCATCTCTGTTGCTGTGGAATTATTTGTGAATACAAACATTACACTTCCAGCAATGCAACACCATCATTCCTGAAACAAATGGCAGCAATAACATCCTGTCAATAACCTGCTTCATGCCAGGAATGATTTGAGAGTATTCAGGTCAGACTTTCCACTTTAAACTACTTACATGGTTAATTAAGTAAAGCTCATGAAAATGAAATTCCTGTTGACAATGGATAATCAGCTACAATGGGTTTGCAGCACTAGATGTGAGTGTGAATTGGGTGAGATTTCAGATGGGAACTAGCAGCTTGCACTGTATATATGCAGTGCAATTTAAGCTGAAGGGGTGAAAAAAAACAGAGTTGGGGTGAGATCTTCGATGGAGAGGTGTGGACGATGCGGACCGTGTACTTTACAGGGGGAACTGGAGGTGAGCGGATTTTGTACAGTGAAGGTAACTTAAGGTAAAGTTTTATATTTACAGGTATGTTTTCCTCAGGCAATACTCTCATGACAGCATCAGTCACCAATGTGAATCACAAATATGAAACATGCTTTAAAAATCTTTACATATTGACACTATAGTCTACACCAAATTTTTACATACTGAGCTGGCAGTCATGAAGCTACCTGACTGCGATTCTCTCAAACTTAGCTGGGAGACATTACCATGATGTTTTGATTAGGGTTCTTTTTTTGTGCATCTGAGATGAATTTCTTGATTTATTTATGGGATTCAAACCACTTTGAATCCCATAAATAAATCTCTTTCCCATGCAAATGTTGTTACGTATTTTCATTTAAATTGATCTTTTCAGAAAGCAGTATAAAAGAGTAGTACTCTCTTATTTAATAACACTGAAGAGGCAGAACACGTACGCTTCTGAATGCAGGTTGGCTAAGCCCATCTGTGAAAAGATAAGACCACTGAACAGATTTCTGTAATAATGGTCTTTTTTCTGTTTCCAAGTGTCACTGGCTGCATTATTGGGACCCAGACACCAATTAAAGTGTTCCTAAATAAACAAGATTATGTGGACAAAAAATATTTTTCACACCATGAATGTGCAGATAGTCACACCTTTCCAAGTCTAATCCTCAGTAAACTGTGTTGAAAATATCAATGATGCTATGGATTTGTAACCATAAATGCCTCAAATGACTTTTATAGAGGTCCTTAATCTGCATTTTAAACACCACAAAGACATTTTCTGTGTACTAGAAGAAGCCACAGTGATGTTTTCATTTATCATTTGACTTTTTAGTCGCCCAGGTGGCGTGTTAATACCATTTGGTTGACCACTTTGTAGCCAGACTGAAATAGCTCAACAACAATGGGATGCATTACAAATATTACAGTACAAATATTCCCTGACTGTGGTGATCCATTGACCTTTCTACTAGAGCCACCCAGAGGTCCACATTTGTGGTTTTGATTTAACTGTCTCAACAACATCTATATGAAAGATCACATTCCCATTCAATCTACAAGCAACTGTAAATACCAATTCAATACACCAGAAGTCTAGAAGTGGCAGAGAGCTGAAGTACAGTAACACAAGCTAAAATACAGTATTTTCATCACTTTTTAGTGCCACATCTTGTTGCAACAGTTACCCAAACTGAAGTCCAACCCTAATTACATAGTGCAAAGCCAGCGCCTGATTAATTTCACCAACATAATGTGATATTGATAGAACAGTTAACAGGTAGACACTTAAATCTGTCAGCAGTTGCTTGCCACAGCAAACCCCCTTTGTTTGCTGTTGCATAAGTGTTGCTTTTTTCGTAACCTAATTATACTGTTTAGAGATAATTGTTATGATGTTATGTCACTTCCACTTTCTCTGCTGGTGGAAAACAAACTCCACATTATTTCTTACAGTTTGGTATATTTTCACTGTTTGAATTTACTTTTTTTTTTTTTTTTTTAAAGATCTCTGTGAATGAGCATGAAACACAGCTATGGCTGATCACCTAAGCCCCTGGAACGTCCAAACCCAAAAATTATTTACACTGATTCTAAATTATGTTCTAGGATTTCTGGAAGTTGGCAGTCGGAAGAAGAGAAACAGATGTTTTAAATCTTAATTTAGATTTTATAGGGACACAACAAAAGCCTTTAATAATGGTTCTTATCAAAAGATACAACAAGACAAGACATAACTACATCAATCACAAAATCTAAATGTCAACAGAAACATAGTTTTATGCACTCATAAAACATCAAGGGAAAAATACAAAAAGATACCACCAGTGTGTGTGTGTGTTTATGTGAATGCATGCGCCATGGGACAAAATGCTTTCCCAAATTACTTAAGAGCTGCATCAAGCAGTGCAGTTCAGACAGATCCTGCATTAATATTTCACAAAGATGTTCAGTAAATTTGCTCCCTCTGTGAATGAGGATGCTCCATAGTACTCAACATCATCAGTAAAGGAATGTTGAGAATTCAGTTTAAAGTACATTTTAATACCACTCTCACTGTTTTAAAACTGTCATTATAAATGTTTGTAAGTCATTTAATAAAGTGTAATGGCTCAATTTTCAATAAGCCATCAGTGATGCAGTTAGATATGTTAATAAAGTCATTAATAAATGATCACAAGTTTTCCACTTTCTAGTATCTCTTCAGCAAACAAGGACGAGTAATTATAGAAGTTATCATAATTAATTAATAGTTCTTTCAATAACTTATCAGGTCTGCAATTATAAATTTTAAAGCAATCATTTTACCAAGCATGCTTATTCATTTTCTTCTCAGACTGGGAGCTATTTCTTGGCCGTCTCGTCAGCCATTTTTGCTTTTGCAGTACAAGAGGTTAGAATACACCCCCTGAGCAGCATTATAGCTTCAGAGCAGTCTGGATCCTGCAGTGAGTTGCTAGCAGAAACACAAGACAAAACAGCTGGGCCGGGGCCAGCTGGTTAGCATTCTAACTTCAGCAGAAGTGATAGAAGTAGAAGCAAAACAAAAGTTAACATTGCCATTGCTTTCCAGTGCTGGACACAGCCCTTGGCAAGTAAAGGAACGAGGTTTGATGCTGAACTTGCAACTCGCAAACACAGCAGTTCAGCTGGAGGAGTGTGACAGGTCTGATGTACAGACGTGGTTTTGACTGATTGGGCCTGTAGGGGCTGCAGTGCCCAGGGCCACAGCTGGATTCTAGGCATGATTAACTCATTTCAAACTTCCTTTCCAGATGATGTTGCCCACATGAAGTGCTTAATTTGGTTTGTTGGGATATAAAGAGGCTGCTGCAGTGAATACAGAAGCAGTCATGATGGCAGCTATCGACTCGGTCCCGCCTCGGCTCAGCCTCCCGGTGGATTGTCAGTCTGTCACGCTGCCGACAGCCTCGCCATGAGAGGTTTCTCACGGCTGCGTCTCTCAGCCTCTCCCCCTCCCTCTCTCTGCTCTGAGTGGGCAGACGGGACTGGAAGATCATCCCTCTGGTTTTAATTAGGCTTTTTAATTACAGAGAAGAGATGCTTTTCACGGAGACTTGTGCTGAGGTAACAGTTGAGCAGAGGCAGCAGCAAAGGGAGGGTAAGTATGTCAGTGCCAAAGTGTTCAAGATCTGCCAAGCTGAATTCTCCCTGACCTAATAGATAGATTGTCTTGATGAAAAGACTTGTGAAGCAGGTGGAATAGATTTTCAGTTTCCTTTAGGGAAAAAGGTAGAACAGTTGATTCACTGCATTTGGTCTAAGATGAGTTAGGGTTCTTTCAGGGTAGCAGAAATGTAAAGATGTTATACTTTTTTACTTTCCCCAGTCTCAGAATGAAAATTCAAGCTAAATCCCTGAGCGTGTCTTCTTTGAGCGCTAAAGTAATTAACCCCTCATCCAACAACACCAACAATAGCAATGTCATGAGTCAGACTTGTGCATACAGTTTGTTCTAAACATAAATGGTACATTGTACCCATAATGGACCAAATAATTGAATCTCAGCAGATCAGAAATAACAGAAGTTACATACATTACATACAATACTGACATCTCACCCAATGTCAGCTGGGATAGGCTCCAGCCTCCCCGCAACCCTTAATGGATAAACAGTATTGATAATGAATGAATGAATTAATTAACTTTCAGTTGGACCTGGGTTCAATGTTTAACATGATGATCACATTAGCCATAATTCTGTGGATGTGTAATTGGTTGACTGAGATAACACATTTGTACATTTGTGAAGGTTTTGTTGTTCAGGGCTGAATGTACGACCCTGTAGAATGTGCTGCTCAGCTGTGGTGTAGGTGTGGTAAAGGTTAACAGCTATGCTAGCTGGTCTATGACCCTCTACCTCTGCAGAGAGGTGCTTTGACCTAAATTCTAATGTAAGCATGTTAAAATGGTGACGTTTATTTTCCTTGTTCACCATCTTAGTTTAGCATGTTAGGATGTTAAAATTTGCTAATGAGCAATAATGTAAAGTAGAAGGCTGATGTAGATGTCATTAGTTTTGCAGGTATTGGACAAATATATTTTTTGACCTGATGATGGAGCTAAACGAAAAATTAAGGGATTGTCAAAGTTACAGTTTATTCAGCGGGAGGCTTGAATGTCTGTACCAAATTTCTCATGGCTTCTAAAGACGCTTATGAGGCACTCATTAACAAAGGTCATTTTAGATATTTCAACAAACAACTCGAGGTCTCTGCATGCTTCAAACGAACCAGTCCAACCACATCTGAAAGCAAAAGTGTTTATATCTGTTCTGAATGCCACAGTTGGAGCTGATCTCTTTCCAGGAATTCTGCATCTTTTGCGTGTCTTTGTAGTCTTTATGCAATTAATTGAGAACAACTGCTCACACAAAGCCACTCGTTGGGTAAAAAATGAAAAAGAGACCTTGTGTGCATATCACAAATCCTGGATACTTTTACTCCTCCACAGACCTGACCAGTCACTGTAAAAAAGTGGGCATGATTGTTGGATTGTCTGTTACAAAAAATTGTTGGATGCAGACCCACTGATTCCACCTTGCGAGAGGGTTTCAGACGTTGTTACATGACTCGGCAAAGATGTTGTTAGAAGCACAGGGGTGTTGCTGATGCCATTGTATTTCTAGTGATGATAGTCTCAGAGGTAATCATATGCCATTATTTTTTCACCAACTGGCGCTCTGGCCCTCTGCCTGGTTTTCACATTTCAACCCTTTTTGACACATTATACTGTGTTTAACCTGGCTGTGTATTCATAAGAACTGCTTCAGAATGGGCTGCCAGGGTGAGAGGAGAAAAATATACCTGCTGTCTTCACGTATGTATTTTTATCATCTCAGTAAAAATTTCCAGTCATGATTTTTGCGTAGTTAATGGCTTGTCGAATGAAATAGATGACAAAAGATAGTAGGGTTGAAGGAGGAGGGTAAGGAGCGGGTGATGCAGGAGTGTTGTTGATGAGCTTGCGTAGAGCACTGAAAAGCAGAGATGGGAGCTATAGAATATCTAGACGTTGAGAAATGATTGTTAGTTTCTAAGAAAGGAGGCTGTAAAAGCTACTCTGTGCGTTTTAGAAGTGGATGGAGAAGCCGGGGGAGGAGAAGGTTGAGGAGAGGGACAAAAGGGAATATGAAAGACTCACAGAGACAAGAGGAGATGAACGAGTATGTGGTGAGGGCAAGAGTGCAAGGGGATGAGTAGGAGGTTGAGGTTGTCCTAACAAGAAATGAAAAACTACCTGAAATAAAGAATAAATGAATAAATAAAAAACACAATGTGCACATAGCTGAGGCTTTGTATTTATTGTACGTTTATACTCTACAGCAGTAGTGTATATGATGATTAAAGAATAAACTGTAACCCTGGAAAAGAAGAAATAACACAACAACAACAAGGGTTACAATGAAAAGAATATATGCATTGTACTTATTGTTTCTTTACTCTTTACTTTAGTGTTTTGACAGTAGAAGGCTGTTTTCACATCCATCTGCTACAAGAGGAAAAGTTCCTCTGTGCTCTCCTTAAATCTCAGTTTAACACATGTAAACTCATGTGACATTACAACTAGTTAGGAAGCCAGTGTGTTACTTCCACAAGTGTGATGTGGAAACCTGAAGCCTCCATACACTGAGAAAAAAAATAGCAGGTTTTTCTTGACCTGAAGTGCAAACCACAGCAACATCAGTGGGTGTGTCATATCCTATAGTTTACAAAGAGAGGATGGAGAGAAGGCAACAATGGAGAAAGTGAGAAATCGTCATTAATAGTTTGTCCATGCTTGGATGAAAACAAGCATCTGTCATAATAAAATAAAAGCTCTCAGGTAAACAATGTGATCTGCCATCTTGCTACTACTTATTACCTCTGCCATGCCCTGTGCAACAGCCTCCATTAATGATGCATCTTTGATTACAGTGGTTCCGCTCAAAACTAAAGCTAATTTCGTAGAAAAGAGCCTAGGCGGTGCAGAGGATAGTGTGTAGAGTTCAGTTACATAATTTAATCTCCAGGATACAAAATCAACGCAGCACCTCAGGCTCTCTTTTTGTTAAAAAAAAAGAAAAAAAAAAGAAGGTCATATTAACCTGCCGGAAATCAATTTCCAGAGCAAGTCATTAGTGTCAGAGGTTTAAGGTGGGAACAAGAGGAGATAAGAGATAGAAATGATGCAAACACTGAAGCAGAGTATAAGAGGAAGTGGAAAGGCAATAGGCTGGAGGAGAGGGTGGAGAGAGGAAAGAAACAATTATTGGTTTATTGACATGTTGCCCTAAAAAGTCTTTAGGACTAGAAATTTCCAATGAAAATTTTTGTTGTTTGATTTTGTAGCCATGGAAACTGAAACTAATATTGTTATGAGTCATGGGTAGCAACATTCAGGTGAGGGTGGGCAGGGGTTTCATGAGACTCAGATTATTATCAAGGACTCCATAAAGCAAGTCAGAGGGAATTTACTGTAGTTAGAATCACCAACACAGGATTTGTTTTCTGCATGTTCAGGTCTTTTGGTCCTGTTATCAAATCTTGCCAACTGTGGCACCAAGTAAGTATATTGTTTTTCATCTCATTTTAAAGATAAATCTGTTTTAGTCAAATTAAATTGAGTGGATTAAAAACAAAATCTAATAGATTCTTATGTATGAATTGTATCCAGACACAGCAGAAAACAGCAGCTCCTCTAATTCAACTTTCCACTTAATTTCATATTTCTATGAAGGGAATTTTTAACCACCATAATGTGTGACTTTTAACACACCAGTGGTTTACACACACTCTCTTATTGTCATCTGGAACATGAGCATCTGATACCTGTAATCTACGGTGCAAATATGCATCGAGACACATGCCTTCAAACACTTGACATTTGCTGGTGATGACGATGACGTTGATGATGATGTCAGTCAGACATCACTTGAAATAGTCCAGGAATATCCTTTATTGATTTTTCCTTCTTCCTTCCTTCCCTGTAATTGTCACACAGACCTGCTGCCCTTCACAGACAAAAAATCTATAAAATATATAAAAATTTCTTTACATTTAAATGTCAGCCATTTTAAAGACTGGACTCTGGATGTTTTACAGATACAAAATTGCACACTTCAAATAAACGCAAATAAACGCGTGCACAGACACATGAAGAGTGTTTTATTGTACAGTTAATCTACACTCCTCAGTTTTCTCAATTTCATTTTTGTTTCCAGATTTGTTGACACACTAATACTGGATTTTAAGATGCTATTTTAAAAAAATAAGATGTGAAAATAGGTATACATCCTGAGTTATAGCTGGAAAATCTCTATTTTGTGTGTTATTTTCTGTTTATTTGGCACAGTCAACATGCCAGAAAACTCTCACACTCACTTGTAAAGCACAGTTATTCACAATGCTTGATTAGAAATGTCAACTGGCAACAGCATTGACTTTTTACAGATAGTTGAACATTTGATGAAAAATCAAAGCAGAGGCCCCGACGTGACCATCCTTCCAATGGAGGTGTGCTCTGGAAAAAAAACAGGTGAGTGAAAGAGAACAAAAAGAGGAAGAGGAAGGAGAGCAAGGTTTCAGTAACTGAGATGGCTGAATAGGAAATATCACTCTAATATGACACTGATACTCATAAGTATCAGTATTTCCTGCACAGTCTTGTTCTTTGTTGTAGCTGGTTTCGTCCTGGAGAATTTACCCCTGAATATGTTATATAGTATGATAAATTCAGGCAGGAATGGCCCGATCCATATTTGCAATGTCACAAAAAAATTACTGTAGAAATTGTGTTGGCAGTTTTTAGTATGTTGTAGGAATTGCAGAGGTGCCCCAGGGTGTAAAGCAACCTTGTCAGAAGAGAAAGGTCAAGAGTTAAGTCATTTCTCTTTTATTTACAATCTGTGCAACAGTTTGATATCCTCTCTCCTTAGACCCTCAATTCAAATAGGGGGAAAATGTATTTTTTGAGATAAGACAGTGGATCAGAGAGAGAGAGCATTTAGCAAATGTCAGCATCTTCTATCTCACAATCCTTTGGTGGGTCCAGTTTTCAAAGTCACGTTGTGCAGTCACACATCATTAAAGCACAGTGGAAGCTAAGCTTTCTTTAAAGGAATAGTTTGACATTTTGTGAAACATATTTATTCACCTTCTCTGTTCAAAGGTCTTACCAGGCTAGCTGTTTCCCTCCTTGTTTCCAGTTTTTGTGCTAAGCTAAGCCAACCATTTCTTGGTTTTTCTGTAGCTTCATACATAAATAGACATGTGACAATGACAGTGGCATAAATCTCAGTTAAATCCTGGCAAAAATAAATAAATAAAAAAATCAAAGTGCAAAATGTCAAACTGTTACTTTAAAATCTAGTCAAGATCCCAGAAGGTTTCAGAGACACCAAACATGTCATGCAGTGAAATGTGTATGAAGTGCTGCTAAAGGGTGGAGGCTGGAAAGTTTGTTTTATTTACAACTAAGGATACTGAATGAGAAATTTCACTCATGAGAAATGAAGGTAAAAACTAAGGTCAGACAGGTGTGTGCATTTGAATGATTTTAGAGTTTGAGGATGGAAAACAAGTTCCCTTTACTAAAGCTGAACTTTGCTACAAATTACCATATCTGACACTTTGCATCTGAAACGTTTAATTGAGACATTTATCTCAAATGATTATCCTCTAAATTCAGTAATCAGCCACGAGCAGATGAAAAGCCTCACTGACTTGGAAAACTGTTGGTGAATATTTTTCTAGTGTCTCTTGGCATACTCAATGAATGATGAATTCAGCACAGCTTCGAAGCAATGAGAATGAATAATTTAATGACATTTTAAAGAGGTTTAACAGGGAGCTTCAGAGAGAGAGGGCCAAATAGAGGTAGCATGTGTTCATGTGTACGTGTGTGGGTTTGTTTGGTTGATGCTCCAGCACCCAAGCAACACTCTGCAGTAGACGGGTTTTTACATTTCACTGATAAATGATGAGAGATGACAGCTCCACAGCACTGACTAGTCCCGCTTTACTGCAGAGCTGAACTTCAGGATGATTCCTGAAAACCTGCTGCTCTGCGGCATAGCTGTATATTACTGATGAAAAATCTCCCATCATCAGAATCGCAGCTTTTCAGAGAAAACAAACTTGCAAATCTAACATTGCTGGAGAGTGTCAGTTTTGGGAAACACATGACCAGAGTTTATGCTTTTTTTATAAGAAGGGTAGATAATATAAGGTTTAATACTCCTCTGTCTGTTCAGGGCTAAGCTTTAAAACTGCACTTTTTTTATTTGTAGAAATTTCGAGCAGGTTTCAGTCATCAACCCATACATATGCTCTGCATATGAAATTCACTCCTTGATGTTGCCTCTTAAATACTTAAATTTGTTGCTTCGTTTCAGCATAATGAGTGAGCTGTGAGTGAGTGAGTGAGTGAGTGAGTTGTTATTTACCAGCTATATCTCAACAACTTTAAGGTTTTTGTACTGACATTAAGATGACAATAGGCATCATAATGACTTTGGTGACACCCCCCCCCAAATCACTAGAGAGTTTGCTTAAATGTCAACAGCACCTCAAACATTTTTTTCATAGATGTGGCTCTTTGAATGTGCGGCTTGAAATGTCAAGGTGCACAAACGGTTGACATATAGTAGATTTCCCATCATTCATTTCACAAAATTCCACTGTTTTTATTCAGTAACATTTAGGAAAACACTCGGGAAAACATAACAAATGGATGCAGTTGTTTAAAGTCAATGAAAAGACCAAAACTAATAAACTTACAAGATGTAAATCTTTGAAAATGAGGACATAAGAAATGTGTTGGGAATTGTTCTAAGCTGTGGATTAACACACAATTGGTGAGCCAATATTTACAGCAGCAGGATGACGTGTGTGTGTTTTACATAGAGTAGTTTTTGAACAACAGTTGAGATCTAAGGCATAGAAAAATAAGCTACATCAGGGTTTTAATACACAATTGATAATGTGATCAGTTCACTGTTTGTGGGATTTGTGGACATGAAAAAACACATAGACTTTTAAGTTCTTGATATTTTTGTGGTTTTGATAATGCTGTTAACCTTTGAACAGCAGGATTAATTAAGTTTGAATCAGATGGACATTTTTTTAAAGCAAAATTAGAAATATTGCACATGACCATTCATCATAAACCTTGTGACACACATGTCATCTCATCAAGGACTAAATTCCATTTGACTTTCCACCAGCCATATTTTACCACCAGCAGCTCTTTGTGTCTCTGGCTGTATGTATCAATAAATAATTTTACCTGATTGCTAAAGTTATCTGAGTAGCAGCAGCGATTCATTTCAGGCTCGTTGGGCAGAAGTGAGAGTCTCTTCTAATGGCTGTGTTGGCTTAGAGTGTGAACCTTTGGAGAAATGTGTCCAATTAAATGGCCAACACTGAGACAAGAATTTATTTCCCAACAATCATTATTTGAGCTGCAACGGCTCAGGGTGACTTCCACAGAAACTCATTTAAAATTCTAACTGTGCTGCATTTTCAGCTCCCTGTGCCTCAGAAACAAGTTGGGTGAAAAATGTTGTATTCTACCTCAACACCTCTCAGAGTAAAAACCAATTCTCCTGTGAGCTAGACTGTGGCCTTGCTGTTCCCCCCTACATATCTATATCCCCTGTTTAATTTATTTTCATTCTACCTTTGACAGGGCTGCGACATTAATACACAACAATTCTCAATAGTTTGGAGACCCATTAATCTTGGGTTCAAGCCTCTGAAGCGCTCCCCATTTTATCCCAGCATGTACTGGAAAGTTCTTTGTTGATTATATGAATTAATCATCTGTTTTTTTAAACATCAGTATAATAATAATGCTTCAGTTTTAGCATCAGAACAATGTAATAACAGTTTGCAGTTACACAGAGAAACCCAGGCTTTGTTACTCAGCCAAAGAGCCTTTCTCCTCACTGCTGCTTCATATTTTACACCTTCAGCTCTTAAAATGCAGAAACTTTTTTTTGTAAAATAATAATAAAAACTGGACGAGGACTCCAGGATATGTGTGGTGAGAAAATGTTGTTCTGTTCCTATTTGAAAAATTGTTGGATTATACATTTTCCCATGTGCAAGACCATCCTTTTAATCTCCCTCCGACTCTCTATCTCTCTCTCTCTCAGGAACACATTGCAAATACATAGGACACATCATTTATAATGTGATACATCATTCACTATAGCTTAAGATAGAGAAGCAAAGGAAAAAGGGAAAGAGTATAATAAAAATGCATCTGTGCTCATTTACAAGCTTTACATCAATTAATGATCCTTTCATACTGTTGAAGAGGGTATTCACAGCAGCTGTACAGGCCATCTCCATGACTCTTATGTTCTGTAATAATAACATTGTGTACAGTATAATTAGTGCTTTCCCTATAATCAAGAACACTCTTCTTGCTAATAAACATGGGATCTTTTCACAGCTGAACCTGCAGCATCCCTGGTCATTTTAAAGTACATCTACAAAGTGTAATGCAAATAGATGCTACTGAGGCCATGCAGCAGCACAGTTACAACACACTTTTATACTGGAAAAAAACAAAACAAAACAAAAAACCCCCGCCAGTTTTCTCATTAACACCTGCAGAGATATCGCACCACATCCATCAGATATCATATAGAAATATAAAATACTAGTATGGCATGTTTTTTTTTTTTTTTTTTTTTTGTTTAGGATTTATTTATTTATTTATTTATTTTTTTTGACAAATCAGCTTTGACAGTCAGGCCTTAGGACACCAGCATTCAGAGGCTCAGTCGGAGGCAGTGGTGAAATCCTGCGAAAGGGCAATTTCAGAGCTGTCACAATGTCTCACTGACATAAGATCCCTACCAGGTAAACTGAAACAATTTGGAGTTCGAATGCAGGCTGATACCACCCCTGCTACTGTCTTTTGTCTGTGTTGAAGAAAGCAGAAATGCCATGGAAACCAGTGTGAAATTAGTCTTGTATTCCCCTTTTGAAAATGTGCTTGTATTTCTGCCAATACACATGCAGTTCAGTTCCATTCATCACAGAAGTGAAGTTGCATTTTGCATATCATTTGTATTTGAAAGGTACATCTCTCTTCTTACTGCATGTGCGTTAAAGGTAAAGATTGCACATGTAATAAGAAGAGACATGTTAACAGAGGTTATGATTTACCAACATCACACAATTTTTGATGGTCAACACTCCATAGATGCTGTGAACCAAGGAATCAATGTTACAGTCCTGTGGTAAACATTTCAAAATATCACACACATATCTGAGTGCCACAGGAGAATTTCACAAAAAACTGGCACAGAAATTTATTGCAAGCACTCATGGTACTTATACCGTAGAAATGGGGTATTCATTAAGGGCCACAGTGAACCTTTTTGCAATCCCATTTATTAAGTCTAGCCCTAAGAGTCTTGTTATTGCCATGAAAAATAGCTCTGAGGCTGCACATCGGCTGCCATCAGCAAGCTAGAATGGGACATTTTTGCAGGTATTGGGTCAAATCAAGTATTGGAAACATGAAAATGTGTACCTGGTGGTGGAGCTGGATGAAAAGTTAAGGGATCACCACAATTATTACAAGTCATCCTGAAGGGTAACATGAGTCTCTGAACCAAATGTCATAACAAAACATCCAATGGTTGCCGAGACATTTCATGCAAAGCCACAAATGTCAACCTTATCTTGGCTTTACGGGAGTGGGGGATCACCAAAGTCGTTATGATGCCTATTGTCATCTGAATGTCAGTACAAAATGAAATGGCAATCCATCTTAAAGTTATTATAGCTGGTAAATAACAACCCAGACTGGAATGGAACTAAAGAGGGTTGAGGACATTGAGCTACTGCACATTTAAAAGTTGTGGTGAAGGTGCTCACTCATTATGCTGAAACGAAGCGACAAATGTAAGTATTTAAGAGGCAACATCAAGGAGTGATATGAAATGTCAATGCAGAGCTGGCTGAAACCTGCTTCAAATTTCTACAAATAAAAAAAGTGCAGTTTTAAAGCTTAGCCCTGAACAGACAGAGGAGTATTAAACCTTATATTGTCTACCCTTCTTATTAAAAAAGCATAAACTCTTCACACTCGCCCGGGCAGGCCTCAGATCCATCACTGAGAAAAAAAAAGCTACACTGAATTCATTACTGAACGGGAGCCCTCGAATGTGACAGATCTGCTGAGAGGCAGCTCTTGCATCTTTAACATCTAATTTCTTTTTCATGAGTTTTCGTTTTTTCTGTGTAATTTAAAAGGTTAAAATTTAGAATATGCTAACATCCCCAAGCTGAGCTGCTGAAGGGGGGAAAACGTATGTGAACCAGGCTTGAACTGCATACACTGAATGTAAATTAAGTGGTATAAGTGCTTTTAGACAGCTGTTAGAACAGTTATGCAGTAGGCAGTGTTTATTGAATTTGTGTCTTACATAAGGGCAGTATTGCACTTTGACTTGTATAGTTCTTGATCGGATTGAACCCAGTTACCCTTCAATTTTGTTTATGGACTTGGACTCAGCCTGATAAAATCTTGTTTTTCTTTGAGTGCACGCACACACAAAGAGGAAACCAGACACTTGGTGTTGTTGTTAGCTATTGATTTGCCCGACCTGTTACGCCCTTGTAAAAGTGCATTTAGCCCTCATGATTTCTCTGTGAGACTTTCAGACAAGCAGACAGGTACCATAAGTAGCTTGACTGCAGGCTCCAGCCACCATGGGTGCCCCTCTCTACACATCCATCGGTCTTTCACTTCCCCTCTCGCTGACCCTCACACACACACACACACACGTGTGTGAACAGCAATCAAACGACTTAACTCCAGAAAAGCCCCAGAAGGCTGTCTGAGCTTGGTTCGATAAATTACAGAATCACAGTGACCACAGGGGGAAAGATAACTCCAGAGACATGTCTTGGAGCAAAGATGGTATTGAGGTCTGCAGGTTAGAGTCTGATTTAACAGATACACATACTCGTTTTTAGCCTAGCTGGTGGCATGGCTCTAGGGATGGTGATGTCGGCCTGTCATTTGATCCACCGCAGCAGTACAGAATGAAATATCTCAACTTCAACTTCTTCAAAATGGATTGCCTCAAAAGTTTGCACATTTATGGCTCCCTGATGATGTATCCTCATGACTTGTTGACAACTCTGACGACTTGACCAGACCTGTTACAACAATCAACTCTTCGCATATGGATGCTTGGTCAGGACCCCTTGGTGTCATTTTTTTTACGCACAGGGTACATTTCTCAACATACAGGGTACTCTACAGCATTATGAAACTTTTTCATGGGTGTGTTTAAGCACTCACAGCAGCTGGTTAAGGTTAGGGTGAAATTGTGGTGTGGTTTCATAGAGAATAAATTCACTGTGACTTCAAAAACTGCAGTTCTGAGATCACGCCGTACATAACAGGCTGCAGTCTGTTCGACTCACGCCTTAAATTTCAGTACAGCAGAAAACAATGGAAGTCTATGTGACTATCCAGTACCTTGAAAAACAACACTAAAGGGGTGAACAGTGTGTTAAAAAGTGATGCCAAGTGTCCATATGTGATGAGTTGATAGTGAAAACATTAATAATTGGTTTTACAGAAGTTACAGATGTTGTCCAAAGCTGTCCAACCCTTAGACATGCACTTTTGTTGAAGCATTATGTCTTCCTTAGTCTTGTTATCCTCTGAAAGTAGCTCTGAAACAAACACCCTCATGTATATCCACACATCACCACTCCTTTGCAAATTTCATGCACACTCATCATCACAATTTATGTGCAAATGTATGGACCCAAACGCACAGAACTGCATGTACCACCATGTTTATCCCCTCTACACACACTTGTCTTGTTTAGGACTCACTGCCGCATGTCTGAGTGCCACGTCGAAGCGGAGTAGTGCTTTTGCAGCTCTTGACCTTTTCACATGCAAATCAGTGCAATCCTCCTCAGAAAGAAAACCAGAGTTGATCCAGGTCACTTCAGATCCCTATTAATGAGCCAACGGTGTCAAGGGATATACAAATGTTCCATCTTGGCTTTTCTCTCATGACCTTTTCATCATTCTCCCCAGAGAGTCCCAGTTCTGTCATATCTAAATATTGAGTGTGTCAGATGCATAAGGATGGAGGACGACCAGACAGTAAATCAATTGATTAAATACATTTATTTCAGAGCAGTGTTCACTTCAGTCCTTGTAGTTTTTATAAATAGTTCTGACGTATGACATGATTTGATGCCAGGCATCTTCACGCACCCTGGCATGTGTGTAAAGATGGGAATTAAATCTGCTTTTGACAAGTAAAAGCCACTAATTGTCACTGTGGCGGTAATAATGCTCCTGTCTTTTTCTTCCACGCAGTGTTACCAAGTGGATTTACACACATTCAAGTGTGTCACAGCTGCAGCTGAACAGGTGTGTGTGTGTGTGTGTGTGTGTGTGAGAGAGAGAGAGAGAGAGAGAGCAGAGTTTTGGTGCCCCCCTGTGTTAACAGTAGGAAAATATAGTCTGAGCAGCCATCACTGCTGATGCTTCATGCTGCAGATGTACGTTGACTGAGACTCTGAGATGGTTTATTCCTGAAAATGTGACTTCAACAGCACACATCAAACATGACTGTATAAGTCAGGATAAATCTGGTTCACCTTGTGCATACACATCTCTGTTGCTGTATAGCAGAGACATGGACAGATGGAGGCTGTACTCAGCAGTTACGTGTCTCAAGTCATAACTTCATTATGAATCTTTACATTTACAGGAATTCTTGAGCAAATTTCTGGCACCTTTGCTGTCTCAGTTTCTCACTGAATTCTCACTATACAGTGCTTTCCTGCTCAAACAGCCATTTACAGGTCTTGCTGCTTGCCCTCAGTATAAAATGACTGACAATTTAAAACAGATTACTGAGAGGATGTTTTTGTAACCTGTCTCTGTATCTTTATTTCACATTTCGCACTGCTTAAAAAACAGGCACATGGCCTCAAACTGAGTTCAGCAGACTTGTTAGAGTGATCCACAGCTCTGTGCAGGTTGTATCTGCTGCTTCTGTAACACTCATGTAGAAACAGGTTAGAAGACAATACACTGTATATATATAATATAAATTTAGTCTTTAAAGACACTTAGGACAATTTTTTAAAAGTAGAGTACAGATGCTGTATCTCCATGTTCAAAATATCTGGTGCCCATATGTGTACATAAGGCACTATATGTACATCATGATAAGGGCATTATAAATTCACTGTATAAACATAGCCTGCAGCAACAGTAGGCTGTAGTGACACAATTTCATGCAAAATGCTGTAACAGAAATTCATTTATGGGACATAACTGAAGGGACTACCTCTCACAGAAACTGATGTAACACTAGAGGAGGATGTGTGTGAGTTTATAGAGGGATTTTTTTTCTTTGCGGGTGTATAAGGCGAGGATAAATTTCCTCTAGTGTGACAAGTGGACTTCTAAACTTTATTACGAACTTACGAACGAAATTTGAAGAATTTGAATGGATTTTTGCGACCATGTCTGCCCTGGAAATAACTGATGCCTGAATGAAGTCGACGCAGCAGTGTTTCTAGAGGAATATTTCGGAGGGTGTTGACGCAGTAGTGGCACAGCAGGGATGTAATGTGACCCTCTGTGTGCATTAGACTGTATGTGGAGCCTCGGCAGTGCATCTTCTTGCCGACTGCAGCCACAGAGCAGCGGCGGCAGCGCGCCTGCGCAGTGCATCCAGGGGCTCGGCGGCGTTCGGTGCTGAAGTGGGGCGGATGGCAGAAAAAACAGCGGCGATGGACGTTACACCGCAGGATTCCCATCTACGATGTCGTTGAATAAGCATCGGGACATCGCGTTTACACGGCTATCACCCTAGGACACTGACAAGCCCGACATTAAGGGGTAAGATGCTGATTATTCTGCGCTAATGCTCCACACGGAATGGCTAGCTGACGTTAGCACGGCGCTAGCTGCTGCTCGGCTGCCACCGCCTCCTCTCGCTGCGAGAGATAGCGGATCTCAGGCTGTCGGCTAAAGCTAGCAAGAAGAAAGTGGGTGGTGTTTGATTTCTGGGGGGGAAAAAAAATCGGTGCGACAGTCCAGCACCGTGCAGCCCTCTCTCTAACGGCGTTACCGGTCCGTGGTGTCACCTGGGAGGGGGGTAGGGGGGTGGAGGGTAAGGGGGTGGAGGGATCTCCTCTCCCGGCTGCTCGGACCTGCAGCGCCCTGGGCTCAGACGGTTCGGACAGCTGCAGAAGGAACCATGCAAAAACACCCAGCCCAGCAGCTAGCCAGCAGAGCTAGTGCACGGAGGGAGAGAGCAGGGTCCGATGAGCCTGCCTGCCTCTTATCTGAAGATATGCACGGGCCTTCAGGCAGATGCAACAGATTCAGTGCTGCGACAGCACGCTCCATCAGAAACTGTCTAGTCAACTTCCTCACTTTCCATTTCATTTTCTCACAGCATACAGTTATTTAAAGCCTGTTCCCTCTACTGTCATGCACTGGAACGATATCATGTCTTGCACAGCTGAGGGAGCACCCACACTACAGTTTTCCCATGGGTGTGTTGAGTCAGAGGAGCTCAGGTTATGTTGCCACTACATCCTGGGTGACTTCCTGATTCGTCTCATGCAGCTTTTACTCTTCATTCAGAGAAGCTGACTAGAATACCAGCTGTCTTATCATCAAACCTGAGACTGATGTTATTTGTACTGAGTACTGAGCAAACATTTTAGGCACTAAAGGTAAGGTGAGGATTCAGAAGTAATGTCATGAATAGTTTTTACTCAGTTAGCTTCAGATAAAGTGCAGTAAAACAGAAGCAACCTAAATCAAATCAAATGTGGTGTCGCCACCCTTTAGCTTTAAAACAGAGCCAGTTCTTCCTGATGCACTTGTACACAGTTTTTTATGGTACCTGTCTCAGTGTCTTCTGACTCTTCATCTAATCCCAGTCTGCTGCATTTACATTTGTTATAACCATCAGTAACATGAATTAACATTTACTTGTTTTTTAGTCAAAAACTGTCTAAACTGTTTTCTGGTTCAGTCTGGCTGCTGATAGTTTTCATTGTCGATTAATCAGCTGATTATTGTCTCAGTTAATTGATGAGTGGTTTAGCCTGTAAAATGTCAGGCAGTAGTGAAAAATCTCCACCTCAGAGTCCAAGATGACATCTTGTGATGTTTTGTTTTGTCTGACCAACAATCCAAATCCCAAAGATTTTCAGTTTACAGTGTTATAAAGCAGAAAACAGTCGTAGTTCAGACACATTACAGACAGGCATCATAAGATGATGCAAAATGCTACCCTCAACACTTTCGTAATCCCCTTCTCCTTTTTTCTTATTTTTTTTTTAGGAAGCATGTTAGTAAAGTTACTCTGTTGCTGTCTTCCTCCTGGGAACAGGCAGTTGAAAATCTCACAAGTACAACACAAAAGCCTTATCTTTGCACACAGCTATGGAAAATCATTCTTCATAGACTTTTAATATACAAGGGAAACTTTTGTTTTCAAACCAGTTTAAACTGGCATGAGCCGATATCGATGCTTCTCTCACTAAGGGAACGGTTTTACTGTAGAACGCTATTGGGAAAGCGTGTTGTGTCATATGGGAGGGATGGTAGCTCCATGTGAAATCCAGTAAATGCCATCTGACTGTGATTGAGTGTTGGGTTGTGGCACCAGTGATAGGCTTAATCCTTTCATGATGAGTGTCTAAGCTAAGTGTATCATCTATCATTTGCTGCATGTGGTTCATTTCCTGATTCACTTCCTAATTCAGTTTATTTCATCTTATTTTGACCACATCCTGTAGCTTATCACAGATATATCAGTATCATATACGCATATATGTTGGCTGATAAGTTACAGGAAGTGGCAGCACAAAAGTATCAAAGATGTGTTTGAGATAGTTTAGAAGCAGTGTAGGGCTGCAAGAAATGGTTGCTTTCATTATTGATTAATTTATAGATTATTTTTCAGGTTAACTGATTATACAGCATATTGAAATGGCTTGAAATAACTTCACTAGCTTTCATTGATATAAAATGGAAAATCCTCACTTTTTGGCAAACAGGAAACAGTGCAGAAAGAACTCAAACCGGTGACCAAAATGATTGTCAGGCAACTTGATTAATCAAGTAATCACTTCAGCCCTTAGACAGTCTGGTCATTATGTAGTGTGTCCACCAGAAAGAAAGTTTATCTTCCCACTCTAGAGTTTTCTGCTCAGTATACAAACAAGGGATTCTCATGAAAAAAATGTTCAAAATGAATATTGGCTGATACAATATATCACTACTGGATGATTTTAAGTCTCAAAAATTGATATATTCCTAGCTATAGGTTATACTCAGTGTAAAATGTGTCGTGAAAATCAGTTTGTGCTCTCACACTCTCATTAATGCACCTTTGTTTTACTTGTGATTTTGACTGTGAAACCTGTTCTTCTTTGCCCTTTGTGATTTTCAGATGCTGTACTTTAACTGCTCCCTGCGCTCTCAAGTCCATAAATGACCCTTTCACTGCAATCCAAGGAAGCCTGAGGAGGCGACGGCAAGAGAAACGAAAAGGAGCGAGCGAAATAAGGAAACGAGGAGAGGAAGTCGTTACGCTTCACCTCAGCTCTCGAGTCCCTTCCTGTGCCAGTCGGGCAGGGATGGTGAGACCAGTAACTTCTGTTCTCTGTGGTGAAAAGAACCTCCTTGCCTTGCCCTGCATCTCCAGCAAGCCAAACAGCCAGTCCGTTCGCCAAACAGACGCTCAGACAGTCCACCAGTCAGTCACTCTGTCAACCAGCCTGCTATCGTCCAGCAACCTATTACCTCACGCCATGACTGCTCTGTCTGACCTGTTTTTAGGAACTCACTAATTCATGGTAAGTTTGACCTCTGACCGGTAAGACTGTGACTGCTGTTGTTTATAGCGTCCAAAGGAGATTTATTGTTATCTATAATATTATCGCCTCTTCTATTTCATCCCAGCAGCCGGATGTCTCCTTTACTGTTCCAGCTAACTTCACGGCTCATACTGAACATTCCCTGTTACATTCACAGCTTACTGCTAACCTGACTCCACTTAGACTGAGATTAGGTCTAGATTGTAAAGCCCTTTGAGGCAAACTTGTGATTTTAGGAGCATATGAATAAAATTCAAGTAGTGTTTTACAACATGACTTGTAAACCGCTGCCTGTAATGTAAGGGTAAGCCATTTGTTGTGATCGAGTTGATATGAAATATTGCTGATAAACCAAAAAAGCTGACTGAAATACTTATAGATACTCTTTACCTGTGGCCTTCAGTGTTTGCACTAAAAAAAAGGAGAAAATAAAAGGTCTTATATTTTCTTTGATGGAGTGAAACTAAGACACAAACTGCGTTTTTGCTTGTGTGTTTTACTGATAAAACATAAGATGAGGAAAATCTGAGAAAAAAAATATTACAGCACGATCCACTCACACATTTGGTTGCAAAGATGTTGCTAAATAAACCTCTTTAGCAAAATCCTTCCTTTCCCAGTTCTGTATTACTCATTGGCCAGGAGTCCTGCTCATTTTGAGCTCTCACTGACATAACCTGTCACTGCCTATGAATGACTGTCTCCAAGTGGAAGTTTATGAATGAATGTCCCACTCAGCTTCCTTAAGTGAAAGACCAGAGTTTGTGACTTGTAGCAAGTGTTGGCAGATTGGGTGGATTATTTAATATGATATTTTGCGGTTTCTACCCTTCATTAAAAGTCAGGTTATATTCCAATAAACTGGTCCCTCCTCTCCACTAGTTAGGTTGATTGACAGGACACTACATTCAGTAGGTGGGACTTGACATGCAGTGGCTGGTAGCTGGTCAGGTGGAACGTTTTATTTTTATTTTTTTCCATATTCAAATTATTATTTGTCATAGCTCTGTAAAAAAAAATACTTGTAAAAGTTTATACCTGTTCATGTAATGGAAAACTTTTAACGCAGCATTATGCAAAAGACTGGGAGGGAAAAAAAACATTCAAAAAATTATTTTAAAGATTATTTGATTGTATCTTATTATATAAACCAACCTCTAGCCCATAACAATACAATAGAATTTTGTCCGTATTTACTCTTTAATCTTATTTATGGCTCATCCCTTGCCTAATAACCTGATGGTGAACCAAGATGGAGGCCTCAAAGTAGATTAGGAGGTGATTAAATGAGTGTAATCAGTTGTTGTTGTTTTTTTGGCAGATGCAATATCCTATATTTTGGTATTTAAAATTTTTTGCCTCCTCAAGCAATTTGAATTATGTCTTAATTTACAAAATTCACAAAAACTCTATTTACTATACTTTCCCTGCATACATGATGGATCTTGTTTTTCGTCATCCCTTTTCCTGTTTTTTCCTTCTCATCTCACTGTATTTGTATTTCCACTCCATATTTGCATGTCCTGTCAATGCAGCCTCCTTCTCCAGGTTTAGAACAAAGCTGTAGCCTTGCTGTCGTTTGCATCTAGCAGCCTGTTTTTCCACAGTCGCTGCCTGGTCGCTGAATAACTGATGGCCACTCCACTGGTCAGGCGACGACATTTGCATATTAGACAGGTCATCTCAGCCTTACCTGCCATGCATCATCAGAATAGTAAATTGCGTGTCTGTATGCAGAGTAGAGGGAACGAGAGAGAAAAGAGAAGGCTTCTCTGTTGGTACTGGAGCGCGAGTTATTTTTATTTGGATTTATAAGAGTTTAATGAGGAGTTTAAGTTGAACCATGACGTTACAGGTAAGAGTTTGGTTTCATTAACTCTACTTTTGATTCCCAGACTACAGGACTGCAATTAATAATCTCATTTTTCACACAGAATCCCTCTGTCAAATCAAGCTTAAATACCTCAAATTGTGAAGTGGAGTTTCATTATTTGGTGACAAAAGATTGAGTTCAGACATGGTATCCTCTTCTTAGCCGATCTCGGTAGTGTTTCCTGTTATAAATGTTGGCTGTTGGACTATCTGAGAGAGAGAGCTGTTATAGTTGAAGCTTATTGCACAGTGAGAGACGGGTTTTACCAGCCTATGTAGCTCATAAAAAGACCACCAAGTGTTGTTAACATCTACATGGATGACGGTTAAAAATTACATTACCAGACTACACTGTATATTATCTTTTTGGGGATTAGAATGACTTCTTAGAGTGTGGTATTTTTATTTAGGCTTGAAAAGCCCTATGTTTGCCTATAAAGGCTGTTGTGTGATGTGAAAGTAGCTCCTCACATCCCTCCTACCTACAAGGCTGAGGCAACTGGCACATTGACCTTCAAAGTCTCTGTAAAGGCCGAGGAAAACCCCAGGCAAAAACCAGCACAGGACTGTTCACAGAGACTTTAAAGGGAGAACAGAGTTCGTTGTCTAGGTCAAACCACGCTTAAGTACAGTTAACTTGATTAGGTAGCTGCAGTGGCAGAGAAATAATTCGCTCACTGAACTGTTTTGGAAAGTTTTGCTGAACCCTGCACAGTCTATGCCCAGGTTTTCAGCAGCTTAAGGTGAGATTTTGTGGAAATGATAACAAATAGTTTCTCTCTGTGTTCATTTTAGTGCTGAAGAACAACAATGGCCCTCTTCTCTGAGGCTTACACTCAGTAACATCACATAACTTTTTGTAGGAACTCTTAGTTAGCCATCTCCACTCCACAAAATGCCTAAAATGACAAGCTGAATCTATTTGGAAGAAAATACACTCAATAAAAAATGGTGAAAATGTCGGCCGCGATTGGTTTCAGCCCCCCCAAGACCCTTAAGTATAAGCGGTATAGATAATGAATGAATGAATGAGTACTTCCCATCAGCCTCAGCTGCATGTTGAGTTAATTAGTGATGAATTAGTGTTGAATTAGCAAATGTTAGCATGCTAAAAACGATGGTCAACTTGGTCAACATTATACCTGCTAAACATCAGCATGTTAGCATCGTCATTGTGAACGTATTAGCATGCTGATGTTAGCACTTAGTACAAAACGCTGCTGTGTCTGGGTGCAGCGTCACAGCCTTGCTAACTGTTGAGTGAAGTGTTACCATGTACCGTCCATTTTCATTGCATGTGTCACGCATTAAAGAGCACATTTCTGAAACAGGAACATCAAAGCATTAGCAGAAACCACACTGCTGTGTATCTGTAGTGGAATGACGCATCAGTCTCATTTAGAGCGAATCAAAGTCCATCAGCCAACAGCAGCGCATTCATGTGACCACAGGGTCGCTATATAGAAGAAACACTGCAAGTTTTTGTGGTGTATCACTGTTTTGATCCTCATCTCCTGCCTGTGCAAAGAATGTTGCTCATTCTGAGGCCAGACAGAGGATGAATGTAGAAACAGCTGGATGGGTTAATATGAGTGTGTGTGTGTGCATGAATTTGTATATTTTATTGCACACGTGTTTCTGTCCGTGAATGTGACGGGTAGACCCTGTTTCTCCTGTCTGTGCCTATTGAAATGTATGTGTAGTGTCTGTCAAAGCCGAGTGAAAGACTTGGCTTAATGCCAGAAACCCTCGTACCGTACAAGGAAGGGAATCCTCTCTGTCCTGCTTGAGTGCTCTCTCTTTCACACACACAAACACACACACATACACACATACATTTTCTTGTATTTTTTCCCCTCCTCTAATATAATATGTTACTACTGAGCCAAAAGTAAAACACGGGGACCAAATTTGCATTTGCAACTGTACTCTATGTTATACTGTCATTCATTTGAAGTGTATTTAACTGTGTTCATTTTCCACGTACATTCATTGTGAAGCCCCGGAGTGTGAGTGGAGTGGAGATGAGAAAAAGGCAGGCGGCACACATCGAGGCCCCACCCCAGGCCCCTGGACAGCCCCGACCCAACACCTGCTGCCTCTGCTGGTGCGGCTGCTGCAAGTGTCTCTGGTAAGAAACTATTACGCAGCTGTACTACACTATACCCTCCATGTCCGTAGAGTCAGATGTTGCCCTTTTTAAATTTGGTTTTAGTTGTATCACCCAACAAAAAAAAAATCCCCCAGTGCCTGAAACAACAAACAGTTGGTCCTGCCCTTAATCCTGTTGCTTAATCTGTGATGTTACACTGATGTTGAGCTCCCTAGAAATTCAACTCAGACTTTATACTGACATAGCGCTGGTGCCTGATCCAGCCTGGGACCTGTTAAACCTTTCCTGCAAACGACCCATATGTTAACAGTTTTCAGATTTGAAGAGTTGAACAATTATGAACCCTGGTGTCAAGTCACAAAATCTGCCTCAAAGGGCCTCTGTCCTTAGACCTCGCGGTTTAGATAAGGAAAACTGGGAGTTCCTTGAACAAAACACAACATAAGCTGTGCTGGATCATGTCTAAGTATGTTTGCGCTAATAATACAAATTGTACAGTGATGAAAACTTAAAGAGATCAACTCAGAGTGTTGTCAAGACCCACATGTTGTTCCTACAGGCTTTTTTTTTGTCTTGTGAAGGGCCATGCCAGTTTTCACAGTTTGTGTTTTTGTTTGCAAGGCAGGTATTTCACTTTTTTATGTTATATTACTGCATTTAAATAACTATACTTCAGTGTGTGAATAGTAGGACAGTGATATACAATAGTTTTCAATGGCTTAAGCCCACCGAGTCTGAAGTTTAACTACAGTATGAATTCTATGTTAAACTATTGACTTTTAGCTTTGAAGTAAAGTAAAAAAAAAAATGGCTGCAGCACAGGCACAGGTCAGGATTCAGGCTTACTGTTCATGAGTTGTACACTTCAGACAGTTTGCACCCAAATGATAAATATCCAGCTTTTTGAAATGTGACTATTTGCTGCTTTTCTCAGTCCTCTATGATTGTTAACTGAATTTGAACTTGTGCACTGTCATTTAGATATATCAGACTGAGCTCTGGGAAACTGTGGTTGACATCTGTAAATCTTATAAACCAAATGATCTGGTGATTTATTGAGAAAGTAATGGCCAGATTCAGCGATAATCACTAGTCGCAGCTTTATTTCCTACCTTCTCCTACATTCTCAAACTAAGGAGCACACAGCCAACAAAAAAAGTGTGTCAGTGTCCTAATACTTGGCGATTGCTCTGAAGGTCAGAAACTTGCACAAAGACTTGTGCCGTAACTACCGTGCAGCTCCTACAGCTGCCTTGCTGTGGCTATACTCTTGCCCGGAGAGAGGAGTGAATGAAACATTGTTTTCAGGCAGTGAATGGTGAATGTGCTGCTTCTTTCACACCACTTCATCTGAAGTGGTGGCAGCTTGTGGACTGGGCCCGTAGTGAGTGCTCTGTGACTCCGCTGTATGTTTTTCAGTCAAATGACATTGAAATTGTCTTTGATACCTTAAAAGTTTATTTATGTTAGTACGAACGCTGGGAAGAATAATGTTCCTTTTCAGCACAAGTTTGTGTTACACAGCTGAGACCCTTAAAGGAGTTACATGTAAATCACTGAATGCTCTCTATGTCACTAGTTTTTTTTTGTTTTTTTTTCCCTTTTTTGCTATCGTGCCGAGTCAAGTGGTAGAGATCTGTTTGAGTGTATGAACCACAGGGATCCTGTCTGCCGCTGTGGTGAAGTTTTAGAGACTGAGGGTGAGTGTGTATTAAAGCGTTACACACTCGCCCCCCTCCCTCCCCACCCATACCCTCCAACCCCTCCTCACCCGCCCTCACACAGGGCCCTTATCTGGTCGGGGTGCCTTCTATTTCCATCCACACATCACATGCAAAACAGCTGTGAAGAACAGCCTGTATATTTAGCTGTATTGTGAGGGCGCTCGGGGGCTGTGGCTAGCTTAGCCCATTACCGCCGCACAATGGGGACTTTGACAAGAGACAGCAAGAGGAAGGAAAGATCCTCCATGGTGGGACAAAAATAGACAGCTCCAGTGTGTGTTGCATTGTGGACTCGGCAAGTGTGACTTCGCTGCGATAGACAGAGAGGCTACCGTGTGTTTCAAGTGTTTACATAAAGGCTTTCACTGAAGCTTTATTGTTTTATCGACTTTGAATATGTGGAGATTATTTTCGCCTGTTGAGCCTCACACTGATGCTTTCCCAGAACGATTAACAGCTGAAAGAGATGAAATAGAATAGAGCAGCAACTAACAGTCAGTCTCATTATTGATCTGCCCAATTTTCTTTATCAATCACTTAATCCTTTGTGCTACAAAATGTAAGAAAATTGCAAAGAGTGACCATCACAATTTCCCATAGAGCAAGGTAACGTCCTCAGATGTCTTGATTTGTCTTACCAACAGTCCAAGACCCTAACATATGTAGATTACTATGACATTAGACAAACAAAAGTGAGTGAGTAGATAATGTTTGTATATTTTTAGTATTATCAGAATAGTGACAAAATCATTTTCCATCATTTAAGTAGTAGTCTCAGCTCTAAAACAGAGAGATTACAGCATGCGCAGCCATGGGTTAAAACCTTTTTGGGTTGTGACTTGTCTTATTAAACACTGCTGACTTGACCCCTTGCGAAAGGCTGCATACAGTATAGTCCAGCATTATAATACTGCACTTTCATCAAATTAGGAGACTTGCAAGTGACTGTGTCAAAATTAAAACAACAGAAATCCTCATGTTTGATCGTTGCAGCTGTAATAAGACATATGTGACTTTTGAACAGAGGCAACAGAAGCACTTTAGATGTGTGCTGCACCAACTAAATGCTTGAATGCTGGAATATTCTGACAGCTGATGTACCCTTTGGACAATAGACAAAGGATCGGAAATGAATCTGGCTTTATACAGCTGATCAATTAATTCAAAATTACTCACTCAGCCCTGATACTGATCTTGCTAATTGGCTCTAAACATGTCTGAATTTTATTCTTGAATGGTAAATAGTTATTTGCATTAAAAAAATAGAAAATCACTTTGTATCCTTTAGAAGTGATGAATTCATCACAATCAGTGTATTGTTGCATGTTAAGCCTTAAAGCCAAAAGTGGATGAAAATCTATCACAATAAAACTGGAACTCCTCCTCTAGTTAATCTAATCATAACTCAAACTTAACCATTTTAGCTGTCAGACACATGTCCAGTCTTTTATTTTGGCAAGCAAAATCATTTCCTGTCTCCAATCCAGGAATGAAGACAGGATGGAGAGGAGTGAACGACAAACCTGCACCAAGATGGACAGTATTGAAGCTGCAGAAGAACAGTAAGTCAAGTCTTGCATGTTTGTGTCAGTATATTTGTCTGTTTGTGTGCCTCTCGTGTCAGTCCCACGCTTCAATTTTTTCTTTTATGTCCGACTGTAGACACCCCAGTCTAGAAGAGGTGCTGTCGTGGGCACGGAGCTTTGAGATGATGCTGCGCTCATTGGAAGGCCGGGAGATCTTCCGGGAGTTCCTGCGCTCAGAGTACAGCGAGGACAACCTGCTTTTCTGGTTGGCATGTGAAGAGCTGAAGAAGGAGACAAATCCCTCCGTGGTGGATGAGAAGGCCAGGATCATATACGAAGACTACGTGTCCATATTATCACCCAAAGAGGTACAGACTGTATTTGTGTTAAATCATCAGAAGTGATTAAAAAAAGCACATGAATTGATCTGAAATTTGGTGCAGACATTCATGGTCCCCAGAGGATGAATCCTAATCCCTTTGCTCCCACGACTTCCTATATAGCGACATCATTAACAAAGAAGTTTATAAATTTAATTTGTTTCCCTTACCACAGGTGAGTCTGGACTCACGGGTCAGAGAAGGAATAAACCAGAGCCTGGCCGAGCCCAGCAACCTGATGTACGAGGAAGCCCAGCTCCAGATCTACACCCTGATGCACCGCGACTCCTACCCCCGTTTCCTCAACTCCTCCGTTTACAGAGACCTCCTGGCCAGCAGGAGGCGCACCTGCCTCGACACCTAGATCCCCCCCCCCCCCCCCCCCCCCCGCCCCTCCGCCCTCCCTCATTGCCATTGTACACCAACGAGACTACTACTTAAACTTCAGATACTACTATGGTGCCAGAAGTCGGGTTTGGAAATCTCTCCCTCTTTTTTGATTGAAAAGACTGAATGACATCCGAGATAGCTGGTTGTTTTTTTATTTATATTTTTTAAGCAATTTATATCCAGTTCTCCACTGGAGCCAGGTCGGCCTTTTGCTGGTTGGTTATTGGTCAATTTAAGACCATTAATGCTGGCCAGTGATTGTTTTGCTAGCAATTTGTGCTGTTTGTTTCGGTTGACTGGCCGACCCGCATGTCAGCTGTTGGTTGAAATGGTCTACCTGATTGGCCAGCTGTTGGTTACCTGTGGACAAGGACTCCTCAGGCAGTGGGGACAGAAAGAGAGAGACAAAGAGAGAGACAAAAAGGACAAGCCAACTGTTCCTGTACTGTAATATTTAGACCTCATGCTTTCTACCCTCACTTTAATGTTCTCTCTCTTTACTCATTCTCTTTCATTTGTTTTTTTTTTTTTTTTCAAATTCTGTCCCATTCCTCAGATGTGTTTAATTTTTGTTTTGTTATTAATTTCTTTACTGTCCAAACATGACACCTAGTTGTTGGTGGGAGTTGGGGCGTTTCTGCCCATTTAACCAGTAGAAGCACTGGCTCTGCATGTAACTCTCTCTCTCTACAGTAGCTTGACGATGTAAGCCGCGGACTGCAACCGTTTTTGAATATTGAGATGTATTAAGACAGGGGACCTGTCTCTCTGTCTGGCTGTCTATGTTCAGTGAAGGGAAAAAGTACACTTCTGCCAATTTTAAGCTTACTGCAGTTTTTTATTGAGGAGATTTGATGGCTTCTGCAGCAAAGGCAGCAGCAGCAGCACCTACCCATCCATCCATCCACCTGTCCATCCGTCCGTACGTCCAAGCACTTTCCTTCTTTAAGATTCTTTAACTGGGAGAAGTAAGGGCTAGAATTGTGGTTGGGCAGCTACATGTATTATTATTACTCATGAACTTTAGACAAAAAAAATTCTCTCTACTGAGAAAATCACAATGCCTTTACGTGTAAGAAAAGGCAGCACAAGCGCTGCTGGAGTTTTTCTGGAAAGCAACCACAGTTTGTCCAACAATCCCTACCTCCCACCCACCCCCTCCCCCTTCCTCCCTCCTCCTTCTCCTCCCTCCAACTCAGACCATCACAGCCTGACAAGCACAGGTGCCCGATGTGTGTGTGTGTGTGGGGGGGGACCACCACTGGAGAAAATAAAAAGAAACCCACATCGACTCTAAATAGTCATCTACATTTTTGAAACTCTTTTGCAGAGGAAGAGGGTTTACTTTGTAGTGTTTCACCATGAATTGAGCATTATGGAAAGCTGGTTCTGCTTGGAGAACATAAGCAGATGCGGCAGGCACTGATGTTATTGAAGGGGGTATTGAGCCCTGGCCTTTGTCTGTAAGGCTTTAGCTTTAGAAGCTGTTGGTACTATGACAGTCCCCGGAGTTGGATGTCCAATATCTCGCTGCAGATACGTGAACCAGGTGCCAAACATGATGTCAAAGATGCTGTGAAGAGATATTAGATGTGACTTGTCACTAGGCTGTAGAGTCTCTGTCATTCCGGTGCATGTCTCTTTCTCCACCAGATGAAATTGGGAGAGTGTGTGGTAGTCCTTCAGTTAGCTGCTGCCCATTTAAGACACTGATTTTTTTTTTTAACCAGCTAGTGAAAAAGGGTTGGCATACTAATGCTAACATGCTAGCCTTTTCAACAAGGCTAGCTAGGTTTCAGCATGCAGTAGGCAAGCAGTTAGCATGCTTGTGCTAGCCATGCTAATCCTCCATCCCACTGCCAGCCCTCACACACTCTGGTTTGTTTTTCTAATCTGACTTTGCCAGCATGCAATGATAATGGCTATGTGTGTGTATGGTACAGTTACACACTTAACAGGAAAAAAAAATTTGAAAAAAAACTTTTAAGGGGGTCTTGCCAAATGTCCCATTAACATTTTTAGTATATAAAAGGACATTTTGTTTTTTGGTGATGTGAACATATGAACTTTGTTCCTGGCCTGTGGACGTGCAGTAGAAAGTGCATGAGTGCAGTATATGCTATTTTTTTAAATTAACCTGGCCTCCAAGTGTATTCATCATGTCACGTGATGGATAGCTGACGTCTTGGTTTGGTGGTCAGTGCAGTCTTAAAGTGTCAATGAAAACAGTGCCACTCCTCATTGATAAATGTAGGCATCCACGTTGCCACTTCCTTTGACTCCCTGAAGTACACGTGCCAAGTTTGGTCAAGATTAAATTTAAGAGTAGACGATGCAGGATGTCTAGATGACTGTTGAAGTGCAATTGGATGTAGTTAGTGATAATAGATTGGAGTCTATTTGAAGCTCTGTCCCACTGTGTTTGATTGGTTTTTAATTGTTCAGAAGGTTATCTTGTAAATTATTAACCGCGACACCTTTCAGGATACTCCAAATATTTTAATGCCACTCTTGGATTATTCAAGAAACTGTCTGCCTCTAGTTAGCGTTTGCAAGTTTTACTGGAGGAACTAAAGAACAGATAATTCAATTTATTTTGAAAAAGAGAAATTCAGGTCCTTTTTTAGAGCATAGAGTCCATGGAATCATGGGATTGTGAATTTTCCTCCAGACTTATTTTCACTTGCAGCAACTAGATGAAGCTACCAGTTCAAAACTGAGCTAATTGTATCTCTATAAAAGCTTTTTGTTGGGAAGTGCTGGTTATAAATCAGCAAAATCACCACTGTAAAGTCAAGAAGGCAAGTCTAAACCAATAATCACCCATTAGTTTTGCAATGTTCCTTATTGAAAATATACTATATTTAACCTTTGGCAATACAGTACTCACATGCAGACTACATTAATATCCACAAGGGCTTGATTGATGTTGCTTAGCTGCTTTAATGAAGAGCTGTGCATGCATGTGCCCAGTTGATCAGAAGCAGAGGAATACAGAGTAATTAACAAATTCTGATATTAAAGGATCAATTTTCACACTTGCCCTTTGGAGCAAGTTTTCATTACCAGGAAACATAAGCATTTTAGACGTTTGTATTTGGACAACTCTGTAACTTTTTGAGTCAGTAGAAGAATGCCTGTCACTCATAAAGCTCTTTTACAAACAAATCCCTCTTCTGCACAGTACAGCTGTTTCCTTGTTGCTGAGTCTATACAGTAATTAACGCGAGAATGTTTCACCAAGAACCAGATAATGAAATCATGGTGCAATTAAACCAAGTTTACATTTATAAATTGTGAGATGTGTGTACCTTATTAAATACTCGTAATAGTGGGGAGCTAAGTGTCCCCAGTGTTAGCAGAGAAGCCAGCAGGTTTAAGGCTGGCGCCAGTCTCTGCCCAGTGCTAACGGACAGTCATGAGTTAAAAACTGGGAGTGTTTTACAGGGAGGAGCGACACAGCAGAAACCCAGCTTTTCTGCTTACGTCCTTTCCTCTTAATTTATTGTGACTTTTACACAGTGGGGGAAAAGTACACGCTTGTTTATTTTTAATAACTGCATTTCAAATGTGGATTTTACAAGCAATGATGATGATGTGAAGTGATGTAGTGTCATCGCTGAGTTTAGATTTTTGTCTTTAAATTTCCATGGGTTCCAAGTGAGTGGGTTTTTGAAACGTGGCTGTGGTTTTGTTGACTTAAAAAAAAAAGAAAAAAAAGGTTGAGAGCTGAAGTGTCCTGATGGGATGGAGGAGGTTTGCGAAGCTTTGGCCTTACTGACACGTTTTATTTTTTTCCTTTGTATAAAAAAAACAAAAAAACAACAACAAACGTCTCTGTAGGCTTTTCACTACCTCTCATGTTGGTTAATTTATTTCACATCTAGTTGTCAATGTACAAGTTGTTTTTAGATCTACTTGAAGCCTAACACTGTAAACAAAAATGTGCACAGAAAAATGACTATGTATATGACCAGAGGGGTTAAAGAGAGCTTGGCCTAGTCAACATTATTATTATTATTATTATTTTGTTTGTATGTATGTTTGTTTTTAATTGTGTTGAGCTGAACTAGATTTTGCATCTCTATAAAGAATTCAGGAATCCACTGTCTAAGGGCTAATCCCATTTTTGCCTATGCAAATCTGTTACTGTGGGTGAGTTGGGAAAGGGCGAGCTACCGCACCTTTCACCTGTTTTAGATTGACCATGGTTTACATTGCCCTTTGCTGATATTCTTCAATCTTATTCAGCAAAAATGTACGCTTATTTTTGTTTCTATATAAATATTATATATATAAATATATATAAAACAAGTAATATACAGAGAAAATAGTATATGCCTTCGTGATGATAAAAAAGAAACCTTGCTGAAAACAAATAAATGTGTTGTTGTCTGACATTATGTGGCTGTGTGCTGGAGTCTTGGTAAGATGATATAGACGACTGGAATTCAGCTGACAGTTAAGCGACTGACTGGAAAGTTGACTGACTTGACTGTCAGGAAAAATTCTCACAACTCAGGCTACAACACTGGTAGCTGACCCTGTGCAGTATTTCCTAACTGAGGGGGGAAAACTATTTATTCAAGGAACAAACCACATCATGACTTTCTGTGACAAATATTGTTATCCAGCCCCAGCCTGTGAGCTAAATACGGTATTCGGGTTTGCCCAGGACTTGTCCTTGTCATTTTTCACTGTAACATTTGGTCATTTTAAAAGCAAGACTATGTAACCTTTGCTAAACAAAGTCCATTGTTGCCACAGGTGACGGGCAAGGGATAAGGGCAAATGATAAAACACTGTGTAAAAGTAGCACAAGTAGAGAAAAGTCAAATCATATTCAAGTTGGGAGGCTGGTGGTCACAACAGACTGAGTGAGGCTCCAACACCAAAACAATTGAGTGTATTCAACTGAGCAAATTAATTCAACTTTTAATCTGAGTTGGACTGTGTTATTTTTTCATGCAAAAGTTACATAGTCTCAGTTTGAAGGGCTGAGTTGGAGCAAACCTGGAAACGAGCTGAGTTATTATTGGTATCTGCCTTTGAGATGTGCATTGTCCATACGTAAGTCACATTTTCTAACCAGTAATTCATGAATAAAATTTTCAAAAATGCCACTTAACATGGAACAATTAGCATTTTATTATCTTTGTGTTGTTTGTCAGTGGACACTGCACAGCTGTTGTGAATTTGTATATGTGCAGCACAATGTCATCAGCAAACAGCAGCAACTTATTTTTCTATTCTTCAACTTTGTGCTTTTTTCGTAGCCACATCCAGTCAGACTATCACTGTGTGAATACAGTAGCGTTGATGTGGAACACATCAGCAGAAGTGGGTTTTCTTTTTTTTTTTTTTAATAAATATTCCACTAATGCAAAATTTAAGGTTGATAATAAGTTACTTACGAGACCATTCACTCAGCTCTTATAAGCCCTTTTAGCTTTGAGTTGAGGTTTGATTTAAATATAATGTTTTTTTTTTTTTTTTGTTTTACATTCTTTATTTGTACAGAAAATTTAGCTTCTGGAAATGAGAATAAGAGAGTTGTATGTTGTGTAGATTTTTCCCACAATTCCTCACAGTGCATCGTGGCTAAGGGAAGACAGGTTTATTGACTGATGTTGGTTTGAAACTCAACCTGCTTTGTGTTTTCCCTCAGTTGGATTTGGTGCCTCTTTATGCTTCACAACAGACCTCAAGATCTCTTTCTGTCTCGCTTGTCTGTCTCACTTTCTCTCTCTCTCTCTCTTTGTAACATCACACATGCAACACTGTTGATAGCAGTTAGAGCAGAGACGGCGTCGTTTTACAGCAAAAATCACACTGCTGTTTGTTCCTCCTACATGAATACTGACACCCTCATATCGTCTCTTTCGTACCTCTTCCAGAGGTGTTTGTGCTACTTTGGGAAGGGGATTATGTTTGAGCAGGTACTGGTTGAGGTTGGTTTTTCAACAGTTTTAGGCAATCACTTTTCTCTTTATTGATTTAGATGCCTAAGCCTCTTGGTTTTTGTCATGCCTGTGTAGATAGATCACAGTTGAGAGATGATCTGCAGGTGAAAATAAAAAGAATTTTACTGTCACTTTGGGCGACCAAAAAAGTGACATTTTTTTCTATTCAGCATGCTTTTGCTAAATAAATGAAATAATTCAGTTATTTGCTATAAACGATACTGTATGAGTATGTATTCAAGTACTGCAGTATGCAGACAATTAAAAATATCAGAAACTCTTTTGAGAGGTTCATATTTTTCTTCTAGTATGTTTCACTAATATCGAAGGTTATGGGTACTTAATTCTTGTTTTGAGTGTCTCATGAATTACCAGAATGACTAAAGGACCCTCTTTGTATTAGTAAATTTAAACTATGGTTGGTTATTTCCACATGCATGACCTGCAGAGCAACTTTACCAGGATAGTGCAGCGGGCTTTTTAATCAAGAATTTTGGTCAGTCAAGCTGAACTTTTCACAATTTTTCACTGGCTGCTTGACAACTTTTGATGATGACCGAGATCCTGACTGTTTTATTTACATCACGGCAGTATGGAGTGAAATTTATTTCTTTTGCAGAGCCTCATCTCTAAATACAAAGCAGATGTGACCTCTAGTTTTCAAGATGCTGAGAAAATGACAGCTGAGCCTCAAACAGCAGTCAGTAAGAGTGAGCTCAATAGATTGCGCAACTTCCTCAAACATCTCAGAGCACTGTGTCCCTAACCTTTAGGGACGTGCTGCCCAAGGATCTGATTGCTTTTCATTGTGACTTTGAATTTTATCAAAGGAAACTGATCGTCAATCCTTGATTGCAGGAAGCCCTTAACTGTAGCATTGAAAAGACTTTTCTATCTTATTAGTCCAACCTTGATGAAACACCATCCTGCGTTAGCACAGGAGGCACTTGTCTCATCTAGCCTCGTCTTACAGGGTTGTAAATCTGTAATTCAAGACAGAGCTGGTACAAAATTAACAGCACTGAGCATTAGGGAATTTGTCCATCGTGAGAAACATTTTATGTTGGTATTGGCAATTCTCTGCATGACAGTACAACACAGATGTGACTTTAGTTTCCACTGACGACAGTAGAATAAAGAAATATTTACACTTAAATCTAGTTTAGAAAATCAGGATTTGATTTGGTAAAAACATTTACACTGGGTGTGTGAAACTGTAGTTACAATCAGATGGGTGTGAAGAAAAGTTTGACATTTTTGGGGAATACACATATTCACTTTTGTTCAATACCACTTTCATTTCTGTATGCTAACTTTGAAGCTACAACCAGCAGTCTGTTAGTTTAACTAGCTAGCTAAGCCTAACTGCAGCTGGCACAGTCCACCTCTGAAACTCACAAATTCTGTCTAATTTAATTAATTATTTTGTGGGGAGTTACACGTCAGACTATTTGACGGCGACTCGAGAAATAGTTTTGCTAAAGTAAGCTAACTGTCTGCTGGTACCTATCATACAGACTGGTGGTATTAAATATGTTTCCAAGATGTCTATTCTTTTCAAAAATCGATTAAAGAAATAATTGAGCTATGAAAAATTTTAAAACACAGAAAGACAAACAAGGTTGAGCCTTACACAGTGGTCAATGCAACTGTCCCAGTAAGAACAACAATGCTTCTTTGGTGGATAGAATGTGCCAAAATTATTCTACCTTTTGTTTCAATGTAAGGAGGTCAAAGGAAATTGTTGGAATATAAAATCACATGTTCTGCTGGACACAAAATGTTCCTTACAAAAACACATTTTGTTATGTCTTTTCACATTGGTGTTGTAGATTTTGTGTCATCTCTCTGAATCATCCACATATAATCTACTTCATCAACATGTAACCAACAGACCTGAAGACTTTGTAAACAGACACTGAACATTTTGAAGTATGACTGATGTGGACTATGAGCAACCATATCAGATCCAACTGAAATTGTAACTGTGTAACAGAAGAAGCTGTTCACTATTTTTTTTATTTGTTTTGTACTGTTTTAATTTATTTTAACAGGGGGTTTATTTCAGTCATTGTTCTTTTTTTTAATTTCATCTCGAAAGACACAAAAAATTGTTGTTCATCAGCCTTTTGACTTCATATGAATTACCATCACGTTAACAGCGTGTTCAGTTGTGGTACATTTTGATCTACGGTTCAGTCTCTGTCTGTTTACACAATGACATCTTGCATTAAGAGAAAACTCCAATCTATGGTAACTGCCCTTGAATATCTGTAATTTAAATAGTGCTGCTAGAGAAAGAAAAATCTAAATGTAACAACTTACAATAAATACTTAATAGATTTTTGCCAAATGTTGACTGTGTCTTTCTTTGACTGGGGGTGTGGGAGATACAACCTGCAGAATCTGTAGTGTTAGTTAATGTATAGCAACAACAACAACAACTATCAGATTCATTAACTAGCAGTTTTATACAGACATTCATGGTTCCCAGAGGACAAATCCTGCTTATTTTGGTGATCGCCTCACTTTTACCCATAGGCTTGCAGCAAGTCAGAGTTTTCACTTATGCAGTAAAATATCTCAACATCTACTTGATTGATTGGCAACATTTTCTACAGACATTTGTGACATTTCCTGTAGTGCCACCATGAGGTTGACATGAGGCTTTTAGTTAAGTGATATATCTTAGCAAATATTGAGTGAATTGTCATGAAAAGTTTTGACCAGATACTTAAACTATTCCCATCAGCTCCAGCTGCACATTGTATTGTGTTTAGGGCTAATTCATTTCAGGGCCAAAGCCAAGGTTTTAGAAACATGAGTTCACGAGTCCACCCACGCACCATTCATCAACCTCTGGATACTTTGACCAGAAAATGTACATTTTATTTAAGTATTTGGATATTTTGTTAGTTCAATTATACTTAATGTAAATCTTACCTCCCGACACGCAAGTCTAAATGGCATTTCAAAATTTCCTTCACATTTTAGATTTCTGGGGTGAAATGCTTACACTTTTTTTATATATATATTATTTTCTTGGGCTAAAAGTAGAAGTGTTCAAAAATACAGGGAGTTTATAAAATATCCACCATGTTTAAGTGTTTAATCACAGATTTTCTAGGCTGTAGGTGCTGATTTGGGTGTCAAATTCCTCCACAAATCATTTTTTTCCAGCCACAGTTTAAAGCTATTCATCACAGGTAAGTACAGTCAAGTACTGTAGTCCTTTCCTTGTGTGTTCCTAGTGTATCCTTTGCCTTGGGTAGAAGTGTTTAAAGGAGGTGAGGAGGCCAAACAGTTTCAAGGATCTCATGTTGGCCTTAAAGAATATAGGGACCAAGATCCTAAAGAGTGAAAACATATAAAGCATTGTTGGTTAGTTTGCTCTGTGTACTTTCAAATGGAACAGAATTATGTACAGTGAAAAGCTCTTATCTAAATTCGTTCACACAAACTGGGAAGTGGGAATGTTTGGCGTTTTGCAGAGTGGATAAAACCACCAAGTTAACACTTCCCCTAAGATGGCTTGATGAATCCAACATTTTCCAGAGATCCAAGTAAAAATAAGGCATTGTCCAAACACAAGTATGAACCTTCCATCATAACACACACACTTAAACAAAACCTGTTAACCATAGGTGACCTAACCAGAGGTAGAAAGAGGCAGCCTCATTTAAAAACGTCTTTTATTCATCAACCAGAGCCAAGATCATGTTTTCAGACTGGTTTACATTCAGACAACAAGGTGAGACCACATGCTGAGGACAGGAGAGGAGGCAGGTTTGTGTGCATGGGTGCTCTCTCATACAATCCTCTGTATGTTTGTGTGTATGTGTAACTTTTCATACAGTCCTCTCTGTATATGGGCATGAGCATGGGCACTCTCATATGTGTGTGTGCGTGTGTTCGTGTGTGCATGTGTTCTCTCTCTCTCTCTCTCAGACAGTCTTTTGATCCGTCGCCTCTGGAGCTGTTGAGGCAGATGCTGAGTCTTCCTGGGTCTTGTCTAATCCCTGGCTGCAGCCACGGTCACCTGACTGGGTGCCATCTTTCACCGTGATGGCGGCATCTATACTCTCATATGGCTCTGATGTCCACTGGAAAGGACAAGAAGAGACAGAAAAGGCATGGCACATGACACATGACACACATGAGAGCAATTTTTTTTATAGCCTGTGTTGTACTTAAATCATTTTGCATCCCAATTAAAAGAGCAGCAAGAGGCATTTTTCTTTGCCACAGTACAACATTTTTTTTAATCATTTTTATGCTACATTAATGCTGTGTAGAACATTGACATTTTGGCCTCAAGGTGTCATGGTTACATGCCAGATTATTTCTTGGCAGAGAGCAGATATGAAAGTGGTATCAATCTTCTCATCTAACCCTCACCAAAAAAGCAAATAAGCTTATTTCCTGCCATGTCGACTTCAGGACTCAAGCTCCTAATCTTTCAATGCAGTGCTTGGGATGCAAAGGTTTCATTTCAAAGTCAAGCTATTAGCTTTTCAGAAACATTGTCATGCACCAAATGGTGCAAGAAGGGAGGTCAAGCAGTCACCAACACCAGACATAAATATCCCAGGTTTCATTGGTTATAGTAGTAGCTGTAGGAAGGGAACAGGAAAAGTGGAGTTTCCATTTCATAAGGGCTTTAAATGAGCATTTAAATCATTTTTTTTTAACAATGTATAAAGTACACTTGTTGTTCTGTAAATCTCACTGCTGCCCTGACTGAAGGCCGTGTTGTAATGAGAGGACCACCCCCTGCATGAGGAGGGTACAGCCTTCAGACAACACTGTGTATAAAGAGGCAGGGGCTTTGCGTGTCTACCTGTTGATATGTTCCCTACCTGTGTGGCCCTGCTGCTGGACCTGTGTGAGGGCCCGATGGCGATGTTGACGCTGGACGAGGACTGCGTATCGGTTGTGTTGCCCCCTTCAGCAGCGGACAGCCCAGAGATAACCAAACCACTGGAGAAACTACGCTTCCCAAACAGCAGGCTGAGAGTGGACGAAGACGAGGAGACCTGGGGCATGGCGATGCAAAAGGAGAGAAATGCAGTTCTTGCATATGGAGTAGTACCGTAAGATGACAGAAAAGGCTGGCTCTCTCAAATCTTAAAAGTTGTCAGTTTTTGCTCCAACCTGGCTTGAGTGCTGCTGATTCTGTGCTGCCTGGAGCTGCGAGCTGATCCCACCTGCTCCGGAGAGACGAGGGACCTGAAGAGATACAAAGATCCTCTTTATCACATTATTCTCCCAGTAAAAGCAAACTCAACTTAAACTTCATATTGTGTGTGTGTGTGTGTGTGTGTGTGTGTGTGTGCATATACCTGGGAGAAAATAGAGGCTATGGACGTGTTGAAGGACAGCTGACTGTTGGATAGACGCTGGACGAGCCCGTGGGTGGAGCCGGAGTCCAGGATGGGACCTGATTGGCTGCTGACAGGGGGACGCTGACTTTGAGGCTGTACTGAACGACTGCGGTACTCTCTTCTTGCTGCAGAGACACACAGACACATGAACACACACTCAAAAAATACATACTTTAATGATCTAATTAGAGCTGAAACCATTAGTTGAGTAATTGATTAATTGATTAATCGTTTCAGTCATTTTGAAGGGAATACAATGAAACAATGTCAAAACTACCAATGCCAAACTGCCTTAAAAACACTGTCCACACATTAAAAGTAGTAGTCAAACGAGAACTTGAACATAACTTGAACATAAATGTTTTTCTTACTGTCAGCAAATCCTACGAAAAGACCTGCTCACCCCATTGCTCAATGCACCCAGCTTCTCTCTTTTTCTTTGATTAATGTAAAAGTGAAATAAAATGATCAGCGAACCTCACATTAAAACCCAATATAAAGTCAGTAACGCTACTAAACAGCTGCACAAGTAGCAAAGAATCATAAAGCGAGCAAACAGACTCAGTAATTTCAGTAACAACATCTACATCTATCTGCTATCTGTTGCTAAGTTTGCCAGCATAAGCTACTGGTCATACCAGACCAAGTAAAGCTGTAGCATCAAATTCCTGAGGGCACTTGAATCACAAGACCCATCTCCAAAGACCAAAGTGCTCAGGAGGTCTGGCTATACCTAATTTCATTTTTTCATTATCACATGTAACATTCAGAGGTTCAAGACATACCAATTGCAGGAAAGGGCAGATCAGCTTAGTCTTCTCATCATACCACTACCACTTCAGATCAATGATTTGTGCAGCCTATCGCCTTCTTTAGTAATAATCTGAGTTTAAACATGATGGTGAATCACTAAATAAGAACATAGGCCCATTTTAGCGTTTCTGGCTACAAGGAACATCTGCTATTCCCCCATTAAGTCAAATCACATGTTCACTCCCTCTGCACAGACCCTCCATTTGCCTTTTACCATTCCACAATTCATATACATAGAAAATATATGCTTCTAAATTCTTTTGCAATTATGCAAAATCTACAACTTGTCTAAGAACAATTTCTTTCACTACCTACAGATCAGGAGAGCTACAAGGAAAGACATTAAAATCACTTCATTTAAGTTTTATTAAAAGTGCAGGTTGGACACCTTGGACTGAACTCCTTGTTTGAGTAATTACTACAGTTTACTTGATTACCTTTACTATAGCATTTCCTTACCTGTATGTATTTCATAACCCTGTAATCCCATGAATGGGTGGGAAGTTGGTAGGGATGGGAATAGGATTTCAATTCGTCATCACATATTCTAATGAATATTGCCTTTAATGCCTACTTTAAGTGCCTATTAATAAATTTGACTCTTTTCATTTTAAAACAATAATTTGGTACCACACTTCATTTCAACTTTCAAAATGTTACATAGTCTCACTTTAAATGTAAATGGCTGAAAAAGCCAGCTTGCATCGGGACTGTGTGTGTGTGTGTGTGTGTGCTGTGTGTACCTCGTTGTGATGCTTGGTGTTTCGTCGCCTGGCTCTGTGCTGGTAGAGGCTCAGGCTGTTGGATGTGACGGAGGACGGGCGGTTGTGGCTCAGCGAGGACGAACCGCCGGCGCCGCAGTCCACATCCTCCATGTTCACGCCGCTGTTACAGCTGGTCAGGTTGTCCTCACGCACCCTGCAAAACACACACACACACACACACAAACACACACAGAGCTCTGATTTATTTATTCATGTCCACGTCAGTGCAAGGGACACAAACTGGCAAAGGGCCATCAAATATTTAGCAAGCCTAGACTATTCCAGCTGGTTACCCACACACACATAAACTTAGATTCAGAGAGAGAGAGATGTTATGTAACTGTGCTGGCATATGTGACACACACTAGTGCGGTCTTCCTCTTAAATTAGTTCAATGTGTTCTGGCTTAGTAGGCGCGGCGTCTCCTTGGCTCCTTGGCTACTTAGTGAAATTAAGACAACACCTTTAACTCAAGGCTGATGAAACAGGATTAACAATCTAATCTAATCTGAAAGAAAAACTCAGCCACTAAGAAGCTTAAGGGAGAGCCACACAGGCACAAACACAGACACACACACCCCATTAGCTGACCTGCAGAGGTTAATGCAGATCCTATACAATAAGGTAATGTGTAAAAAAGGAGGATAATGGGAGAGGGGGAAAGTAAAGGAAGGATGTAAAGAAAGAGAAGGAGGGATGTAAGAGGCAACATTGCTGCAACAGCAGAAAGTCAAAACATTTGGCTGCCCTCCCACTCAGCACTCCCACTGTCCCTGTACATGGCTTAAACTACATTGTTGGCGGGAAGTTCCTCCTCAGCACTGGACTTGCACCAAGTCAATATCTGTAAATCCACAGAGAAGCACTCACTCAGCAGGTGTTGGAACATTACACTGCGTTTGTGCACCTTATCCAGAGTAACTTACACCAAAACAATTAAAAGTCTAGTCAAAAAACATGCATACATGTTTTATCTGCTTTGACACCTCACAGATTTTCCTACCTTTATGAGAATTACTTGTCACCTCTGGCTGCAGAGAGACCAAAGTATAAGCTTAAGCACTAGCTATATGCTACATGGACTATGAATGAAATGATTGACATATTTCATACACATGTTGTACTGGAAAATGCTGCAGGTAATCAAATGTCTACTGGATTAAATCATATTTTGTTTCTTCCACATCTGAACAAGACACAGTGGGCATTCTGACCAACAGCCCTTAAGCGCAGTGCTTTAAATGAGCCCAATAACAAACCGTTTCTCTCTTACCCAGACCGTCTTATTCAATGTTCCAGGAACTGAACCCGTGGACCTTTCAGTTACAGCAATGTCTTTTACCCAACTGACTGAACTAAATAAAAAATGATGCGGGAGTCTGAGGAGAGAATGCTAATTAGAAAGCACAGTCAAAAAAAAAAAAAAAAAAAAGAAATCTGAAGCACCCTTGAGCCTGAAGAGGCAAGCAGGAAAAGACAGACTGAGACAGGAAATAATGAACTGACTCAACCATTTAGAGCAGAGCCAGGAACTAATGACATCCAGACTTAAAGCCCCCTCCCTCCAATGCTGCGGAGGTGTGGTGTGTTCCTGCGTATGATGTCGCTGTGGTGACACATGTAATTCCTCTCAAAATGAGAAAAATAAATATCATACTAGACACAAGGAAAGGGAAGACAAGGAAGTTAAAGGACAGCAGCAACAAATATTGGTGCAATATTTCTGTAAACGCAGAAATTAAACTCTGTGATGCTAGCACTCACGCCTAGGCATTGACACATACATGGATATCCCAGCGGCTGGTCGCAGGACCCAGTTGACCATGTTCCTCAGCGCTTGCTTTGAGTTCTGATGCTGCCGCTCTGCTCCCCGGGTTCCAGAAAACACCAACCCTGCTGTTGGCCCGCCCACAGACCCTACTACTCCTTATTGATCTGCAGAGAGAGAGAGAGATGAGACAGAGAGATGAGACTGCACAGGGGCTCATAGTTAAACAAGAGGAAAGACCCACAATGTGAATTAGAACAAAGGTTGAAATGAAGAGCTCTGCTTTTGGCTTCATCCAGAAGACACTTAATGTAGCAGAGTATTAGCCAGTGCACTGAACAAAGCACCTGCAGAGATAACATTATTAAAACTCACACAGGTAGTTTAACATTTTGGGAAGTCTTGCAGTGGTTATATATGAGAAGTATCAATACCACTCATGTTCAGACAAAGTTATGAGCAGAGACAGTCCGCTTCAGGTTAGCAATAAAGATCAGAACGGGGAAACAGCTGGCCTAGTTTCGTTCAGTGGTCGTAATCCCCACCAGCACCCTAAAGCTCACTTCGGTAAAAGTAAAACAAGATGTGCAAAAATTACAGTTGTAGTATGGTGTGATGTAGAGGTGCTCATAGGTAGATTTTGTTACTTTAAGACAGAGCCAGCTTAGCCGTTTCCTGTCTCAATGCTAACCCGAGCAGACTGCCTCTTAGCTGTAGCTGAATATTCGAAAATTCATTTCAGCTGGGCACAGAGACTAGAAACAGCTCGCCTGGTTCTGTCTCAACTGTATATCACTTCAAGTGTTGGTAGCTGGATTTTGTAACCTTTGGACAGAGCCAGCCTAGCTGTCTCCAGTCTTAATGCTAATACTGAAGTTAAATGACTGCTGGCATTAGCTTCATAATTACTGAGACTGGGCATGAGAGTGGTATTGATCATCTCATCAGAGTTAAGCAGAAATCTGAGCACTTAAAGTAACCGCAGAGTCGAAAACATTGATCAAAATCCTGTTGTGGTTTTAGTGCAATGGTTTGATAAAAGTTATACTTAAGGCATCTCTTAATGCTGAGGAATTCAAAGTTGCAAGCCTGGACTTTTCAGGTGATTCACATTCATTCAGTTCTTGCATCATTCAGACAGCACCTGAACTAGGTCTGTGGTGAGCACTTGTGATGATACTTAATTCAGTGATGATTAAAACTATAGCCGCTTCTAAAGAAAAGTACATGTGAGCTCAGCCATACAGATAGAAAAGTGATTGTGGTGGTTGTTTGGTACCACACCTCGATGATAAGTTTATATATACAGGTTTGTCATGCAATATACACCCTACAAACACCCCATGTCCACAGATAGCCCCTCTCAGCCCTATTACCTTTATGACCTTGAAGCTGAGGTGGCGTTTGTACAGCATGATGATCTTATACTCGTCCGTGCCGTCGTCGATCATGTGCCTCAGCGTGAGCAGCGTCTCGCGGCTGGACAGCACCGACTTACGCCAAGCAGGGTCACTCTCGTGGCAGATGACCAGGCTGCTGCGGTAGTTTGTGATGGCTTCGTACAAGATAGATGCCTCCTCGGTCTCTTCCAGACACGTGAAGTGATCCTGAAAGGTCAGGAAAGACATGATGGATTGATGTGGAATGTAACCAGATTTTAGGAAGATGTAATATCTTTGTATACGCAGTACGGATGTCTCTGAGAAAGAGAAGAAAAATCTAAACACAATCAGACACACTCTGAGGCAGACAGGATGCAGTTTTACACACTCAGAGTTATAGCACAACAGCAGCAGCCATTTAAAAACACAGTCCACTTTACCTGATGCAGTTTGAGGCTCATTCTGACAGCAGGAGCCACCACCTTCTGCAGGAGGTCCAGATCAGCAAACACCCACTCATCTTTCGTAGCAATACGGAAGTCACCTTTAAACAGGGTGTTGAAACCGTACAGAAATGATTCCAGACTTTATGGTGGAAGGCAGGCATTGGAGGGGAAAAAAGAGGGAAGAAGAAAGAGAGAGAGGGAGGGAGAGAGAGGTTATGAAACTGTGAAGTATTTTTAGAATATAAACCACACAGAAGAAGAAAAAAGTCACTTGAGTGCAGTGACAGTAATGTGTCTGAATCATGTGGATGTGTAAAGATTTAGATGCTGATGCCCTCTTCTGGTGTATATGTCTAACTGCAGGTAAACGTCTACTGATAATATATTTCTGCTGATTTTAATCTAGTTTTTACATAACCAGTTTTTAAAGCAATTGTATAATTAACATAGCACAGACATTCTGAGCAGCGTGTCATTCAGGATATTTCTGAATGCAGACAAACATGTTAGATTAAATCTTACTGCCTTTTTAGATTAATTAACTAATTCTTATACAATTTGAACAATATCAAGCTCAAAGTCAAGGTTGCTTTTGTTGTTTCCTGGAAGGAAATGCGGCATAAAAACATAGGTCACACAATATACTTGCAAAGGCACCACCTACAGAAAAATGCAATTAGAAATACAAGAAATTCAAAGCATACAATTTACCATTCACTTATAACTGCCACTTGTGGCCACAGAGGTCCTTGCTCAGCAAAAGTTATAGAGAGTAACTTTAACATTATTATGAGCATACAGGAATGAGAACCATCCTACTGTTGTCTCAACTCCCCCCCCGCACTTTTGTCCTCCATGAACTGCTCATACATAAGTTTAACTGAAAGGTACTTGCACCATGGGTCCCTGTGGGTTTTACTAGAATTCATAAGCCCATACTTGGAGTACACAAGTGAAATCCTAATGTCCTGCAGAATAGTTGAATAGTTGAGCGTCTGTGACTTTGAACAGGGTTTACCTGTTGGACATGTTGTGCGATGCCGTGCCGAGGGATCTCCTCCCCAGAACAGAGAGAGCGTATGACAGAGTTACCAGAGGAGAGTCTTCATCGCTGTCCACAGGCTGGACACAAATACAAAGACACATGAGACAAATAGATTTAGATTTAAAGATTCTACTTTCTCTTATGATGCATTTATGGTGTTAAAACGTTTTGTTTTGCTGTGCTGAATTTGTATAACCATTTATCATTTAAAAATGTCATAAATTCACCAGTTCTAGCTTCTCAAATGTGAATATTTTGTTTTTGATTGTTGGTAAGACAAAATATATCACGTTAGTTTTTTGGAAATTTTGATGAGCATTTTTCCCTATTCCCTGATATTTTAAAGATAAGAAAAGATTAATCCATAATGAAAATAACTCAGAGTTGCAGCCAAGATGAAGAGCAGCAGAAAATCACTCAGCTGCTCAAACCCATGATGATGAAGTCCGACAGAATAATCTTTAAGTGATGTACCGTCTCCATCTTCCCAGCACAGTACTGGATCCACTCCAGGTAGACGTTGCAGAAGCTGGCGCGTGTCACCCCCTGCAGGCAGTGCACGTAGTCTTCATCGATCTTCACGCTGAAGACCTGAGGGTCGCGCTCGATGTGGTGCCACTTGGTGTAGGACTGCAGCGCCTCCTGGATGGCAGTGTCCTTGAGCCACGTGGACAGTTTGGAGGATTGGACCAGGTAGTAGATAATACTCTAAGAGGAGAGGGGGAGGAAGGGAGGGAAGAAGAGGGATCAGGGAAAAGGGATAAGATAAAAGTAAAATAAGCAAAAGAGAAAGAAATACATGGTTGAATGTTATAGCTGCTGAGCATATCTGAACTCACTACTGGCAAGCTGCCATGTGTAACTATGATTAATGCAAAAGATATTAGTTTATCTGCCAGTTAAAGTTTTTAACCTTTTGGCAGGCAAATCTTTAGGAGCCTGTTCAGACAAGTAGAATATTCAGTGTTCCGGAGAGAGGGTGATTGAATATGTTTAAAGCGGAGGCATTATTAAAACTGCACAAGCTTCCCTCTAATACTGGTGGCATGTTTTCACCGACAGGAAATATGAGTCTGCAGCCATGCTAGCAGCTCTGTGAGGGTGCTAGCATAGAGGGGGACATGAACATCTGTGCCAAATTTCATGGCAAATCATCCAACAATTGTAAAGACAGTTCACTAAAAGACATGAACCTGCTGGTGGCGCGAGAGCAAAAGTCATATGGGAATCACCATATGTTATTTGTTATTCAATATCTGGGGACCATGACAATCCATCCAGAAGTTTTTGAGTTATTTCAGTCTGGATCAAACTGGTGGATCAATATTTCAATCCATAGAGCCATGCCACTAGCACAGCTAAAAAAGAAGTACATCAAAGATCTTCTACAGAATTACTACCACCTTCAAATCACCATTTAAATCTGCACTGAAGAAAGAAGTTGTGATTTTTTTTTTCTTCTCCCCTGGTGTAGGTAACTGTATTAAGTGTATTTGCTGTTCTGACACCAACAAGTAACCTATTTGTTAAATATAGCAGGGCTTAGCAATACAACCATCTGAAAACCCTGTACATGTAGATCTGTAACACACTTCCTCAGTATACTGTACACACATGCTCTCCTCTCCTGCGTGTTTCAGTTTGAAGTGAAAACATACCTTCAAGTAGTAGGTGATGAGCAGCTTTCGCAGGTCGTACACCTGCAGCATGGTGGCGGCGTTGTTCTCACTGATGCTGTAACCCTCCAGCAGGTATTTGGTGGCCATCACCTCCCAGGCCAGCCAGCGCAGGTTGAAAGCAGCGTTGCATGACAGCATGTGAGGCAAGTGGCCTGGCTCGCAGCAGCAGCACGCGTCGTCCTCCTCCACGCCCTCCGTGATGGCCTCCACCTCTCGCTGCTGGCAGTACGTACCTGGGATGGTGAGAAACCTAGTTATCTTGTCATCCATTCAGACAGGGAGATGGAAAATGGAAGACAGGTATGAAGGTGGTAGGTGGTTAGCCAAACTTTACCTCTGAACTCCAGACCCCTCAGCTGGAAAGTGACCAACCCATTGCCGATCTCGATCAGGTGGACCAGGGCGTTGAGGTAGTCAGAAGCCAGAATGAAACAGTCTCCGGCGCTGTAGTTGCCCCATCGGCCCAGCATGAGGTCACCACAAAGTGAATGCTGCAGCGAGCGAGTGAGGTACTCGTAAAAGATGGAGTTAAGGTTGTTATCATCACATCCTGCAAGAGAGGGACAGGGGGGAAAGTGAGTAGTCAACTCTGATAAATTCACAATATTGACATAAAGGAAATTTTTATAAAAGGATGCAGCCAATAAGTGATGTGATTTTAGAAAGAACTCACCTGTCTCTTTATCCACCTGGGACACCAGTCTGCTGTTGGAGTTGTCAATACGTTTTGTGCTGCAAAGAACAGGAGGCAAAAACATTAAGACGAAGTCAAGCATTTATGTTATGGTAACAAACCATTTCCAAGTGTTTTTGATGTAAAATATTGTGAATAAAATGCTGCAGCTGATGAGACAGCAGAATTGTCTCTCAGAAAGAAAGCACTGATCAAGAACAAGTCCTCTTGAATAGCTTGTAGTCCGTCTTATTCAGTGCCTTCAAAGGAACAAAACAGATCACACTAGTTGCACATTAACACCCCTACAGCAATCAGAAATGCTTGAAACTAAATATTTTAAAATGAGGAACCTGAATAACACATGTGCTTTTCAGTTGCCCGTGCACCAAGATCTCACTCCAGCAGAAATTATGCTGTCAGTGGTTTTAATGTTTTCAGTTCAAATACTGACAACACAGTCTAAATATAATCATAGGCTACTTCGTGTCAAATAACTGGAGTCTGCACAGCAAAGCTGTCAGAGTATTTTTGGAGCGCTTTCAGTGAGCTGGAGTACAAACAGTCTCTCACATCAATAAGTAAGAGGGAACAGAGGGGTTATGTTGTGTTAGTGTGAGTGAGACAGAGCGAGAGGATGAGGGGGTGTTGTGTCTATCTATTAATCTGCCTAGCTCAGCTCAAAAAAGATGAGACTGGTTCTCTACTGAGTCTACTGAGTTTTTTTAAAAACAGATGTGAGAAATACACACACAAAATGTTAATGTTGTTGTTAAAATTCTTAAATTATGAGAAAGAAGTCCAGAATCCAAGAACTGTCCTCTTTCTAAATATACAGACAGCAGGAACACATTCGAGGCAGGGCTAGCATGTGTTATGTTACTTCTGAGGTGTTAAATGTTGATTTTGATGACAAACTTTCGAGTTCATTTTTCAAATCTATCTGTTTGGTAAACACTAGTGAAGAAGCAAAAGCAATATATTTTGTCACTGTCAACAAATCCCATTGAAAGACCAAAACCAACAATACATTGGTCCGTCTCTCAATACTTCCCGACCAACTCTGTGGTCTGTAGTGTCTTTTTTAAAAAGGTTAAATAATTAACCAAAACAGCTGGTAACTGTATGTTTTAGTAAATGTTACTGAAACAGGGGGAAATAGTGCATTGATTGGGGACTGTTGTCAGCTGTGGATTAATACACGTTTGATGCGCTGGTGAGTATTTGCAGCAACAGGATGTTGTGTATGGGATTTACTCGGAGTAAAGTACAGTGCCCATGTTGATACTAATGAAGGAACATGCTTTATGTGTTTTAATAGTTTTTGGACAACACTGGAGGACTATGCCAGAGAAATAAGATCTAACAGGCTGACTAACAACAGTTGTTAGCATGATTATCTCATTGTTGGTTTTGGTCTTCTTAGAGGATTTGTTGACAATTCAACCTGTTCTTTATCTGGAAGCTTTCAAGATTTCTTCAGTCTAGACTCACAGTGCAAGCAAATAATTTTCAGAGACACCTCCAGGCTGTTTAAAAGCTCACGCCACATTCACTCAAACGCCTTGTCTGGGCCTTACTTGTAGTTTCGCTCCCAGAACTTGATGGGCCGTGGATAGGAGGAAATGAAGATGGCGCTGCCCAGGAAGGGAGCCAGCGGGGTGTAGAAGACAGTGGTGAGCAAAGTCTGAAGCAGCAGCATGGCTGAGTCTGGACACACACACCAGTCAAGGAAAGAAAAGCAGGTACTAATACACTTTCATTCCCACCCACACATACACATAGACGCATACGCGCACAGGTCTTAGAAAAAGGATACGAGGTACAGCAAATGGCTGAGCAAAGGCATGGAAAGCGCTGCCCCAGGCGATCTGCCAGGGAGCGATGTAAACCAGGATGAAATGGAGCTTCAGTAACAGCTCACGCATCTGGACAGAAACAGTAACACACAGTCAATCCCCGTATGAAAAGAGCTCAACAAAACAGTGACTGTATTAAAGGGATACTGACTCACACAACTTTTGTTACATTTAGCAAAATAAAGTCAAATCTATTACATTCCTGCACATCACCATAGATATTAATAAGCTCTGTGTGGTCAACTGATGGCTGACCTTGTGGAAGACGATAGACATGATGAAGAAGTCCAGCAGGAAACTCTCAGAGGCGTGCGGACAGTCAAAGTGGAAAAAGACGAGTGTGAAGAGCAGAGTGAGGAACTGGAAGCTGGGGTCGCAGAAGGATGAACGCAGGAGTTTCAGTCCAGCGACTGTCGTCAGGAGAACATCAAAGCTGGAAAAAGCACAAGAAAGAGTTCAGACACCACATTCAACAACTGGTTCACCACGCACACTCTGATGATGCTGATGATGTGTTTGTGTCTACTCACTGGATTCCCAGCTTCTTGCGGTGACTGAGGGCAAAGCCATCATTAGTGAGCGCACTCAGCACGATGGCGGGGTACACCACATACTTTTCAAAGCACAGGAGGCCCACGTACAGTCGCTCAAACCACATGAGCACAGCGTCCTCTGTAACACAAGCAAGAATAAAGGAGATCGGAATCAGCCAGGGATGTTGGTGTGGTCCTTACGAGGACAGGATAGCTAGCTAAAAGATTTCAGTGAGATTTGACATTTCGGTAAAATGGGATGGCATCATCCCAAGGAGGGCATGAATGTGTGTAACAAATTTCAGGGGTTTTGGCACCAAATTTCATAACAATCCATCTACTAGTTATTGAGATATTTCCTGTCTGGACCAAAGGGATGGACTGACCGACTAACACTGCCACCGTTAGAGCCGTGCTGCTAACATGTCTAAAAACCACCGTCAAATCATCATTACTGTTTATCACTATGTTGATTTTTTATTGTATGCAGATATGAATCCCGATACAGATTAAGAGATAAACATTTTCTATCATCCACATAACAAATTTAGAGAATTGTGTGCTCTTGAAGACGCCGTTTGCTCTCTGAGCTGGTGGTTTACATACTTAGTAGATAATTAAAAGACAACTCCAGACTATATACTCTAGGTATGCTGACCTCTGGGTTCAAACTGATGGTACTCCTTGGTCTTGAGGACGGGGTGGGAGATCCACAACCAAGGGTGATGCTTCCTCAGCTGGGGGATCAGGTAGTGAGTGACAAACCCCACTGTCCCCGCCAGAGCGTACAGCACGATGGTCACAAAGGGCTGGATACGAGATGGTATATAATTAAAGAAACGTGATGAGGATGAATAGTCAAATATGACATCAAAAATTAATTAGACTTGAGTTAGGCAGTGTATAAAAAAAGGGGAAACGGATGAGAATCTCACCTTGAGAGACAGAAACACAGTACTCGCAGTTATAGCGAAGGTTAAGATGTAGGCAACGGAGCACACGACCACATCCGACAGCAGAATCTCCTTCTACAGAGCACAAGAGGGAGGGGTGGGGGTGGGGAAGCTGCAATCATTAATAATCTGCACTGAACGAAAACGCATTTGTTTGTCAGGCTCGTTTAGGTGTCTGATTATTTCTGTCTAATCGTTCCGAGCCTTCAGTTTTTGGAGATCAAAGACGCAGCAGCTTGAGAAGAGTTAAGAGCTTCACAATCCCCATTAATACTGTAAAAGGTGGTGGGAGGCTTGTTTCCTCTGATGCATAATTCCCTGTAATCGCACACAGTGATCAACAGCGAACACTGTTTTACTATCTCGTTTGCAACACTGACTTTAAGACAGTCCTCTCACATACAGTCGGCATGAATTCCAAAACTCAGGTGCACGTTGTAAATGAGTTTTGATTTTCTAATGATTATTATTTTAAGCGGGCATGAGCAAATATGGCTCTAGGCTACTGCAATTCAAAATGATAAAAACTGTTCAATTAAAGCTCAGAGGAGCAAAAGTAACATTGGAAAAGAGTGTTTGTGCATTCACAGAGCTAAATTATCCAAATTGCTGATATCAAAAAACAACATAACATTTGTTTATTTCTACGTTAATCCTTAGTTACCATGGAGTTCTGCAGTTTCTCAGGCAGTGGGTCTTTAATGTCTGTGGCTTCCTCCTCCTCTTCCTCACTCTCCACCAAAGCAGGCATTATCTTAGACTTGATCAGAGATCTGTAATTAAAAATGTTACATGTTAGGATTTTTCTATCACAAATCTTAAAGCAAATGAACTCTATACAGAGTATTAAGTGGATGGCAATCAGGCCCAATGTGTATATGCAAAATTAAACAAACACACACACACACACACACAGATGCTCACAGTAGTACGGAGGGGTCACTGCTCTGTCGGCTGAGGTGGTAGGAGAAGATCACCAAAAGGCCACAGAAACCAGAGAACAGAGCTGGGGTGTGCTGCTCATCCCACGGCTCCTGTAACCACACACACACACACACACACACACACACACACACACAATAAAATAACGTACCATTTAAAGCTACTTCTTTGAGCTCTTCACAGTCTAAAAACTTCTTCCTCCAGTTACAATCCTGTAGTCACTTTTGAAGGATGACTAGCAACGCTTTGTACTTTGCTGCAGCTCAGCTTAGTTCCATCAGTGAAACTCCCTGGCTGCATGTTATTTATAACTGCCTGTCTTCTTCCATTCATATAACCAGGAGGATGACCACGGACACAAATTAAGAAAAAAGGAGAAAAGGCCTTTGCTCTGTTTTTGTTTTATGAATGTCTACCTTGAGAGCTCCAAAGCAGAAGCCGTACAGCAGAGACAGAGCGATCAGACTGCGTAGGATGCTGTAGATTGCAGAGATCAGACTCGTAGCAGCTAAGACACACAAATTAGAGTGAGGATGAAAATTCAAGAAGTAGTATTAAACAATGAGAAACAAAGCAAAGCATGTAATGGTTTTACACAGAGCTCTTCTCATTGGGTTAACCTTTTAGACTTGTAGCTATGGCTTCGAAGTGTTTTCCACAGAAATGGTACTACATTTCTACCATGTCTGTAACTTTGGCTCAGTGTCTCTTATACTCATTCTGACTTTTTGTTGGTAAAAAATTGAAGAGCACAAAATGGCGGTATCTGTTAAGGGGTAAAATTAGGCAAGTCTCAGTTGGAAAAAGGTGGTATCACATATTTTATTAGTGAATCAGTCAGGATTCAGAAACATGTGAACCATAATGTGATGAGAACTGGTGGGTTGTTTGGTCACTGTCAATCACATCTGACCAAACCACACCCACACAATCCTGGCAAAGCAGGTTACCTGAATTTTTGAGAGTTCAATTCTTAGTAAATAAACCTAAAGATAGATATTTTTAAAAAGTTGGTTTTGACACAAATATTTGATGTTATAGAGCAATAATTGAGATTCAAAGCTTTAAGGGCTTTAAACACTTAAAAAACAGGATCTGGACTGAAGAACAAGATTAGACAGTTTTACCAACCTGTCCCTCCAAAAAAATGCATGTCAATCTGCTCAAGCAGGTAGATGGTGAAGGTGTTGATCTGAGGAAAAAGGCCCACTAGGAAGGTGATTGGGAAGCAGTAAGTAAAACCTGTATTATGCATAAAAATAAAAAAATCTGTCAAAGACAAGGTATTGTTTTAAACAGGAAATAAAATAAATAATATACAACAACATAATAAAAATAGGTGCTGAGCAATAGCAGCTGAAGGACTGGCTGAAACAAAGCTATCCTGGTATATTTATCCCTACCCACTAACAGGTCTCGTAAGAAGCGCAGCGCGTCATGGCAGACGATGGTGACCCCGTACAGGGTGGAGACCGGCAGGTCCTTCCGCCTCAGCAGCTGCTCCAGCAGCCAGATCAGAGCACAGAAAATACAGAAGTAGGCCGCTCGACCATAGGCCACCAACTGGTTGTGACCCTAGGGTAAGCACACACAAATTAGGATGGTAGGAGGTTCTGAAACTAACCAACAAGCATATCATGAGCGTTAAGATATTGATTATTATCATACGACCTAATATAAAGTTAGTTTTTTCCTTCATCTGTAATATTTCCTCTGAGATTTAGTGACAAAGTAACATTAAACTCACATGGGTTGGTGAAGCTGCGTCTGGTTGGACACTCTGGAGAACAAAACCACAAAAGCCAATACTGAATCGCTGTTTGGAAATTAACATGAAAACAACTGAGAACAGCAGCAGCAGCAGCAGTAGCAATACCAGATAATTGACAATTGTGTGGGAGCAAACAGGAACTGATGAGTCTGAGGTCACTTTTACTTGTAACTGACATTAGGTCATTGAGCTGACACATAATTTATTCCTTAAAAACGATCCAAGTTGGTTTAAGTAAGTGAAATGGTTTTCCTTTCTGGTTTTCCCTCACAATTTAATTTAATTTGGTTTAACTGCCCAACAGTAAATGTTCACTCAGCCACAGAGCAGAGGTAACAAACACTGCTTATAATTCAGAGAATTTACAAAAGGAGGAGTGGTATTAACTAACTTCCACAGAGTTTTGGGGGGGGGGGGTTATTTTACCTTAAGTAAGGAATACTGGCAGCTGGCAATGACCAGGCAAAACTGAAAAACCCAGAAGTCTTTGAAACAGCCGTGGTTGAGAAGCACAAAACCGAGGAAGGAAACCAGGAAGGCCATGAAGACTGCAACTAGATTCTCCAGAACATCCTGGTTTCTATGTGAAAACAGCACATACCAAGGCAGAGACAGTTACAGTTACAGTAGCTTAGCCGGCATACGGTATAACCTCACTCATGAAGAACATAATTCCTGCCTGAGACTGATGATCATTTGCTGCTGAATTTAAAAAGAAAGATAGACATAAAGTTAGTGAATTATACTTCAACTGGTGATTAAATCGAATAAATTAAAAGAATGTAAAAGAATGCAGTGGTTTTATTAATTTGTTTACACAGAGAAAACATCTAAAAAAAAGACAGTTGATTTGTGTATTACCTGTCCAAAAGAGCAAGCAGGGTGAGTCGGTCATATAAAATGTTGATCCCCTTCCCGGGAAACAGTTTGAGTTTGTAATAAATCTTCCTGGTCGGTTTCTCCTGGGTGGAAGTCTCTGATGACTCATCCAAAGAGTCCTCTTCCTGCACACAAACACAAATCATTTACACCCACAAGAATTCAACTGCAATAATACTGGAAAGAAAAGGAGTCTGATGTTTTATATCTACATGATTTCCCATGTACAATAATTCAAAACAGTCAGGGTCACTGTAGCAACATCTTTTTCACAATGTACAACACAAGTCCACACACACGCACACACAAAGTGGTGCATTAATGATTCAGCAGCGAGTCTGTGTTGCTTCAGCTTTAACAACTGATCCAGGCACATTATGTCACTGCTGCTGGACTGCATCCAGCCCTGATGTGGTCCGATTCAGGACTGATCTTATGGCTACTGTTTCAGCAGTGACTCTTAAGAGAAAACACTAATTCAATTTACCAGTTGGTTGATCATTTATCATTTATGTCATCCTCTGTGGACTTATATTTTTCAAATTTATTTGTGAGTTCAGCTATGTATTTTTCTGTTAAAACTGTATTGTTTAATTGTGTTATTTATTTATGTATTATTTATTGATCAATGTATTGATTGTTTGCTAACTGACAATTGTTTTATGTTTTTAATAATCTACTTCCTCATAAAAACATTTGCAAAACCAATTTTTGGAAGAATTTGAAACCTACAAAACATAGTTTACACCCATGTTTGCTTGCTAGCAGTCTTCTTGTTCACTCCTCTTGGCACCTTGCTACATTTCTCAGCATGTTACCTCCACCAGCTGTCAATTAGTGAAATAATATGAAACCACCAGGAGAACTGGATATCATATCCCCCGTGTAGATGCACAGGATACAAACAAATTTGTAAACAACACAGCGCAATAGTGCTAATAGCTGTCAAAAACCCACAGGATACCTCTGAATAACAGCTTGCTGGAAGATCTCAGACACCATACGTCCATGCATATACTGTATGGCTGTCTTTAGTTTTAGCTAATCAGGTTTAATAAATCATGGATGCCACTAGTCTACAGAACAAAAGAGGAAAAAGTGAAAGTAGACGGACACCTGGAAGATCTCAGGGTGCGTGCGCCGTGGCCGAAGCCTGTGCGCAGGGATGATGCGTCGCTGGAAAGGGCAGTCAGCGTGACCACCCACCAGGCCGTCCTGACACTCCGAGTTGGAGGAGGTTGACAGCAGGTCGCTGAAGGCACGCACAAGCACAAAGGTAACAGGCTAATGTCAGTGTGTGGAATAAACCTGATTACTTGTGGTAAGATGAGGGAATGACAAGAAACACACTGAAGCAGTGGAAGAGAATAACAGGAGGGGGAAAAAAGGGCTTGTTGTAAGTAAAGGAAGAGATGATGAAGCAGGGGAGGAGACAGCAGTACCACATGTTGCCAGTGATGAGCTCGGCTCCTAGCGGCAGGTTGAGGGCTCTCTCTGCGTACAGCTTACGCGGCCTGTCTCCTGGTGAAACAAGCAGATGCATACAACTTGTCAGGAAATTTCTATTTGGATAAGTAAGGCGCATTAACTGATGTGGGGGGTTTATGTAACATTACAGACAGACACCCGAGACTGGACCATGACTGAACAGCTGAACATCTTGGAGCCGTTCCAGAAAAATGTCATTTAATCTGCCAGCTTTTTGAGCTGTTTCAAAAGGGAAGCCTCCCACACATACCATATATTTGTGGAAAAGATCAAAATAATATCAGGCCATCGCAGCACACTGACTGGGTGTATTTGCAGCACATCATTGTTGTTCCTGACAGTATGTGACTCATCTCAGCACAAAGAAAAGGAACTAACGACAAGAGTGTGTAAATACCACAAATATTTTTAACTGTTAATTTTGTTCAAGGGTAGCTGCTTACTGTGTACAGTGTGGAAGGTGTAGGCCTCTTCTTTGTTGGTAGCCTCTGGTCTGCAGATGACCTGCAACATGGAGCTCTCGGACTGAGAGGTTTGCGAGGGCAGGGAATCATAGTCTGGATCCTTCTCTCTGTCTGTCTGTGGACTGTGGACAGAAAAAGTATAAATACTGTAAATGTGTGTGTGTCAGAGTGAATTCAGCTGTTTGCACATTTTTACTGATGCGTGTAATCCTACAAGCATATGTACCTGTCGGGAGAGACTATTGGGATGTGTGTAGGTGGTATAGCCTGTAGCGTGTTGGTAGGCAGGCTGGTTGGCGGTCTGGGTCTTTCTGGTTTGTTTTCCACGTTGGTCTCTGTTATTGTATCATCTGGTCTGGAAGTGGCACTCAGGTTCTCTGCAAACAGATCAAACAGAAATATTTTCTGGTTAAATTAACAGAAAGAGATTTAAATGTAAAGCCCCAGCTAATGGTGAGACAATTCATATTTCTTTGCTGGCATTAAAATGTTGCCCTTGTCATGTTGAGTTGTCAACACTGACAAACCCACAGAGAACTATCACTCAACTTGGTAGTTCCCCTGAAGTTCTCTGGAGAGTTTAAAGCGTCATTCACCTCTTGTTTTGGTGTCGAGGCTTAAAACCTTACTATTTTGGTTCAGTCTCACTTCCCTCATCAGCAGGCAGCTCAAAGAAAAATCTAACAACATTTTCCCTCAGGAGTTGGTGGAGACCAAAAACAGAGCTAAAAGGAGAGTGAAAAAACACCCAATATTAACTTAGCTAGGGTTTAGCAAGGCTAAAAACATGACATTCAATATATTATAATAACATATTAGTGCTATAAAGCTACAGTATGACAGTAATTAGCGACCACACAGAGGGCTTTAACTGTGTGTGACTAATGAGACTGTGCAACATGAGCAACACAGCTCACAAACCAATGGTGAGGTAAAGGAACAAACTCTTGCTGAGATTCACCTTCCTCTGCAGCTCCCACATCCTGTTGTCGTTCTGGCCCCTCCTCTTCCTGTGCGCTGGCCCCACTGGCTCTGGTGCTGAGCGACCCCAGCAAGGAGACAAACTCCAAGAAGTTGGATTCGTTAGGAATCTGACCCTCCTTCGCTTCCAGATCTGACTTGGAACTGGTCATGGTGGTCTGACAGGGAAACAAATGTTTGTATGTATGCATGGACAGATGGATGGGGGATAACTAGAATAAAGATACAGAAATAGAAACAGAGCTAAACTGCCAACATACTGTGTTATGTGAGCGGTCTGAAAGCAGCACTGCATCTTTCCCGCTGTCCATGCTCAGCCCTCGGATGTGAGTCCTTCCGCCAGGCCCGTAGCGGCCCAGAGCCGGCGGCAGACGCAGGAACCCTTGCGAATCCACGTTAGGATCCAGAGGGTCCGTATCGTCGGGGTGGGAGTGGACATCAATACCCGACGAGCTGTTATCATTCGTCAGTTGTGGGCTCGGCGTGCTGTCAGTGGTCACCTGCAGGCCGAGATGTTCCTGGTCTGGATCTGGACACTCCAGCGTGGTCGAATCGGAGCTGGTTGTTTCTTTACAGAGGTGAAACTCTTCGCTTTGACTCGTTGTCTGCTGCTGTTTCGGGGTGGGGTCGTCCTCCGAGCCGGCCCCTTCTTCTCCCTCTTCCGCCTCCTGCTTCTCCTCCTCGGGGGAGTCGAAGGTGATGACAGGGATCTTGATGTGACATTCTCCTGCATCCTTCTGGGCCTTGCAGGACACACACAGACATGCCTCACGCACTATCCCTTAACACTTTGACGAGAACTGCCCAACCACCGGATCAAACATGAATCAAACCCACAGAAATGCATTTCAAATTGTAGTGATTCTAGAGTAAAAATATATCGGACTGAATTCTGGGTAACCATTAAAATGGAGGTCCCAAAAGATTCTTACCTGAGCATTCTCCAGAATGCTCTGCTTGACGCTCTCCTCCAGCTGAGCAGCAGTCTGGGGGTCGCAGCTCATGGTGATGATGATTTTGACCGTGTCGCTGTCGTCCAGGTGAACCGACGCGGGCCCGGGGCTGGAGTTGTCTACCAGAACCACTTCAATCTCGTCAGAACAGTACATCTCCTCCGGCAGCTCAGCCTGATGGACAACACAAGAGACAGACGGAGGGAAGAGATAAAGAAAAAAGACAGATACACTGCTTTTCATTAAGATACAGGAAGCATGAGGGGTCAGTATCATATACCCATTTATAAAAGTCCCAGAACATCGAATGAAAACCTTGCAAACATAACTACTTATATCTTCTTCTGCATCTGTGAGGCCTACCTGTGCAGGAGGTTCTGGGACATCGATGAAATCGTCCTGGTGGTCCTTGGGAGTGTCCAGTGAGTTATTGTTGGCATCCGAAGGCTCTTTTTGCCCCTCACTCTCCTCCTCGCTCTCATCTTCACTTCCCTTGGAGGGAGGTAGACCTTCATCAGCTGTGTCCCTGTCTGCAGTGTCTTTGTCCTCGCAGTCTTTCTCCTCTATTCTCTCCTGCTCGGAGTCTTTCTCTGCTATTCTCTCCTGCTCTGACTGCTCGCTGTCAGCCCCCATTGAAGAGCCCTGAATGTCCAATCCTTCTTTCACAGCTCCAGTTTCAATTATCTCCTCGTCCATTTTCCCTGTCCCACTAGCAGATCCAGGCCGCATCTCTTCTCTTTCAGTCCGGGACGTGGGCCTCTGCCGGGCCTGCAGCAGGGGGGCGGCCTGGTCGGGATTGGGGCTGGAGAGGTCATCTGGAGAAGGCTCCGGGCTTGGGTTCAGGCCTCCCTCCACAGGCCTCTCCTCTGCAGCACTCTCACCCTGACCTGGATTGAAATGATATGCAAATTAAAGTTGCAGAAAATAAAGTATAATAACAAGAAAACTGCTCTAATCCAAAAATCCCTAATGTGATCTCTTATTTGGCTGTAGTCACAACACACAAAATTCACACTATTGTGTTCAGCAGAATTTGACAGTGACAGATCTTCCAATTGCAATAAAATGAACTGCAAAAAACGGATCAATTCTTCTGCTATTAAAAACAACATTTTCTTACAATTGTGCAATCATCTGATGCAATGCACCACAGTGAGTATATCCCCTTTTTTGATCAGCTGACTTTACTCTGACTAATCAACAGTGCATTAGGTCATAAATTTACTGGAAGCAGTCAGCTGGTGTTTGTGACTGGCGATCTGACCAGCCGCTAGTTCTGTGCACATCTGAGCATATTTACAACAAATGATGTGTTTGCAGAAAAGGAAGTTGTCAGTCTAGATTGGTGCATTAGGGAAGAGGAACAGGGTTGGATTCCACTATGATTGATTCTGACAATACAATACACTGAACATTTGTTCCCTCCAAATTACCAACATGGCCTCAATAGCGACAATAACTAGTCTTTCTACATCCTGTCCTCACTCAGTGTATACTTATCACTTAATCTTATCGTCGGTGTCATTTTTAGCATTCCACAGAATCACTAGGAAGTAATTTTTCTCGAAACTGATATAAAAATAGCTTCATGTATGATTCATTTGCAAACCTGGAGGAAACATTTCTGCAGGTTATAGATACTTTCAGCTGTCAGACTTAACAATGTCAATAAAAGATCTAACTTTTGTAGGATATCTGCAACATGCAAGTGTTTGAAATATAAATGGGGAGAAGAGCTTGAAAATAAAACCACAAAACATCTGTGTTTCTACCAAATAGGGCCCGTTCAGTCCTTTAGTCTAGCATTTCTGTTCATTACCTCTAATCTAAAATCAGATCCTTTACTAATCAAACCTTACCACAGCTCAGAAACTCATTCTTCTGCAACTGTACCAATCTTAAAATGGGGCTGGATGATTAATACCTGACATTTAGAGAAAATGTATCCTGCTTCAAAAACAAGCTCTCTTAATCTGATCATTTAGTACCTGGGAGCTTGTAATTATAATATAATCTGTGTTTACACAGTATCACATAAATATGAGATATACAGGGAAATTAGGTGGGTTAGGGTGACGTAGATGAGTCATCTAAGCTCTTGTAAGCACTTTATAATTGCTAAACTGAGCAACAACTAAATCTTTGTTATCTGAATGTGAAGCAGGCAACATTAAAATATGTTGGAAGCAATGTTTGTATTTTCCATTCAGCCAAACATATCCAGACTGAATCTCACTCTTGTTTGTAATTGTGAGCAACAGCACGTACAGATGGGTGACGTATTACAGGAAAAACCAACATGAAGTGTCTCTGGAAGGTTTATAGTAGTACTCCTTAAGTGTTTGGATGATGGTGGTAAAGAATGCTGCATAATACATCTGTCTAAAATCTATAAGGCCAGCTAGGTTGAGATCAAGGGTCAGTTTCACAAAGATATTTTAGACTGCTCCCTGATGTTTGAAGTTAGCCACAGTACCCCCAAGCTAACTCAGCACTGAGAGGCATGTTTCCACAGTAACGATCAGCGACACCTGCTGACCAGTGAGGTCAAATGGCAATGTGTTATAACTGAGTCTTATGAGTAATGAAAAAGGGAAAAGGTTTTCAGAGATGTCAGTAAATACACAGCAGTGAGAGCATCGTCAATCTGAGTCCTTTGCCAACAGCTACTGTCCTGAGCCCGACTGATAGTAGTAGAAGTACCGAGGCCCGCCACATTAAGACGCCACAGCATCTCAGCTCTGCTACACATCTGCACCGTGGTAAGATTTTATGCTACAGTAAGTCTTTTATAATGTTACAATTTCTGCTGAATTTTCCCATTGAAATGTCCTTGTATAGCAGTTGTTGAATTTTTTCTCAGAGGGTTTTCTGCTGGAGGTTAGCCATAAAAAAGTCTTATTTCCCAAGAATTCACTGCACACAAGTCCTACTTAAGATTTATGCCACGGTTGACTTTAGACATCTATCTAAAGTATGACTATTGGTGAGATGTAAGCTGTAGTCAAGGTCTATCTTTGTGAAACCCCTGTTGACTGTGAATGTGAGTTTATGATTCACAGCGTATTCATACTCTGCAAACATCATGTCTCTGCTCATTTATATAGGTTTTTCCTTTAAGAGTTACCCATCCTAATCTTATTCAAACCTTAACGAAAGATCAGTATCACCTTCCAAGGTCTTCACCTCATCTGACTTTGAACAGTCCTGTGTGGAGGAGAATTCGGAAACACATGATTAAAATCAGGTCAGCACTTTGTACTGTACGTTCACATTGGCAGGTGTCCGACTTTTAACTTTCACTCACCACCCCGATCAGTCCCGGGTCGGTTTCAGTCTGTTTCACTGTCACCTGGATCACCGGACTGGGACGCTTGCGAGCCAACATCGTCATGGCAACACTGTCGGGGACCGTGCTGCTCTTCCTACCAGACAAAGACAAGAGATGGGGGTAGAAATTAAATGACGGAGAGAGAGAGACAGAATGATGGGGTGTCTATAGAAGCGCATACATCAACACGTCACTTTTAGAGGAAATCATCCGACCTTCTCATGTTTGGAATGCTAAATGACACTGATTTATAGAGCTGAGGAAGTAGTGTCTGGGCTCATCTCTCCACGAGCACTTCAAAGATTATAAAGACAAGAAATACAGTCGTGTGGGGAACAGGAAGCGGTGGATTTCTTTTATTAGTCTCTGCGCAGATCAAGCGTGTCAGAGCCGAGTGACCTCCCCTCATTAGCCTGCCCATTCACCAAAGCTGTACTGAGTCTTTGAAATAAAGTGGAAAGCGCCTATGTCCCACCCTGATACACTTGATCAAGATAGCAGTCTGATCTCCAAGACAGAGAGGATTGGGAAAAACAGACACATACAAAAGGGGGGAAAGAGGAGACTAAAAATGCTTTTTTTTTTTTAAAAAAAAAAAAGAGGATTTCAAGCGTGGTAAGACAGTTATACTATACTTAGTATTAGTGGCATTATTCTGAAAGGAGGTCTTGGGCCTAAATGTACACTTCCAAGTTAATAATTAAATTGTATCATTGTGGATTTAGCCCTCTGGCCTAGATTTTGTAATGACTAACCTGGCAGGGGAGCAGCTCGAGGCACAAGGACCAAAAATGCCAGTTTGTTGAATGTAAATACACTGCATTTCTCTCTGAATGGCCTCTAATGCCTGTAGTCTTGAGAAGGAATTCTCTTCAGTGACTTCAGACTGATACCGCTGACTGAAGCTTCAGGATTATAGGCGTGCCAGTGCAGTGGTTCTACCTGATGTTTGCAGGCAGGCAGGAGTCCGAGGCGTTGCTTTTCTTCTCCTGGGCCTTGCTGAGGTCAGAGAGACTGCTGCGGACCACCGCCTCGCCCTCGTCGAACATCAGGTGCAGCCGGTAGTTGGCCAGCTTGATGAGGATGAAGAAGACGGTGATGGAGGTGCAGTAGATGCTCAAAGCCATGGTGGTAGGGGGCAGAGCCTGGGAAGAGGAGAGGAGAGGGGAAGAGCTTCATCATATTCAAACCGACGTCTCTCAACAAGTCTCATGACTCCACCAGAGCAGTGTTTGATTTAATCCTTCAAGCTGTAGAGGTCTGTTCCTGATGGAAAAGTACCAACTGTCTCTTCCCATCTTAGTGTATGTATGTGAAATTCTGCAAAAGGTAAAGCTTATTCAGTCACACAGCCACACTGTTCCCCTGAGCATATTACAGGCTCAGTGAACCACAAGATCTAATTTGATTAATTGGCAGATTAATGACGTTTATTGATCCCCAAAGAACAAAGGCAAAGAACAGGAAGATTAAAGTCAAAGCATCTGCATCATGCTGATACATGAGTCATACTGGTCTGGAGAGAGTTCTTGCTGTGTTGGATATGGACACTTATTAATGTCTGCTGGTACAAATTTACAATCTACTAATTTACTGTCTGGTTGCATTTGTGTTTATATTCGGCGGTTCCCCAACTTTCTGCCATCATTAATCAGACGCTACATGTTGTGTGTGACCTTCAGTGCTAATAAGCCTGAAATTTGAAACATCTCCCCCAGGAAGCTTGTGTTGTTTTCGCAGGGGAAGCAGAAGGTGTTTTCAAACAGACTGCGAAAACTGTCTGTAACAACATTTTAATATAGCTTCGGCGGCAAAGCTCTGAAAAAAAAAAAGGTCTGGCTGTCACTCCATAGAATCTGTTACTGTGCCTCACAAACTTTTATTCATGGGCAGCTAACTGGGAATTATCTGAACACAGTGGACCTGACTCAACATCAATGAGAAGTTTACTGTATCAAAAACAGAGACTGAAGAGATGGGGGGAGTAATCATTATATAATCATAATCTGCAAACAATCATATCTCACCTGGATAAAACAGTGTGGTGTACAAATAAACCTCTGTTCCATAAAAGTGTTGAGAGACACACATTAACACAAAGGCTAACACTGATCAAATCGGATCCATTAAGTCCATCTATTTCAATACTGCACATGGCAGAACTTGGCTGTTGTTGCCGTCATATCATCTATTAATTTCAGGAGATAGGTGAGGCTTGCCTTATCATTCGTACTTCAGCAGTTAAGGTCAAGGTGTTAATGTATTCATTCTTTATTCATGCCACCATCCTGCTGTATAAGGTAGTGTAAAATGGGGACAGGGAACACAAAGGTCACTGGGATGTCCCTTTAAAGAGTCAAATAAATTGACTATCGCTCAGCTGAGGTGGGGCAGTAAGAAAAGAAGCAGGAGCGTCTATATCATTTTGAAAGACTGGTTTTTCTTCCACCACATCAACTGTATCTTCGGGGAAGTGCCCCACTCAGGATATTATCACTAGGAGTAAGGCAGCCTCTAAAGGCCATGACATGAAAATATTAGTGAACCACAGTTTCACGCCTCCTGGCTCACACACTACCCCATCCAGGGGCAACCATGCGTTCAGTCACTGCATGCAGGGAGAGATACTGCGACAGTGCCGTTTTTCTAGCCTATTTCTCCCCACAGCAGCAACCAGACAATGAAGGATGTTTGATTCTTTGCTGAGCCGAGGATGGAAACACGACCGCATGCAAAAAAAAAAACAAACAAAAAAAAAAAAACACGTTACCTATAGGTACCGTGAGCAGCACCTCACACCCCCTTAGCGGCCTTGAACGTCATGTTCCCTGATAAAAACTCACCAGATGGAGAGACAGGGGCAACATCAGGAGAAATATCCACAGATAGAGGTGGCAGGAGTTGTTGAATTTGTTCTGTTCCGGTTCGTGGTACCAGCCCCCGGTCAGAGATGCCCAGACTCCCTGACGCAGGGTCTGCACAACCTGGGAGCCCATCTCTCCTCTTCTCTCCTCCTCACCGCTCAGGTTGGACGGACGGATGATGATGCTGCTGCTGCTGCTGCTGCTAGGCTACAATGAAATGATTTCCTCTAACGCATGCTACAATCGCTACGCCTCCATGTTGGGGTGATACAGCACGTCTCCAGAGTCTTTTCTCTCATGCCTCGTCGGTCTTCCTCGGCGTTGTCCTCTCGTCTGCCTTTTTCCATCCCAATGTCGATTCGTCCACTGCTGCTGCTGCTGCCGCGGTCCTCATCTTGTCCTGTTTGTCTCTCTCCTTCTCCCTCTCCTCTCTAGCTGCCTGCACAGATGCGCAGCTCTGACCGCCTCCCCTCCCTCCACACTCCCCCTCTCTGCCCCCCTCCCTCCCTCTCCATCCTTTCCTATTATGTGATTCCCACCTTCAGTGTTTATCTGCACACAAACGCAAAAGGTTTGCAGGGAAAATCAATCATGCAAGCCATTGTGCATAGCATGTATGTGACGACTAGGCCTATACAGAAGTCTATATATGTGTATACAGTATTTATATGCAATGCATGTTTCGAGGTAATGTATATACTCAGTATGCATGTATATAGAACCAATATAAAATATATTGTAAATAGGCGAGTTGACATATAATATAATATAATATAATATAATATAATATAATATAATATAATATAATATAATATAATATAATATAATATAATATAATAATGTTGTTTAGAGGATTAGAGGATTTAATTTATTTTCACTTTGAGAATAAATAAAGTAGGTTATTTGCCCAGGGGGATGCACAAACGTTTGCATATAACTATACATACACTTAGTTGGCAGTTTATTAGGTACACCGATCTAAAAATTAACGCAGTCTAATACAGCACTACAGCATTCTACCTTTGTGAAGGTTATAATGTTTAGTTTGTGTTGAAACTGTTTCAGAGAGGTGTTGACTCATCACTGGCTGCAGACAGGTGTCTCTACTAGTACTGCAGGATTGTTGTATTTCACTGCATAAGTTTCGTGTACTTGGCTAGTAAAGCGGCTTCTAAACCTAGTGATGATTTATATGCAAGTATACTGTATAAAACCTCTTACCGGAAATTTCTCCTTCACGGCCAGTTTGACTGTGGTGTGTGAGAGAGAGCAAGAGAGAGAGCGAGAGAGAGAGAGAGAGAGAGAGATTATATGGTCCACTATTCCCATAATTTCCCTGAAGGCGCGCTCTCCTCACACATTCCTACAGTGGCTCCTCCCTACGTCGCCATACCCCCCAAATCCCGACCCTCTGACACTGCGGTCACAGGTCGAAGAACCCAACACCAATCAGGAGAGGACCATTAGACTGAGGCAGCGTCCCGCAGATCTGCCACTGCTAATCGACTTCCGCCAAGGACACGGGGTTTGAAAAGGTTTTGATTAAGGCTGACGGATTTTTCCCCTTGTTTCCATTCCTGCATGGTTGCGTCGAAATCCAAGATGTCTGATGCGCTCCTAAGCGTCTGAACCTCACACTGGTTCTTCATATCACCGACGCATAGCAAACTTTGGGAATAACCGGATCTTAAAGCTGAGAGGCAGGGAGCAACTTTTCCCAACTGCCGCACTCAGTAAACGGGCTGACCTATGCTAAGCAACCCATTAGCCAAAAGTCTTGAATTTATTGTTAAAAGTCCACAAACGAACAAGCGAACTTTACATCAGGCGATTACGCGACTAGATGAGATTTACTGGCAACTTTGACAAAGAAACCTGCCCCGCGGAAGCTCTCTTTATTTGGGTCGGAGTGGCCGGTGCAGGTGCACCTCTTGCGGCACCTGCGAAAACTTGGAATTGCAATGGTAGAGAGTTAACTTTAGCTTGTTCATGTTAGCATGAAGGTGCTGCGTGAGGCTATGCCTTGGAAACAAATTTCTTTCTCGGCTTTGGAGGTTTTAGACGAAGACTTGAATTGTTAAGTTCTAACTTTATATTGGCTCAAATGTCAATTCACAGAGTGGTGACACTAACTAAAAAGTATTTCATTAGCCTAGCCAGCAACTGTTATTAGTTACTGACCCTCACACTTACCGGAGTATGACGTGGATAAGGGCACAGACGCACTCTACAGACTCTGACACTGGTTTGACCCTGCCGGGCTGCGTGCAGGTGTGGGACTTCTCTGTTCTCACTGGCTAGCTCCTGCAAATGTGACAGCATGCTGATTTCAAAAAGTTACCTCCTACCATTTTAAAGTTTTCGTTTTGTTCTAAAAGCTCTGCACCCTATGGTGCCGCTACGGCCACCGAGAAATGGATGTCTCGCAGGCCGCTTTCCCAAACGGTGAAGGGCGGCCGGGCGGCGGTGGGACCGGGGAGCATGCCTGGACAGAGTCACCCACAGTTCGAGCGTGGGCTCATTCTGCCCCGCTCTGCCCGACTCGGTCCCTGTGGACAGCCGCGTACGACTACGAGGCAAGCGGCGAGGACGAGCTCAGTCTCCGGCGAGGAGACGTTGTGGAGGTCCTGTCCAAGGACGCAGCGATCTCCGGGGACGAGGGGTGGTGGACGGGTAAAATCAACCACCGGGTCGGGATTTTCCCTTCTAACTATGTCACCTACCAGCCCGCTATCTACCGTCTCCCATCTACGAGCGGGTCAGTGGGGGCACAAGAGCAAGTCCCGAGCTCGCCCGTCCAGATTCCCTTCAGTGAACTGGTACTAGAGGAGATCATCGGCGTGGGTGGATTTGGCAAAGTTTACCGGAGCACATGGAAAGGAAACCAAGAGGTTGCCGTGAAGGCGGCTCGGCAAGACCCAGACGAGTACATAACAGCCACCGCCGCCAGTGTTAAGCAAGAGGCAAAACTTTTCTCCATGCTGCAGCACCCCAACATTATTAAACTGGAAGGAGTGTGTTTGGAGGAGCCCAACCTGTGTCTGGTTATGGAATGTGCCCGAGGCGGGACACTGAACCGGGCGTTGACCGGAAGGCGCATCCCTCCACACATCCTGGTCAACTGGGCCGTGCAGATTGCACGTGGGATGCACTATCTACACGAGGAGGCCGTGGTACCCATTATACATCGTGACCTGAAGTCTAGTAACAGTAAGCAAAGATTGAAGTGTGTGTGTGTGTGTAAGAAATGAAGATGACCAACATAACTTTAAGAGAAAGTCACCTGTTGCACATGCAACACATCCCCCATTAGTTGTATTATAGCCACATTTTGGTTCAGTCCTGCTTAAGTAACTGTGGTAAAGTCCCATCCACCCCAGATAATCTCTCAATTCATTTGCACCCTATGGTTATTAGGAAAACGCAACTTTGTCATCATAGCCTGAAGCAAGGTTGCTGAAAACTCATAATTCACATATATTCCACAACATCACACGTAGGAGGTGTAAAAGGTCTGCGGTTGTAGGGTGGGGGATACCATCAAGAGGATGTGAACAAAAGCCAGAGTTTGCTCAGCTACCCCCCACCCCCCTGCACTCACCTCCATCCTTAACACACACACACATACACCTTCCCAGCCCCTCCACCCAAGCTGAAATGTTGTTCAAATAAAGTCAGGATTTACCAAATACATAAGTAGACACACCCTGGTCCACAAGCAGTATCATATTGACTGGTTCAGAGCTAATATCAGAGGTCATAGGGTAAAAATAAGCCAGAGATAACCAATCTAGGTATAGTAATTGAGGAAAAACACATACTTGGGGGTATTCTGTAATTCAGGACTACAAGAAATGTGATGGTTTACGATATGGAATGTCTGTAGTTTCACAATTGCAATAAATGAGATGAAATAGAGTTCTAAAATTTTGCAAGTCTCACTTTTGTGTTTCTGGTAACTTTGTAGTGACCATGTAGTTGAACTTGGTTCAGTACAGAAGCCCAATCACCAGTGACTAGAAGTCTTATCAACCTGGTGGGAGCATGTGGGAAGTAGATGTCTGTTTATTCTGTTTAGTACGTAAGTAAATGCAGAGAGAAAATGTGAAATGTACGCAGACCAGACCCCTCCATGTTCACTAGAAAGACATATTAAGGATAAGATAAAAAAATAAATAAACATGGCTCTCTAGTGTTGGACAGATTTGCAGGTCATACATATGCCCCAGAACAACATTTTATATGAGCAAACATGACCTGTATGCATGGTTATAGCCCAAGTAATAAACACCAGAGGCTCAGCAATCCACTAATGTTTACAGGTACTTCACAAGTAGTTTCCAACTTAAGAATAAACTCGCTTCTAATTTAAAATAACATTATCATATATCAGTCATTGTATGAGAAGTAGTTTCGATAAACAGTTTGAAACAAATGTTGATATAATGTGTTTTATGCTATTATAATGCCCATACCTACAGTGATGAGGCAGTGCAGAAGAGCCCAACCCTAAAAAGGGAGTCTCATTTAAGATGAAGATTTGTGTTAATTATAGGGCAGATGGAGAGAAAGGATTTAACTGCTGTTTAGACTGTTTGAGCTTAATCTGGATGTTTGTGAACATACAAACAAACCCTCTACCCCTCCAAACAGACACAGTGCTGCCAACACAAGTCGATGTGGTTTGTCCTGCCATCACTGTGACCAAGAGACAGTATGCTTTTAAATTAAGTGGGAGCATTTGAGACCATTCACAGGTGTTATTGCATTTCTGGACTGTAATGAAACCAGGAACCTCATATTGTAAGCCAGTCAGAATAAAACCAGTTTTTTAATTAGTCCCATTTCACTGCACTAGAGCCTCGCTGCTAAGCTGTTAAGCACAAACCAGACCTCAAGAAAGACACTGAATTCTACCAGTTTGCAAACAGCACTGTTACTAGTTGCAGGTGGTTGATCGGTCCAGGGTCAGAAGTCTGAACATCTGTAAATAATATACGGCCTTATCTAACAAAGAGAGAATGAAAGAAACTGTATGTGTTTGCTTTGAACCAGGGCAGTGAGTCACAAAGACCTCCCACACACAAATACAAATGGCACCCTGTAGAGTTGGGTTGTTTTCCAGTAAAACCTAGAATAATGCAGCTCAGAGAAGTTGTTGCATCTAGCGGGCCTGTTGTCTGTTTGTTCCTGCGTTGTGTGTGCATCAATCAGTCTAAATGAATAAAAGGAGTGAGAATTATCCACACAGGGGGTAAAAAGAAAATGGATACATTGCAATAAGTGGTTGTTAATCAGCAATCTGTCACTTTTTTTTAAATATTTAATGAGCACAATGTCTCTTGATGTGGCTGTATCTCTTCTGTGTTTCTGGTATATCTTGTCAGGTTATTTCACTCCAGTGTTTTTCCTCTCAGAACATAGACAGGTACACATATACAGAGGCAGAGAAAAACACCTAAACTTCTCCACCTTCACTCAACTACTCAGCCTGTCATTTATCAACTTGCAGTGTACACATGCTCCACGCAGACAAACATACAGCTATTTGATCAATGATTAGCCTGTAAAGTAATATGTTGGAAGTCAGCAAGATTTGTTCTCTCTCTTTTGTGTTTTTCAACCTAATCTGTAAAATCCCAGCCTGCAGGGAGGAATGTTGCTAATGAGGGATAAAAGCTTAACATACGTTTGCACAATGGACTGGTCAAGCAGCGGTTGCTAGGCTACTGTGGCCAGAAGAATGGCTAGGACTCGGAGGGTCTCAAAGCCCTCGTTTTGTTTTGTTCCGTTCATATTTAATCTCCCAGAGAGCAGCGGTACTCTTTTATTGCCACAAACTGAGGGGGTTTTTCTTCTTACTTCGTTATTTTTCTCCTTACTTACCTTCCTTCCCTTGTTCCTTTCTGCTCCTCCTTGCTCCTTATTATTTTTCATGTCTACTTTTTGTCCAGCAAATTTTTCAAACTTTAAAGGATAATGCTGGAGTTACTTTTTCTTTTTAATATCAATCAACAAACTCCTTGGACAGATCAGAATCAACTTTGAATTTATCCTGCTTAAGTGCAAGTGTAGCCTGTTACGGCATATGCTTTCATCCAAAAACTACTGTTTACTAATGTTTGTTATATGTCCTATGGAAATATTCATTGATTACAATAAATATGTGCAGTGTAGTTTTTCTATGAAACAATGTAGCTGCATTTACAATTTCTAGAGAGTAGCTCCATGTGAGGCACATGTCTTATATGTGTAGTAAACTATATTTTCCATGTTCATTGTAATGAAAGTGTCACTTAAATGCAGTAGCATGGCTTTTCAGTATATTTAATTGAATGACAGTAATATTGCATGAAGTTATATCATACAATACTTAAATTTATGATTTGTTTTGGAATCTGGAGGGATTTGTTGCTAATGGTACATGTTGTTTTCTTCCTTTCCTCCATTGCAGTCTTATTCACTCCATCCTTTAATTGACCTTTTCCTTTTTCCCCACTTCACAACTTTGATTTAAACTTTCCTCCCTGTAGCTAGGAGTGGTAGTATTCATAGAGCGGTAGATAAGAGCAAGAAATCTCACTGAAACCTGGCCCTGAGCCAGCACACATAACCCACATTAACTTTGGAGTTTCGCATCTTGGTGCGAGAGATAGTATGCCAGGAATGTGTGCTTGAGCGCCACTGAAACTGATGGAGTTCTGTTTGGAGCGTGTGCAGCAGCATTCTCCCATCAATCTTAAGCTATTGTTAGACTTCATCACGCTGTCCCCGTGTTCCCCTCCCTCTTCCTGTCTCTTTCTCCACACACCCACCCACTGTAGATCTGTGAAGACTTGGCAAAAGTTTGGGGCTTTAAAGTTTAGAATGACAACCATCACACCACTGAATGACCCTATTTTGATCCAGTAGTCGCAGCAACCAAAGTGTTAAGGCTTGTGCAGGTGATGGATGCACTTGTTATTTCCATCCCTGTATGTGTAGCACACTGCAGAAAAGTAAATTCAAATATAAAATAGGAGGGTTGTGTGATGAATCATAGTTGGGTGAACCTGTCACAATAGCTGTCTCATAGCTTTTAAACAGTAGTTCTAATTAGAGTAGCAACAGTGAATCGATTAGCTGATCGATCAGTAAGATATTCATCAATTATTTTCATAAGAAACTAATCATTTAATTAATCTTTGGACTGTTGATGGACTTTTTCAAAATAACATTTCATAGATTAAAGAATAATCAAGAAAATAATCTGCATATTATTCAATGAATAAAATAGTTGCAGCCCTCAAGTAGCAAAATAAAATTGTTGTAGCAAGTGACAAATGCACTGACTATAAGTCGCTTTAGACAAAAGCATTTGCCTGATGAATATAATGTAATAAGTATATTCCTATCATAACCCTGTTTATGTGATTGTCCATAAAGGTGGATCTTCACTTGGCTTTAGTTGTTTTCTCTCTCACTGTAGTTGAATTAAAACACAGCCATTACTTTGCTCCTATTGCAATTAAAAATAGATCTTGAGAAAATACAAATTAGGGGTCCCCCTATCACACATTTTCTGTCCTGATACCCAAATTATTAGAATACAGACAGACACTAACTACCAGTTCAACACAAGTGCTAATTTGCATCCAAATTCTATTTCGTTTTACCTCACTCCCACTGTTGCACAGTTAGGTACGAAAATACTAAGCAGACCTTGTTAGCTTGTTATCTGTCTCTGTAGATTTGGGTTTCCCTGAGAACCACCCTACTTCTGTGGGAACAGCATTGCAAAAGAACCCCTCTTAAACCCTGTTTTTTCATTACTAGGTCATAATAAGTTCAGCACAGGAGAGAAAACAGTGGCTTGATGTAACTTTAAAAAGTATCCCTCAAGAGGATCCTTTTTTTTATGCTTCTAATTTTTCTGTTGTCTTGCTCTACTTGTAGAAGAAGTAGGATCTAAGAGGAAAAGTTACCAAAGCTTGACTAGGTGTTGCAGAGCAACTTTTTCTCTGGCTTCCCACAATTACCCCTGGTGACACGCAGACAGTTACTGCCTGTCTTTTCTCTGTTGAGAGAATGGGCAGAGGGGAGAGAGGAGGAGTGGAGATGCTTTCACTGTGTTTTTTATGACCTCTCCCTGACTGCACCTATTGTTGCGGGGCAGGGTGAAAAGGAAAAGGGCCCACAGCTGAGGAGAGCTGCCTTCCGAATCAACCAATCCCCTCCGTAGCTCCCCCAGCACATTGATAGATACTAATACAGCAAAAGGTGCAAGCTGTACACCTTTTACATTTGTTATGCTTTAATTATCCCTAGTTATAGGTTAATTCAAGCTTTGATAGACACAAACCAGGAGAGGAAGAGGACAGACGAGGAGCAAGTGGCCCGGAGAGACGTGACCATGATAGATGGATTTAGCCAGCCATTAGCCCTGATCCTTTTCCCATCAGCCAGAATGCCTGGGGGCACTTTCATTTCAACCGGGAGAGACAGACTAGTCGGGGAATGTTTAGCAGCCTTGTTTCTGCTTACTACGGGAAGCCCTCTCTTGCTCTCATGCTTAGTCTGTTGGCACAACTACGAAAATACTGCCACGTCAAGTTAGGAGGCTACACTCAGAATGTTTACAGTAACCATGTTGCATCAAGGCCTTGTTATGCCACTAAAAAAATAAAAGAAACCTCAGGATTATGCTGAAAAAATATCTTCCTGGCTTTGTTGTTGTTTGCAGATTCATTGCTCAAGACTTGCTCTTCTTGTCTGTATCATTTACAAATGAGGATGAAGACACTTATTAAAACACTGTTAAAGACTATTTAATGCACTGAAAATAGACAAAGGCTGCTGCATCTCTCAGCTGTGTCTTCCAAAACTTTCCGACATTGGCTTTTAATTTTCATTCATTATTTTGTGTGGAATTTCAGTTGCAGGCAGAATAAAACTTGAGATAATTTTGGTATACTGAGGAGAGACGAATGTGTGCCCAATGTTGCCCAAAAAGAGCATTTTTTTCTTTTTCTACCTTGAGGGGGAGAAAGCAATGGGAAGAAGCGTGGGACCTGCTTTGAAGGCAGCAGCTCTGCTTCTGATCTTCCCACTGTTCCACCATGAAAGATGGGTCTGCCTGAAGATCCACTGTTGGAAAAGGGGAATTAAATGGGGGTTGGACTGAGGGTGGGGTCTGCCTTGGAGGCATATCCATCTCCAATTGCATTGCACTGTTGTCTGCTTCAAAACATTTTCTTTTCAAAGGAGTAAGAAAGTATAGAGTGAGAGAAAGCAGCAGCACGGAAAACAACTGAGGGTCTGAGGTATAACTTTTTTCAGGACAGGGATCGCATTTGTAATGTTGATGAATTCACTGTGGAAAAACAGATTGTAAATTAGTCTTAAAGTAAATTGAAATAAGAGTATCTGATCCATTTAATTATATTTGTCACACCATACAGATTTCACACAATGTGTATCTTATGCAGCTGGCAAACATAAACATGACAGTAACATAAACATGTTTGGGGTATAGCTGGCTCATGTATTGGCATTGTCCTACTATATTTGCATTTAGTTTCCTTGCCAAAAATTTGGGTCTAAGACTTGGGTGAAAAAAAACAGAGGAATAGACCGGTTAGGTTGCTTGCCCATAGAAATTACTCCAGTATACCAGCATATACAGTTTTTGTGCATTTGCTATAACCTTGGGCTATTTTTACTGGCATGTAACAGTGTCAGTGTACAGATTTACTGATGTGGCCTCTTTATGTGGGATTAAAATCAAGAGGTACATAAGTAATGATTAGGTTGCCTTTACTCCACCTTCCCCTGTTAAACATATCCTATCCAAACAATGTTTTAGCATGTCTTTAGGACAGTGCACAACAGTGACTAGCCACAGCCTGATTTTGTGCATTAGCTCAGCTGTAAAGGCTTTACTTGAGCTAACTTTACATTTTGCGTGAACACAAGCACTGGATTTATCTTTCCAGTGCAGGGTGGGGTTTGGCCTGGGGGCTTGACTTTTAGGATGACGCTAAATCGAAGTCAACCAGAGCATCTCTCTCTGCTATTTGAATGCAATTTTGAAGAAATTGTCACAAGACTATGTTGCTGTAATGTTTGTTTTTCTTTTGAGATGGCAAGCTTATATGAATTTTGACATGTACAGACATAACTGCAGTGTTTCCACATTATTTCCTGGTTACAGAGATAAAATGTAAAAATTGACTGAAACCTTTAAGGTGTTTTAAAGAATAACTTCCTTTTAACATGCAGATTTAATATTACAAGTCTGGACTTAGTAACTTGAAATGGAGCCCCTCATTGAAAAGCTTCTGAGATTAACCTTTCTTAGAAAACCTTAGAAATTAGAAGAGGGTGAAGAGGTCATGGGAGGTGGACTTCAAAGATGGGCTGGTGGCGTGTTTTGGCTTAAGGTCAGCCATTACTCAGTGATGAAGAGACCATGATGACTCCTTAACTGTGTCTGTTTGATCACTGCTCAAGTTAAGCTAGTAAGATTTGAACATATTTTGAACAGTTGTGTTTAAAACTATAATGAAGTGGTGTCTCAGCAGATGTTTAGGTGTTGAGTGTGTTTAACTAGAGCTGCAACAAGTAGTCAAATAATTTGCCTGCACCTATTTTGATAATCATCATCATCGTTGAGTCTGGCATTAGATCTTGGGCATTAGGAAATTGACAAGCATTTTCAGACTTTTTATAGACCAAACAGTAGTAGTAGATGAAAATAATTGTTAGTTGTTTATTTAGTGAGGCTGCATTAAACTTGATATACATTTATCTCTCCGTTCATTCTTTGATTAAAAAAAATGCTGAAGCAGTAAAAATCATCTTTCTATGTTTTATGATGATGTGCAACATTTTATTAATCATATGGCGTAAAATCACAGGTTAACAAGCAGTTTTCTGTTATTAGCTCAGCTGCTAATAGACTCCAGTAGCCAAACAAAATGGCTGGCTGGGGTTTAAAGGTGTTTTTGTAGCATAACGTCAGCATGGAGTCATGTAGACAGGACCTAGGTCTTTTATCAGAAATTTCTAGAGGGCTGACACTGAAGTATCATGAAGCTACAAAGAAAGTATTTGGCATGATATTCTATAGGCCAATCAACATAGACGGGTTTATCCCAAAACCACTGTTCTTCTAGGTTGTGTAACTAACCCATCATAAGTCATTATAAACCTACAGAGCCTGCTGGGAGGAATCTATGGAATCACTGAGAGAGGACTTGACAACAGGAAGTAGGAGTATATCATTGGTCTAGTGAAACCTGTTTGTAATGGAATTCCTATTGTTGCAGCCTGGGTAGAGGATCCCCTCTGTGCCCCAGGCTAGTAATGGCACCAATAGCCCTGTTATTAGTGGAGACCCATAGAAGTCACACTATGGCTAAAATGCTGCTTGAAATCATTTCAGGGCCCATGAAAATGTTTATTAAGTAGGCTAAAAAAATGTCCCAAAACACTTTGTGTTTGATAGGAACTAGTTGTGTGTTTGTGTGTTTCCAGCATTAACTGCAGTGATAGTTGAAGTAAAATGGTTCTTTTCCTGTTGTGTTAAAATGCTGTTACATTTATAGTAGAAAACCCAAATGTCCTGGGTTTGCATTATATGTTATATGTATACGTATATGCTTATATGTGCAAAAATGAATGCAGACTTAGAATATATAAACATGTGAGTAAAGAGTATGAGATAATAGTGCCGGGGGAGTAAGATGAGTGTCTACTGATTTCAAAATTAAGCCTGCCTTTGGGATTATTGATTACATATGCTGACTGGATGGATGTCAGTGGAGAGACTAGTCAGTATCCAGCTCAGTATAGTGAGGCAACATACAGTTTAGCTGTATGCTGTAGTGCTGCTTGTGTTATGCTAGTTCACAATGATTGTTAAAAATTGCGCACTTTCTCAATTAACTGATCATTTTTTTGTCAATGAAAGGTCAGAAAATTGTGGAAAATTCCTTTCACAACCAAGTGATGTCATCAAATTGCTTGTTTTTTAAATGACTAACTGTCTGAAAAAATACACTGTTTACTATCACGCAAAGACAAATGGCAGATCCTCATAATTTAAAAGTTGGAACCAGCAAATGCATTTTTGCTTGGAAAACAACTTTAATGATTTAACCAGTTATCAATATATATATTTATTTTTCTGTCTAATTGAGCAACCTATCCTTTAAGCTATAGTTTCTTCTCAGTCACTGTAGCTATAGAATTATAACAGCACAATTAAATAAACTTTCTTGAACAATATAATTGAATGTACATTACCCTAAATGGACTGCATTTATGAAGATTTACACTTAAAAGTGAATGTGTGTAAGAAAGCCTTATTTACATATAAAAAGAGGCCTGACATGAGATATATGTGGTATCTGTAATTCCTGAGTATAGGTGAAAAGTGGAAAAAGTGCCGTTGTATAGTTTATGGCCAGTTCTGAGATTTTCAGTATGGAGTCTCTTGAGTTTTATGCATCTGACCCAAGGTCTTTTAGTCAATTTTCTTACCCCACTATCTGTTTTTCAAGTCAACAGTTATCCTCCTTCATCCAGCCCTCCTACATCTTTCCGTAGATGTAGTTCAGCTGTTACAGATGTTGTGTAGCTGGCCACAATGTATTCTTAACTAAGACTGAACATCATTAAGCGTATTATAAGCAAACCATACCAGTTGTTTCTCAGATGGTTATGAAATAAGTGCGTACGTGTGGTACAGTTGCACGTTTGTGCATTTCTGTGATTGGGAATTGTACAAAAGGTTTGTGTGCGTGTGGTTCGGCACGTTTTTGTTCGGTGCTGCTGTGGAGGAGTAAGTCCAAGGTCAGTGTGTGATAATACAGCACACACACACACACACATAAAAGAGCCTCTGCTGAAAGCTGTTGACAGCTAGTCATTTACTTTGTGATACACTAGGTGAAGAAACTCCAATGCCTTGATCTGTTTTTCAACACTTCCACTATGTATCTTTATCATTGCATTCTTTTTTTCCCATGGGAAATATTATCAGAGCGTGCGTGCCAGCACAACACTCAGGTGTTTTTTTGTTTTTTTTGGTAATCCTTGCTGTTTATCTTGAATTGTAAACTGTGCCTCTGTCAATTCACCTAAAGGGGCTCTCAAGTTTTAGTTTCTCTGCTGGATTATATATTGTGCAGAATCAACACAGCTGATAGATGTTCAAACTAGCTGCATGTAAATAATGAAATGGGACAGTTCGTAATGTGAGGAGATCTTGGCAGAGGCAAAAGCAAATGCTGAAAATAATACCAAGAGGATGAAAGGATCAAAGAGTCTGTTTTGGCTTTTGATACACCACTTTGTGGAAAGGTTGCTTCTTGTTAACAGACAACAAGAATACTAGGCTATTTTTTGACTTTTGATTGAACAAATTATTAATCAGTTTATCAAGAAAATAACTGGCTTATTAATCAATAATGATAATAGTTACATTAATAGGAATAGCCAGTAATAGCCATACATTTTACTTAATGTAACCTTGCATTTTCTTCATATTCTTGAATTGAATTCAGGGAGTAGAAAACTTAATTTTGTTGTATCATGACTAAATGAAAGTAGAATAGCATATGTCTAACTACAGCTGTAACTGATCTTAAATTATCTGCATCCCTTTAAATAAGAACATTTTTGTTGTATGTTTTTTAGTGTGTATACTCCTGTCCTTGAACAACACGTGTTCATTATCAGATCCTCTTTGACTTGTAAAGTATCAAAAATCCTAGTTTCCTTCCTCAAATTGATATTAGTGAAGTTATCATGTATGGACAGTATGTACAGAAAATGTACATGTAAGCCATTTTATTTTTTCAACACATGATTGGGTGCAGAGGGTCTTGACTTCACACATCAGGTGGTAGTGTCTTAACTGTGGCAGGGCTCTCTGGCCAGGTGTAGCGTTACAGAGAGGTTTGGAGGGTTCCGGCCGTCTTTAATGTGCTAAACAGTTTTAGGACCTGAGGACAGGTGCTTTGTGGCGCTGTCAACCTTCTGTTTCTACAGTAATAAATGACCCGCATACCGCTGTTGGCCCTGTTGAATATCGACTATCATCTCCTCACCTGCACGGTCGTCTCTGTCTCTGTCCCTCACTCTTTGTGTCACCCTTTTTCTTTCACTTGTCTTTCTCCTTTCTACCCCCACTCACATCTGTCACTTCCATCGCAATCCTGTCTTTCCACTCGTCTTTTTCTCTCAATCACTCATCACTTGCTATTCCCTTTCCCTCATGTATCTTTATTTATCTTCCTTTTTTTGCCTTCACTCCACTTACAATCTCCTGTCCTCCCTCGTTTCAGTTTTATTACTTGAAAAGATTGAGAATGACGACATCGGGCGGAAGACCTTGAAGATTACAGATTTTGGCCTGGCCAGGGAGTGGCACAAAACCACAAAAATGTCAGCGGCAGGCACCTACTCCTGGATGGCCCCCGAGGTCATTAAGTCATCACTCTTCTCCAAAGGCAGCGATGTCTGGAGGTATGACAAATAACACTCCCACACACATACCCAAGAGTAAAATATCAACTTTTCTCAGTTTTTTTGACATTATTCCTCATTCCTTTGTTAAATATTCCTTCCTCGTTCCTTCACTTTCTTTTTGTCTCCATTGCATGTGCGTCATCCACCAGCTATGGTGTCTTGCTGTGGGAGCTGTTAACAGGGGAGGTGCCATACCGAGGGATAGATGGCCTTGCTGTTGCTTACGGCGTGGCAGTAAATAAGTTAACTCTACCAATCCCCTCCACTTGCCCTGAACCCTTCTCCAAGCTCATGGAAGGTAAATCAATAGAGGCAGGCATGTAACACCTGCAGGATGTAAGAAGATACAGTTTGGTTATTACAGTTTTATTTGTCCTTCATCCCATGACCAAATCCCAGAGTAGTTAAATTCTTTTCTGCCATCACCAAAGTTTGCCTCCAGGCCTGTATATGTGATAACTATAAACCTTGTTCTAGTATCAGATGAAGTATTTACTGTTTATACTGATTATATATAGATAATATTATCATGTTGCACATCTTCATTTTATCAGTATAACACTGCAGTACTTTTATAAAAAAAAAAGCTAAGTACTTTGTTTGGGGCAGGCATCAATAGTTTTCTGCAGGGGTAAACAACTAAAGCTTAACATAGATGAAACAATACATATACATGCTGGTGATTCAATCTATACGTTGTGATGTGTGTGTCCAGAGTGTTGGGACCAGGACCCCCACGTGCGTCCCTCCTTCTCCTGCATCCTGGAACAGCTGTCTGCCATCGAGGAAGCCGTGATGGCCACTATGCCCCAGGACTCCTTTCACAGCATGCAGGACGACTGGCGCGTAGAGATCCAGGCAATGTTTGATGAGCTCAGGACCAGAGAGAAGGTGGGCCAGAGGGATGGGACTCAGAGATACATCCATATAACATACATGTGAAGCCACTGACTTACATTGTACAGTATATGTAGCAGACCTTCTATCCTTGTACTATTCTCTGCTCTTTTAGTTTTTTTTAGTGATGATACATGTTGACTAATCTGTTCAATCTGTTAATTAAGATTCAGTCTAACCACGCTGGATCACTTGGGACAGCTTTTAAGGACTAAAAAGTTGAATTGGTTACTTTCAGTGGACAAGCTAATCGCGCATTTAACAAAACGAGTCATTAATGCTGAGGTGCTTTAGCGTACTTCCCCTTGTTAAGACCTTAATCTGCTTCCTGTATAAGTCTCCTGTCGCTGGCTTAAAGAAGAGGGAGGTTAATTAGTGTTTGGAGAAACAGCAGGATCAGCACTCAGACCTGGGTCAGTGAATGGTGAACTGAATGACATGGGTACTGAAATCCCCACAGGTGGTAGTGGTGGTGGTGTTTTAAGAGATTTAATTTGTGCCTTATAATTATTATTTTTATTTCTTGCATTATAGATATATGTATTCTGCTTTGTTATGGTTCAACCACCTTTTGAACATTTACATTTTTCTTATGTAATTTACAATCATCCAGATTAATCACTTGAACACTCAAGTGACATAATCTACATTAACTCACTTTAACAAAACCTCATAAGGTTTGCTCAACATGTAAAGCTTTTATAAATCAAGCAAAGAAAAAAAGTTAGCCTTGAGCATTAGCTCACGTATTCCCATCGCAAATTTCACAAGATTACTTAGCCAGTACATCAGCAGATTTCCTGTTAACATCTCTCAGTAATCTGTGTCTAGGTGGGTGGCTGAAGGGGCTTGACTGTAAAGCAGCTTTATGGAAGTCATCCAGTAAGGATTATTATTCCTCAGCTGAGAGCAATTAAAGAGAAAATAAGTGAATGAAGAAATAGTAAGCCATGAGAGGAGACAAGATTGTTTAGCTATGTAACACAGCCTGAAACAGCAGGCAGTAATCTACTGAAACCAACTTGTTATAGAAGGAGTTACAGCATCTAATACACGGCTAACACGCCTGCTTGCCTTATAGATGTCTGTCTGCAAGAGCTTTTCTCTTCTTATGCAGGCATTATAAGATGTTTTTCTACCTGTTTGTCTTTCTGTAATGTGTCACTCCTGACTTAAAAGAGAATAATGTCTAAACCCCAATACCTCAGGCCATCAAAAATCTCTTGGACACCTGAATGATCTTTGTTACATATGTGGAATACTGTTCATTGAAAGGGCAACTAACTAGTACAAATGCAAAACAGAAAAAAGACTGTAACAGTACATGACAGTTAAATAATAATCCAGAGGTGAAAGAAATACTGTTTGGATCCAGCAGGACCAGGGCTATCATCTTTTTTTTAAAACTCATGCACTCTTGCATTGATGCCTACATTATACACAATGCAATCCAACTGCCAACAGGTTGACCAGAGATTTTGGTGTGAAGCAGCTAATGTAGCCTCAAGCTGCAAGCTTCAAGCACAGATGATGAGAAAAGGCTTCATACAACCTTTTTCACATAAGCAGGAGTTCCCCTGTAAGAGAAGGTTTCTTAAGGGTGACAGTGCATTTCCCTGTGTTCTGAGAAACACTACCTCACTGGAGCAGAAGATTGTCTGTCACATTGCCTAACCAAGGATTTGTCAAATAGTCAGTTTGCCAATTTAACCGTATACGTTATCTTAATACCTGTTTCCTTTAGGAGTTACGTTCCAGGGAAGAGGAGTTGACACGGGCCGCCCTCCAGCAGAAGTCTCAGGAGGAGCTGCTGAAGCGTCGGGAGCAGCAGCTGGCGGAGCGAGAGATCAATGTGCTGGAGAGAGAGCTCAACATCCTCATTTTCCAGCTCAACAAAGACAAGCCCAACGTGAAGAAGAGGAAGGGGAAATTCAAACGTTCCCGCCTCAAATTGAAGGATGGAAACCGCATTAGCCTGCCCTCAGGTGAGCGTACAGACTGAACCGATGATTGTGTTGGTGGTCTTCTAGCTGGAGCGGTGATAAAAGCTAAATTGTAACTGTGTCCAACCTCAAGATGGAAATTACAGGCAGTTAATGTGAGATGTTCACTGACAAAACAATGTCTAGTGGGTACCCTGCATAAACAAATTGTATTTTCATGCTGCTCTAATTAGCTGCCAGTATTACTACATTGCATTGTGTCAAACATTTAAGGATACATGTTGGTGTGTAATCTCTCAAACGGTAACACTTCTGAGATTGTAACTGTGACTGTATTGCACCTGCCTACATGTCCTTGATGCCTTTTGCAGACTTCCAGCATAAGATCACCGTGCAGGCATCACCTTCCATGGACAAGAGACGGAGTCTTCATAGCACCAGCTCCTCTCCTCCCAGCAGTCCCACACTCATCCCTCGGCTACGAGCCATTCAGCGTAAGTTCAGTTTTTCTTTTTCTTTTTCTTTTTTTACGTGTCTGTGTGTTTTTGATTGTCTCCCCCACCTCTGCATCAGTAAAAATAAAATTATTCTGAAGAAATCACTTCAACTCACAGAGAATGTCATGGGAACCGGGAACATGGGAACAGTGTCATTCACAATGGCAAGAGCTGTGTGAACAAAAGCCCCAGAGCCACAAGCAGTCAGCCAGTTGTTTGAACAGTTTGATAATGTTGTTAGTCATGCACCAACGCCCCTGCAATAACTGGAACAAATTCCTCTTGAGCATTTATGGTAGATCCTGACATTCAGACAGAGGGCACAGATTGTTGCTCAGAATCACTGCATTTGTTTTGCTTGGCCCTAATGGAGATGATTTATATGGATCAGAATTGTCCAAAATGGCACAAGAAATTTCGCAGGGGACTTTAAATCTGAGGGTGAGGTGCAAAAAATACCTACCTACATACCTCAGCAGCAGCCAAAAAGTGTTTTAACATACTGATATGCTACTTTCTGATCGGTTTTGTTGGCAGTTGGTTAATTGAGCTGAACAGATGCTTTGACGTTACAGGATTAAATAGATGGTCTTTAACTGTCCAAGAGGGAGATTTGAGTTCACTGCATGTATATATTCCACACAGTAATATGAAATATACACTTGATTAAGGATTGTGAAACAGAGTTTTTAACAGCCATAAGATTCTCTTTAAGTAGAGAAAGTTTTATTGTCACAGGAAATACTGGGAAAAGTTTGTTTCCACAGCCTCTTCTATGAGAAACATACAGATACATGCAATGCATAAATTACACCTGTGGGCATGGACACATATACATGTATACATTCATTCCCTTACATATAACATACATGTTTCAAACCTGTTTTATTTATATGGCCCTAAATCCAAAAGCACAAATTTGCCTCAAAAGGAAAACCTGAGACAATGCACGCATGTTTACAGACATATGCATCTATACATACAATGCTTAACAAGGTGTTTCATTTAGGGCTGCTGTAGCAGAAGTAGTAAAACTCTTACACAAGTAGGCTTCACAGCAGGTTACAAGCTAGGAGCATTTTAACTGCAACACCCCTGTCATAATTCTCATGTTGATAAGAGGTAACATGTATGTTTCCCTCCTCAGTGACGTCCTATATGCCGAAGGACAGGTTGTTTGTTTACCAACAGGATGTTGATCTGACCAGTGAGCTCACAGCCTGCTCTGAGCTCAGGAGGAAAGGCAAGCTATTGGCTGCCCACGTGCAGCGTGGGTGTGGACTCTGTGGCTAACAGCACTGAGCGCTGAATGTGGTGTTTGGCTAACTTTGACAACTGAAAGGGTTTGATGCTTAACACCTTCTCATTACTGGGGACTGTACGTGTTGACTGGGTTTCCTGATGTGTGGATTGTAACAAGACTTGTGGTGTTTGCTGCTGGTTAAAATTGTTTAACAGGTACTCTACTTACCCTGAACCGAGAAGAGACAATGATGAGGTTTATGCCACAGACTTGGGCCAGTCATCCTATATTATTTGGCTTGAATTAAATAATTGGTGCCTTTAAAAACATACTGGTAATGTTGTTAATGAACATTTTCCTAATTATAGCAATTTTGGCCCTAGTCTGTTGCTCTTGATATGTTTGGTGGACCATGCCTTCCCTCACATCTTGATAACAACTTCGCAATGACTAACCCACATGTATAAGAAACATTTATAAAAACAGCCTTTTTTGAGTTTTGGCTTCTGCTTCTTGGGGTTTTGGTTTTACATGTGCAGAAATGAATACACATTGGTGATATTTTCTAGTATGAAAAAGTTAAATAGTCACACTGGGTCTACCCAAGACTTAGGTATTAAAACAGCTAAATGTGTATATCCATCCAGTGTAGAATGGCCCTAAAATCCTGCACAGTTGGAGAGAGAACATAAAAATAAGCCTACCGTTCTAGAGAAAGACCACTACTGAGATTTTACAGATGGCATAATATCTTTAATAATGTTATTAACATGTCTGCAGCAGATTCCCTGCCAGCTTTGCTACAGTTGTTTGAGTCTGTATTAACACTTCTGGTCCCTGTGTTAACAGTTACCCAAGATGAGAGCAACCGAACATGGGGCCGCAGCACCCTCTTCAGGCCAGAGGAGTTTGATGACGTGAAAAAGGGAATCAAGAAGAAAGGAAGAACCTGGGGCCCCAGTTCAGTACAGAGCAAAGAAAGGCCTGCTGCTGCTGAGAGGTAGTGTGTGTATATACACTCACACACACACACAGATACACACAGGAAAAAAGTCAATTCAATTCAATTCAATTCAATTCAATTTTATTTATATAGCGCCATATCACAACAAAAGTCATCTCAAGGCACTTTCCATATAGAGCAGGTCTAGACCATACTCTTTAAAATAGGTATTTACAGAGAGAAACAGTTCCCACCATGAGCAAGCACTAGGCGACAGTGGCAAGGAAAAATTTCCTTTTAAGAGGCAGAAACCTCGAGCAGAACGGGACTCAGGGTGGGCAGCCATCTGCCTCGACCGGTTGGGTTAAGAAGGAGGGGGGGGGGGGGTAGAGAATAGCGAGAGAAGAACATAGCATAACACGGGTTCCAAGTGAAAGTAATATCAATGCTGCTTCATTGCATTTAGTTAATTTCCATTACAGTTGCCCACTACATCACTCCAACTTCTCTCTTCTTTCACACATGTGGTACCACAGAAACCACAAGACAGTGTTGCTGTTGAAACCAGCAAACCCACTTGGCCTCACAACTTAACAACATCCACTCAGACCTTAACCATCACAATCAGATGCCTTACCCCTCTTGTCTGTGTCCTCTGTACCTGTGCACAGAGTGCGTCCTCTGTCAGACGGCAGTAACCCCTGGTCCACCAGCCTGATGAAGCCACAGAGGTCTGTCCCTCTCGCTGCCCTGTTTGCCGATCAAGGTGAGCTGGAAATCCAGTGTGATGCTGTGTGTTTCAAAATTTGAATTCATTGTGCAGTTGACATTTTGTCTAAAGTGATTAATAATTTGTTTTTCTGAATAGGTTTTTACATCTTTGTTTTCCGAGTGCTTGTTGCTTGTAAGATTAAGTATAAGTGGGGGTTAATGTTCGTAAGTTACCCCTTTGCTTTAAATGCAATGAAGTCATTTATTGTCAAGCAGCAGATACTCTTATGTAACCAGTGATGCTTGTATATAGGGAAGGAATCAGTCATTTGTTTGTAATTTCTACTTCTGTGTTTTCAGCGGGGGCAGGTAAAGACGAGGCATTCGCCCAGGAATGTCCCGACAGCAGCTCCAAACCAAAGCAGCTCAAGTTCCCCAACCAGGTGTACATCGATCTACCTCTGTGGAGGGACGACCAGCAGCCTCAGAGCCCTGGTGGGCATTGCGGGCCAGGAGATTCCGGGGTCGGGGGAACAGCTGGTCAGGGTGGCCCACAAGAGAACCCAGACGACCCCTACACCACCACATCCACCTCGTCCACTTCCACCACCCCGCAGCTCACCCCCACCAACAGCCTGAAGCGAACGTCAGCTCGTCGCAAGACTGACTCTGTGCTGTACGGCTGCGGCTCGTTGCTGGCTTCAGTCGTGCTCGGCTACGACATCAGGGAGGCGCTCAAAAACTCAGCCCCCGGCGAAGACTGCGAGCCCCAGCGCGAGGAGAAAGAGAAAAAGAAGAAGGAGGGCCTGTTTCAGCGCGCAACCCGGTTCCGACGCAGCACCTCGCCGCCGAGCGGTCGCTCCCGCAAAGACGAGGCCTCGTCAAACCACGCTTCCACCCAGCCTGTCAATCTCATCTCCATGTCAGCCATTATGGAATGTAACTCCACCAAGTGTCTCTTACAGTCTGAGGCAGAGGTGTCTGAGTCCAGCCCTGGCAAAGTTGAGCGTGTGGTTGTCAATCATCACACAGAGCCATACAGACCAGGCCCAGCAGCATCCACAGAAGGCCAGAGTAACAGGACTGCAGCTAAAACACAGACACCAGTGCAAACCCAAAGCCAGCCACCAGAGCAGAGCAACCATAATACAGGGACACGACTACGCAGAAAGAAGTACACCACCAACCACAACAGTGAGTAATACACAACAGGGTCAGGGAGTAAGTACATGTGTACACGGTTTAAAAAATATTCAAGTGCTAAATGTATCTCTGTCTGTTTCCAGCCAACGGCCCTCCCACTCTGCCTCCTCCAGCCCCACAGAAGAAGCAGGAGAAAGAAAAGGACGGAGCGTCAGAGAAGCCCTCTGGCGGGGAGGCCTTCTCCAGACCGCGGCCCGTGTCTTTCCGGGCCAAGCCCCACGCGTGGGCCCTGCTGCGAGGACGCAACAAGAGCTACTCACTGGGCCACTACTCCGGAGAGAAGACGGCACAAAACCTAAACATGGTGCTGTCGTCAGAGGTGGGCTGCTCCCTGCTGGACATGGACACAGAGGGCCAGAAACGAGACTGCACTGTGCCGCTTTGCCGCATTCAGAGTTCTCCGGCACGGCCCTCTGTGTTTGAGCTGGAGAAAGAGTTCCTCTCTTAGGAGCCTTAAGAATTGATCTGCTGTGGTCATAGTTATTCCATACAATCTAGAGCTTTCCAGAACATACAGACAGAATTTTTTGGCCTAGAACTCCTGGAGGGTTTAGAACCAGGCTGCCTTTTAAAAAAAAAGTTCTATAACATAGAACCCAGCTTCGTCTTAGTTCTAGAACATAGTCATGTCAGTGTTCTAGAGAATAACCAAGTCTGAGACTTCTAGAAGACATCTGTATCACGGGAGTTCTAGAATGTGCACCCTTATCTCAGTTTGAGGACGGTCTTAATACGTGCGAGGCCTTACACACTGCCGTGTCTCATTCTAGAACACACATACACATAATTCTAAAACCTGAGCAGAACATTCGAGAGCTGGATCAGCAGCTCTTCCTCTGATCCCTCGGTGCTCAACTGCCACCTATGTTCACTCATGTGTCTCTATCTCTCTCTGTCTCTCTCCCTTTGTCACCCTCTTCCTTTCTCATTCTGTCGGTGCAGCTAAACGTTGACCGCTGCTGCAGCTTTCGCAACACAATACCCTCACCTTTTTATTTATATATATATTTTTATAGGTAATTTAATATGAAAAGACTTGACCTTACCTTAGCAACCAGCAGGACATACATTCCATGTCAGTTTCGAAGTTGTGCGATCACGCTTTTAGATTTTTTTTTGACTTGAGAATCATGTATGCATGTAAGCTTAAAATGTTGAACAAAAAAAAAAATCATTATGCCTTGTTTGTAAATATTTCTTTTTATCCATTATCAGCCTAATGCTGGCAGATGTTTTGTATCGTATATATATGCTGTTTTATGACTGTTTTAAAAGTCAGCATTGCTGCAGTACAGTTTGTGCTCAAGGGACAGGTTACCTACTGGATCGGAGGTATGTTTCCTCCCAGAATGCCCTGAAGATTTTAGAGATGCAGGTAGAAAAACACTGAAAGTCTTACAAAGCAGACTTGGAATCTTTTCACTTAAAACTTGGGGTGAATTTTAATTGACTGTTGCGATCATGTGTTGCTAATATGGATTTTTCTAAGAGTATTTATAGAAAAGTTTTTTTGGTTATTATTAAGTATACACAGCACACTGCAGCAGAGTGTTCGCCATGAATGTTCGTGTCAGAAAAACCTGCCCGCAAATCACTGAATTTATAATCTAATCCCCTTGATGACAGCTGATTGGCTGGACCTGAAGTTGTGGACAGATTACCACACAGCCCGGGAGTGGCCACATGGGAGAATTTTTATTTTAAGATGCTGTGGAGAATTACACAAAATGGCTATACCTGTACCATTAACCAGATTCACCCTGTGCCTTTAAATACAAAAGGATAATTACGTCTAATTAATGTCCTCATTCTGTATTATCATGTGCACACTATTTTGTAATTTATGCAAAGCAGTTTGTTTTTCCTCTCAGCTCAACTTTGACTTGATTACTCAGCGTGTACAATTTCACCCCATCGCTATTATTCATTCAACACACCTAAGTGCACTGTTAACATTTAATTTCTGTTTGTTCACTTTTTACGTAACATTAAGCATTAACAACCCATGTAGCTAAAATAAAAAAAATCAAGCTCAGGAAGGTCTGGAAACGTGAGTTCAGACTTTGACTAAAGACAGTGAAGACACAGTTTGCCTTTCATTATTATACTGTAAACTTAAAGCCAGTTTATTTGGCTTCCTCCAGATTAATGAAGGGCTCATTATCCTGACAAGTTTTTCAGGACCTCTGTAAATTTGATGTTATAGAGGTCTCTCTATGCAGGATATATACCATGGTCACTCCTGGGCTTCTTCTCTAAAACCAACAAAATAACTAAACACCCATTCTTAAATGTTAACTGATGATTATATTTCTTCCAGTTTTTTATCGCTGTTTTACTTCTGTCTGTTTTTGAGAGTTCATTAGAAAATGTGTCCCACTTTTGAAGGACAAAACAAGGGCTCATTTATAAGAAGATATGAATTCCCAAATGGTGTAAATATAATTGTGATTCCTGATGTGTGTATCACTGTGGCATCTTATGATGTTGTAGAATGTGAAGTATCCCGTGTTCTGTACTTTGTGACCACTGACTTTCAAACCAGGTCCAACACTGTAAAGGCCTTGCTAATCTAATCATCGAGCTGTTAAAGGTGCAGTTTACAAACCACTGGATTTACCCATTTTTTAAAAAAAGAATTAAGGGTATCTGTAAATACCACAATGCACTGGTACTGTACATTCCCCTTAAAATAATGTATTTTACTTTGAAGCTGAAGTCTGCAGTTGGCTCGTAGGTTAACAAAAAAGAGGTTTTGTCTGTTACGGTTAAAGATGACTCGACATACCCAAATAAACATTCCACTGTTTTTGACAAACTGCAGCGATAATATCTGTGAAACCAGTCTATCGATATGGTGCATTCAGGCTTCTGGCTATGGGACCAAATTCACCTCTACCAGCACTAAGGCCTCTCTGTCTTCAGGACCAAAACCACTAAATGAACTAGCTGCTAGTGAGGAGTTCTTGCAAAGAAAAGTGCTCCGTATGAAAACTTCACACACAACCTCAGAGGCGTGGTGCAAAGCTGTTGCTGAAAGACCCCCGTCACCTTCTGATCAAATAACAAGACTTCCTGTTAAATGCAACACTTCCTTTAAATCACTGAACAGTTCTGTCACACTGCATGTGTCAGATTTAGCTTTGAGTACATCTGTTTCAGTGAACCTTTTTTTTTTTTTTTTGTTATCATTACAGTATTGGCTCTTTCACGCCTGATTGATCAAGAGTATCAAGTTTGTCAACATTTTGAATAAAGTCTACATCAAGACTAACGTTGCCTTTTTGTTTTTCTTTTTTAGGCTAAAAGGACCACAAGTATTTGCTTCTGTTTTAATGAGGGAGGAAGGATTCAGATCAAGTCAAGTAGCAATACCACGAGGTAAAAATACTCCATTACAAGTTACTTTTTAAAAAATCGTACAAGCTGCATTGCATTATGTTGACAGGTGTTCCTATTATTTTGTCCACCCTATTCAAATCAGGTGTGGCTAAACAACAGACTCTCCTCTTAATATAGTGTAATACAGTCCAGCAGCAACAAAAATGAGCATTATAACCTTCATGGATGTAGGAGTTATTGCTGAACCATTAAACTGCATTAGTTTTAGCTAGGTGTTCCTAATAAATTTGTGGCTGTATTGCATCTTAAATAGGAACTAATGGGATGAGTGCCACAGACAGGATAGGGAAGTCAAATAGTGCTGAGATATATTGTTGATCATCCTTTTGTGCCATTTGTTTACAATAAAACAAAAGGTTTTACCATTTACATTCTAAGTTTCCTACAACTAAAAAAAAGTTCATCTAAACCTATGAGAGAAAGAATTGAGCAGTGCGAACAATGTCTGTGGGTTTTATTTGTGACGAGGCACATGCAACAAGAACCACTTCTTCACAGTAATGCTAATTCAATTTTAAGAAAAGCTCTGTGATAAAAGCTAACTAAAAGATTACATTCATTGATCCTCGTGGGCTGATTGGATATAAACCAGCTTTGGCTATACTGGTCACAGAGTGTTAAGGTAACTTATGGAAACTATTAAAATAGATCAGTTTAGGTCCTAAACTGAATGAATTATCTGTACTATTATTATTATGTTTAAATAGATAAACTTTATTGGTACCCAGGGGGAAGATCAAAAACAGCAGTAAGCAGCTGCAAGCCTAAACTTTAGGCTTAAATATCACTTAGCTTTAATGCAACAATATAGCCAATTATTGTGATAATCCTAGTAAGCTGTTTCAAATGTAGATAGAAAAGTAAAGACCAAAATAAAATAAGATTTCTACATAACCTTTGAGAAAGCTATTAATTTAACTTAAAAAAGAAAAGTGAAACAGTGCAGTTACAGTGTCCTGGAGGCTGAAATTATTCAAGTCAAATGTTCAGTTCAAAGTGAGAGTTAAACCTACACAGTTTAAACCACCTGTCAGATCCTTAATTCTTTGAGTAATAAAGTGCATCACTTTTATTGGCACGGATATTTGTGGCTGCAGCCGTCGAGGTAGCGATGGATAATGAAAACTGATGGATGACAGGTCCACTCATTTAGTGTATCATGTTGGTAGAGTTTGTCTACAGCAAAGAGGAAGGGGGGGGGGGGTGACAATGGAGGAGAGAGGGAGAGAAAGACGGAAAAGATTAATGAGCTGCACAAAGGAATGAGTGTTACGTTATCGCCGTCCTATGCATCCGTACGTGCTGATCTAAAAATAGTGAAAAGGGTGGGGTGAGCAGAGGTAATTATAGTCATTGTGGAGAAACTCTCCTGGTAACATTTCTCCTGCAGGAGTTTCATTTTCCCTCCCTCTTTCTGTCCAACTGCCTCGGGCGATTGTTATGCGACAGCTGATACTTGACTTCTCACTTGGTAATCTTTTGTTACAACGGAGAGGTTACCTTTCACTCACTAACGATACTGTGCGACGCACAATCACACAAAACAGCCACTTGTAACATTTTCTCACGGATGAAGTGACTTTTTTTTTTTTTTCTTTTTTAACTGCAGCGGGGTTCTGTTGTTTTAATAGAAGCTGCACAATTAAAAGACTTTGGTGTCAGTAATATGCACTGAACTAGAGAGAACAACAGAGCAGAGGCAGCTTCAGGAGACATATTTCAGTTGTTATGATGCAGATATATATGTGTGTGTGTGTGTGTGTCAACATACCTGTGTGTGATCAGAGCATAGTAACACATTTCAGAGAGCTACGAGCGCTGCTCTTGGCCTGCAAGGTTATCACGGTCTGGGCTTGGAAGCAGTAGTTTGCCTTGTGCTTAAGCTCCTTGAGAGTCAGCTTGTTAGAACAACAGTCCATCTCAAACACCACCTGAAGAGGACAGAATAAGACAGGATGATGCACAGTCGAACATGTGAAACAGTCTTTACGTAACATAACGAGCCTTTTTATGTGTTTTTTAAATTGTTCTTGTTCCTCTTTTTTTGTTGTTGTTACTGTTCTTGTTTTTGTTGTTCTTCTTCTGCTCTTCCGCCTCATTTCCTTCTTCGTGTTCTTCTTCCTCTTCTACTGCGTAATGGTAATAGTAGTAGTTTAAATGTAGTTTTTTTTTTTTTTGCCACACTGTATCTACACACTGTGTGACTGTTGAATTCTTTTTGTTCCAGGCTTCAGGAAAAATCCACATATGCTAAGTGCTGACACAGTTAATCGATTAGTTGATTGACAGAAAATTAATCGTCAACACTTTAAATAATCAATTAATGGTTTAAATCATTTGTTGAGTAAAAACACCAACCATCCTCCTTCTCGCAGCCTCTCCTATGTGAGGATTTTCTTATGTTTTCTTCTGTTCAATATGATGAAGTTTGGGACAGCTGATCAGGATAGGAAAACATCACCTTTTCTGACATTTTTGACACCTGGCAAAATGAGACGACTGGATAAAAAACCTGAAAATAATTGTTAGTTGTTAATTTTATTTTATTTTTTTTACATGATTTAATTCTAACTATCTGGAAAATAAGAATGTTGCTTAAAGAAAAGCTCAATTTAAAGCAAAGTAAATATTCATTTTATATTTGAAATTACTCTTGATTAAGTGTCTTATTTGCATGTTGCATGTTCAGCTGACCTGCTGTGCACTGATACTGTCTCACTGGTTACACTGGCAATTATTTGGAACTAATTCATTGTAAGTGCACAGACCTAACATTGTTTTCCATGTTATTAGCAGATTAAAGATTCTACGATTATTGAATTATTGCCGTATTGCAGTTGTCTGTCACAAACTCATATATTCAATATGTGTATGACCATGTGCAGTAAAATGCAGCATGGTATATTCCTAATAGGAAAAAAATAGAAATATTAATAATTTAAATTCAAAGATTCAAATACCATATCACAGTTGTGAGGCATACTGCGTTTGAGTGCAAAGACCCAAACAGTATTATATAGTTCATTTTATGAACATTGTTAGAAATTATTTGTGTGTATGCGTGTGCATGTGTATACCTCCTCTCCACCAGTGGGTATGAGGTAGATGTTGTAGTGCATACTGCTGGGCATCTTCCGGACCAGCAGTCGGGGGGGCTTCACACGGACCACAATCCCTTGCTCTGTGACATTCAGCCTCAGTACAGGGGAACTGATTTTGGCTGCAGATAGTACAAGAAAAAGGCAGGAAGCAGATGTGATTATTTTGTAGCTACTTTTGTTTTCAATCAAATTAAAACAAAGGAAGATGAGTACTTCCTAACTTAAAAAGTGGATTTAATGTTATGCTACTCTTTAACCTTGAGTTTAGTTTTTAATGTTACTCCTCCTTGAGTCAAATATTTGAGTGCTTTTCCACTCCTTGGAAAATAAAGATTTAGTTTCATAGTGTCTGTTTCAGGTTGTGTATTCTTCTGTGTGTTGTTGTTGCATCAGTTTGGGGAAGCAAGAAGACAAAGATAAGATAAGATGCAAATGACTACAAGAAGCAGTAGCAGTAGAAGCAGTATCAGGAGGAAGAGGAGGAGGAGGAGGAGGAGGAGGTGTGTAAACACTCACTGTCCCAGCGGGGGCTGAATCTGGGGGAAAGGGCCCAGGCTGATTTGCTGGAGGGCAGAGAGGAAGCATGCACTCTGGCATAGTACCACTCTCTGAGGTCAGAGGTCACGTCACTGAGGTCACACTGATGATTCTGGATCCCCTGACAACCGTCCACATCCAACCACTGAGGCTCACCATAACTGAGGACAAACAGAGAGAGAATGGGTGTTAAATCAAGATGTCAGCAGGCGATTGTTTATCTCATTCTGGATTACATGGATTATTACTTATTTTACCTAAGTAAAAGTAGCAATACCACAGTGTAGAAATACTGTGTTACTGTATAAGTCCTGCATTGACAATGATCTTTTAATATACCTAATGTCCTAAAAGTTAAATTACTCTTTATGAAAAATAGCCATTTTAAGAATTAGATATATTATTTTACTATAATTATTGATGCGATTATGTGCACACCACCTTAATGTTGCAGCTAGACTAATTCTAATGGCAGTTTATACTGCTGCTTTTGATCTTCCCCCTGGGTACCAATAAAGTTTATTTATTTAAACATAATAGTAATACAGATAATTCATTCAATCTGTATCATTAATCTGAATCTGCAGAGAAACTAGTAACTAAAGCTGTCAAATAAATGTAGTAAAGTGAAGTACAATATTTGTATAGTATAAAGTAGCAGAAAAAAGTACCTTAAATTGTAGTTGTGTACGGTAGTTTAGTGAATGCACTTAGTTTCTTTCCAACACTGCTTACGGGTGATCTCCACTACAATGCTCTTATTAACAGGTACCAGTCTTAAGTTCAAAATTCAAGGATTTTCTTTGGAAGAGACTAAATTTGGAATACAGATTTTTTTTCAGAGATAACATGGTGGAAACAAGAAAAGTCTTTACTTTTCTTTAGTTGTAATAGAGCATTTCCACAGTGTGGCATTGCTACTTTTAAGTATAATGTATAGTACAATAAGTATAATCTAGTATAGTATGTGAATGTAATGTCTCACATCTTCCACTGGACATAGTACTGCAGTGAGTTGTTGTTGGGGGGTGCAGTCCAGCGCAGGATGTTTTTATAGTCCACAGAGTCAAACCTCACCTGGGCAGGTGGAGCAAGCACCACAGGATCTAAAGAGGTTAATGATAACATACTGTGGTGGTTTACAGTAGATAAGAGCATCAGTTGAATTCATGAAGGAGGCAGTGAAATTCTATTAGTGTTCACTGTACAGGAGCTCCCAAGTAAAGAGCAAGAGCTACTGAACTCATTAAAAATGCAAGGGAAAAGTGCTTTAGCGCCACCACACTGAAAAAATAATGAATGCACACAACCCTGGATTTATCCCATAAATATATACACACAACAGGATAACAACAGTGTACCTGGTAATGGCCAGTCACAACTTATCAGCATTCCTTTGCACATCCATATGTAAACAAAAAAGTAGTTCCTCAGAACACATTACACACTCACGTTACTCTCTGTATTTTAATTTCCGACCTCACGTCATCCTTTAGGCTAAAAGTAGGTAAAATGTTTTCTTTGTTCTTAGCTTAGAAACATAAATAGAAATATATCAGATATTACCTTGTGCTGTGACACAGGCGGCCAGGTTTCCCAGCAGCGCGGCTCCGAGCAGCAGACAGGTCATGGTGTTAATGCTGTTGTTGGACGACAGTCAGGCCACTGATGCTGCCAGCAAAACCGTCACCTTTAACATGCCTTCAACTTCCCCCTTTTGAAATTCCATTGTGCATACATCATTTACGACATTTTTCTGACATAACGAGGACACTGAGGCAATATTACATAGCTCAACAAAGTCATTATACTTTTTCTTTACAGAAGTACATTTTGTGCAATTTACGCGTGACGGGTCCCATGACAACACATGGATGGATCACTTTACCAATGTTCCAGCCTTATGTGTGCTGTCGTATTGAATGTCTATATACAACTTCCGACCCATCATGTTGTTTGCAAACCTCAAACGCCTAATGATGCATTTCTCGACTGAATAGTAACAATAAAGACTCCACATTCCTGCAACAGTCTCAAGCTTTTTTCTGGTAGAGAAGTCTTGAGGCTGACTGAGTCTTTGTTCCTGCTTCTGATAGGTGCAATGTTATAAAGACACTGCAGACACGCAGCACAATGTCATACATTAAAAAACTGATTTTAAAAAATGGCAAGGAAAAATGTGACTATTAATTGCTCAAAAGCTGAAAAAATGCATGAACTCTTTCCATTAATTCCATTAATATAACCTTATCTAGAAAGTGAACTGCAGTTTTTTGCTTTTCATACATGTGTCTAATTAGTTTGTGTTGTGCAATTGGGGGAAAAAAACAGTTAAACTTTGCCTAAATTGGCAATTTTTTGATACAAAAACCAAGCTTTCCTGATACATTGGCAGTAAAATCTAAAACCAAGATCAGTCAATTCATCCTTCATTCTACTTCAGATTTGACTGATGTGTTTGCTTGATGAGCATAAGGCAAGCAAAGGCTTAAAGGCTTGAATATTTCATTTTAATAAGCATCTTCACAGCATAAAGTTTGACTTGTCACAGAAGGAAAAGCACAGGTCTTAATGATGGCTCCATTCTAGCGTCCCGGTGAACCACACCGTATGATGGTCAATCAGTACGCACAAAACTAGGAAACTGAACCTGAAATTTATATAATTTACACCTGTGTTATTCCTTCTGTGACTTGTCAAAATGTCAAAAGGGCCTATTATTACATTCTTCAAATGAAGCCCTGTGAGTTCTGCAAGGATGTATTCTCATTAAAGGCTCTAGTTCTCTGAAATTGAGAAGAATTACTGTCATGTCCTGCTTCAGGTTGACACAGTTACAGGTATTTGTTACTGGAACAAGTGATAACTATCTGCTCCCCAAATGATTTACTGGAAACATCAACAGTTGACGGGAAAAGTGTTGCATAATAAATGTTTCTTCTCAATGCCAGTACAACAACTACCTGTTAAGAGAAAAAAAGAGGAGGGGAAACATCTTATCTACTTCTTTTCGCGCACTTCATATTTAGTGCTTGTAATAACTAAAGGCAGTGGATAATTTTTAAAATAGCTACAAAATAAATGAACTGGACTACAATAGATAGTGAAGTGTAAAGGATAAGAGGTGACAAAAGCTTAAAAAGAGGCTAGTAGATAATGGATAAATGGAAAGCTAAAAGAAATGAAATAGCAATGAACAATGGTTGAAAAAAAGTTAGTTACAAGTAATGGAAATTGGTGAAATAGCCAGAATAGATGAAAGTAGGCTAAATGGATACATATTTGAAATAGTAGCAGGTAAGTCAAAATCATTAGCTAAAAGTAATGGACAAATGTTTGAAAAAGCTAAATGTAATGGGATAGATGATTGAAATAGCTGAAAATGGTTGAGCTAAAAATAGTGGATACAAAATAGTTAGATAAAAGTAACAGATAAATGTACTGTATAACTAGTTAAAACAGCTAGTTGATTAGTTGAGATGGTTAGCAGAAACAATGGATTAATGGTTAAAAATAGGCTGGGATAAATGTCTGAAACAGTAAGATAAAAGTTGTGGGTAAGTGATTTAAATAATTAGCTAAAAACTATGGATAAATAGCAAAAAGCTATGATGTGGATAAAATGGTTGGCTATATGGTTAAAACTAAACGTTGTGGATAAAATTGAGATGGTTAGCTAAAAGGAATAGTTAAATGGTTACAATTGTTAAAGGTAACCTAGTGGATAAATGTTTGAAATAGTTAGCTACAAGTAATGGACAAAAAAAATCCATAATGGAAAAATAGTGAAAATGTTACAAGTAATGGATAAAACTGTTAGCTAGAAGTAGTCAATAAATGTTTAAAATATTTGGCAAAAAGAAATGAATAAAAGTAATGACCTTAACATTGACAGTTAAACTATATGAAAAATGTAGAGAGGTATTTCAGGTCATCAAACTGGGGAGGTATATCAGGCAAAGAAGGTTGGGAACCACTGCTGAAGATAACCAGAAATCCTACACTCTTCTACCTGCAGACCAGGTACCATAATCAATTGAGGACACACACCTAATAGTGAAGTCTGTTATCGACTGTTACTGGAAACAATAAGGGCTCCCTACACCCCCACACACACACCGCAAAGAGGAAGGAAATATAACTAACAGACATTTATGCAGACACACACACAAAAAACATCTCCCTCACTGCTCAAATTACTGGTTTCAGAGGAAGGAACATAGATTGCTCAAATGTCATGAAGCATCATGGCATATGTGCTTCTTCCCTTACATGGTAACGTTATGTGATACAATCTAATAGCGATTTAAACAGTAGGTCACCCCTACAGTAATAACCCAGTTGTAATTTGGCTGCCTAACTACACTGAAATACCAACTTCCCTTCCTTAATTGGTGGCATTTCACATACAGTAATGTGGTGAACACAACACAAGATTTGGGACACTATCTGTGTTGCAGGATGCTGTACATGAACATTTATCAAATGATATCCATCATTAAAACAGGACAGAAACAGGACAAGGCAGAAAATCCACGTTTATTAAAATGATGTAATGCTGAAAAAATGAGAAAAATCAAAGAGTAGCTTGCAGATAGCAAAGCAAACATTTTATAGATGGAGGTATGTGAATAACTGAGTAGGCAGCTGAAAACTGGAGACAATCGTGGTTAGCTACAGTTAGCCGCTTTTTCAAAAGTAGACTAAACATACGCAAACACTATTGACAATTACTCACACTGGTAATTAGATCTGTCTGTCTATTAGAAAGAGGTGGACCATAAAATCTTGCACACACACACTCCATTTTTTCCTGTTACATAATCAGTATTATTTACACCAAAAAAAAAAAAAAAAAAAAGTCTGTTGTTGATTCAGCCAGATCGTGCATTTACTGTGAGGATGGACATTAACAAATCTGGGATGTTGTACTTTGCAAACGTTTTAGACAGTACTGTGCAAAAGTTTTCACTATAATGCAATACCATCACAGAAGCAGATTTCTGCAGCAGGACACTGCCCCCCAAAATACAGCCAGGGTCATAAAGAACTACAGACAGAAACATGGAGCATTCTCAAGGAGGATTCTCTTAGCACCACAGTCATCTTTTCTTAAGTCCTTGTGAATTCTCCTTCGTTACATTCTCTAGCAGCCAAGGAAAACTGGCAAGGAGAGAACATCTTTTTGACTTTTCAACCACAGCCCCGATCTCAACATCATGTCAGACAGTCTGGGATTTCATTAAGAAACAAAAGACAGTGAGACAGCCTAAATCCACAGGAAAACTGTGGCAAGTCCTCCAAGATGCTTGTAACAACCTACCTTCCAAGTACCATGAAAAACTTTTTCTGTTAACTGCACTTTTTTTCTTTTTTATTCATGTCATCAATTTTGAAAGCATCCTCAGTTTACTTTTAATGTCTAAAATCTCTGCACAGTACTGCACATTAACACAAAATACAATGTTTTGTATGTATGTACAATGCATTCAGTTCAAAACTGAATAAAAATACAACAGTAAGGCCGAAAGTCTAATAGACGTGTAATGTTATATCACATCACAGCACCTCAATTTATCCTCTGAGCAAGATAGCCACCCATTTCATGAGAGAAAATAATTCATAATTAATTCATTTCTCCCTTGTTCTCCTCCTCCTGATCTAGTGGCAGATGATGGAGGTGAAGAATGGGGCCAACAATCCTCTATATCAGGTATCTGATCAAATCTGCTGTCAAGGACTTGATCAAATTCATCTTGTGGCTACACCTATCCACATATTTCACTCATCATTTCACTCCGCAAAAACGGTCACATTACAGTTAAAGATTCTCTAACAAATGCTTTCCAGGTGCTTTCCAAGGTGCTACAAATCTGATAAGAAACTTAGCATCTGAATCACAGACAACACAGAAGTGCAAATGCGCAAGAACATTTAGAAGACATACTATTTCGCAGCGAATACAGTATTTTGACTACTCAGTTCAGTAACTGATGACTACTGTAATGCTTGCGTGCATGCAACAGGTGTGAATAGATATTACTGTATGATGGACTGATTTTTTTAATGCAAAATTCACGTTCCTCTGTCTCAATTGATTGATAATCGGAAAATGAAAAACATCTTTTTTCTAAAAACAGTTTTGTCATTTAGTTCGAAAAAAGTGATATCGAAGCACTTTCTGGAAAAAAAAAAAGACCTGAAATTCTGTTTTTCATTCACAAGTTTCATTTTTCTTGAGAAGGAACTCCCTATCTATCTTATATCAGTTTAGTTTATACCTAGGCTGTATCCACAGAATTAAGTACAGAACAGCCTGCACAGAATAAATGCCAGATAAGTGGTCTGCCTCCAATATGCAGGGTAATATCCCTACTATTTAAACAAACTTAATAGCCTATCCATGCCCATTTGATTTCTCAAACTGAAAACCTCAACATGAAGTGGCTGTAAAATGGCTGCACATCTGCTGTTAATATACTGCATCCACTTATCTGTAAACAGCAGCCTAATGGGACAAAGCCTAGGTGCTAGCAGTTAAAACTACGGTCATCACAAACAAGGCATTTACCACCTTTTGATAACAAAGATACTTCTATTCTGAGAACAAAATTAAATGCAAAAACCGCTCTAATTTCAGCTTTTAAAACTAAAGCTGTTTTTTATTTTCCGAAATCAGCAGAGACTTGGGCACATGGATTATGAAACAGTATGTACATGTCATTTTTGTTGACTACTAAGTCAAGTCCCTTCGAGTCCTTGTGTAGGTTCTGAAGTAAGTTCTGAATGTTGAGTATGTACATGATGGAAGGTCAAAGCTCACTTACTGAGGTAAATCAGTGAGGCATCGCTTCAGTAGAAATGCAGTTATCAGTCCACTTTACACATCACACTGTGTCTCTGTCATTATTTAATAATAACTCACTTTGCTATAGTATGTTCATAGGCTTTTTCTTGTTTTTGTTGATCAATGATCAACTACATTTAAAAGTAACTTAATATATTTAAGGCATCTTTCCTTTTACCCCACCAACAGTTATTTACGAGGTCTCGCCTCTATAAATTAATTTCATCAATGGGATCAATGTCAAAGATGATTCAGTAAACATTGCTCACTTGTGGTGAGAACAAATGCGCCACTCTTTGACTTTGCCTTTGCCATGATGATGGCACAAAATGTGCCCCCCCCCCCCCTCCTTCATTTGGTTTGTTCATTTTGTTTGTTCCGCCATGTAGGGAGAATAAAATAATTCAAGGGGTAGAGCAGTTGGCAGTGATCTAAAAATAAAAATATCAATGAACTTTGTTTTCATTGTCAAAAGCACCTTTGCAAAGAAAAAAAGAACCAATAAATAAACAAAACCCCCAGAATAAAATAAGCGCACATGGATGTGAGGGACGTGAAAAGTAGCGACAACAGGTAACCAGTGACGGACGTCTTTTAGTCTCTTTTAGTCATACCACTCTTTTGCAGCAGTAAATCCTGGACAATACATTCTGCAGTTGATGGAATGTATTGTTTTAACAATGCAAGAGCAGGGAGAAGCTTAACAGTCAAGACGAGATGTAATGCCGTCATGTACGACAGTTTACTGATTTGCTGCAGACAAAAATGCTTTACTGCAGTCTGTTTTTTGGGGGGATATTGCTTATAATTCCCTTAGAGATAATGGATTTTCTTAACAGTAGTTACCTCAACACCACAAGCTGGAACTTCTTTTAAGTTAAATGCACTTAAAGTCCCTTTGAGCGTCTGGTATATGAATATACTGTAAATACATTACGCATCTAATTCCAGAGTATTATGAGCAAGATGCTCTCACCTAATAGCTAGGCATGCAAAGTTTGTTGGTGCAGCAGAAAGGAGGTAACTTACAGATGTACAGTATTACTTTGCTGTCTGGTGGTAATTGCTATGCCCTGTGTTATCTTACAACTTGCAATTGTTTTAACAAATGCTGCTTTTTTGAACTGCTTTGAAATATTAATGTTAATACTAATAAGTGCAGGAGGAAAGTTTTTGATTGACCTTTAACTTGGCATTGATAAGGAAACAAGACAAACCAAACAAACAGATATTTATAACAACAGCTCCTCTGCAGGCTGCTGTCAAGACTCAGTTTTCTAACAGATACAGGGGATTGCCATGTTCAGAGGTTACCGCGGTAGCCCTCAGCTGGATCATCTGGCCCCATGTTAACCAAAACGTCACGTTTCTCGTAACCAGAGGGGCCCGGACAGGGGTCAAGTATCTCATCTTCGTCCAAGCCGTTGCCTCCCATGTACCCGCGTTCTTCATAACCTGATTCCCCTACCTCAATGTCATCATCCGCTTGTTCATCCTGCAGCGACACCCCGATGGGCATACGGAACTGATCCTCAGTGGAGGGAGTAACAGCCGGTGTGAATCCATTCTCCTCTGGGCATGGCAGGAGAGGTGTAGGAGAGGAGGGCTCCACTTTTTCCACAGTGATCTTCTCCTGAAGTGGTCCCGCGGTGTTCTGTATATTTTTGAATGACTTTAAGACACAAAGAGGAATAGTTAGGTTAGATCAGTGTTGAAATTTCAGCACAATGAAATGGAATAATGCACATTTAAATGAGGCTCATCATATAAAATCTGATTTGGTGGAATGAACTTACACGTAAAGGACTTGGTAAAGCAGACGAGGGCCTGGTCTTCTTCTGGTACACCAAGAAGAGGACAAAAGCAACCACACACACACTCAACAAGCCGACCACGATGTAGATGATATGTTCTAGATAAAACAGATATAAAAGTGAAAATGTTTAAAGACAAATAGCCATTATATATAAACAGTTGTCTGACTTAAACTAAGTAGCAGGTGATTTACTTTATTCTAATACAGCAAAAAAGCATGAAGACCTTCGTGAAATAACTGTCAGGTAGGCTCCAAATGCACTTCAGGGTAAAATGTGTCCAGCAGCAGATTTTCAAACACTCAGCCTGCACTCTTCTGCTTGTACGGTGAGTATTTCTTCACACATGCCGGCCTGACTGTAACTCATTTGTCCATTTGTCTCAATTTTTCCCAACCTCTGGAAACTTTTCATTGTGCACCGACTGTCAATAGTCATACAAATATTCCCACCCACCGCAGATTCAACAAACCACAATATCTTGAAACTGACAAAATATGACAGGCCACATGTATTAAATAAATAAATAAATAAAAATGTACTCAACTGTTTTGCTCAGGTGCAATTGGCATGGCACAGTACAATTGTGAGGATTTAACTGCCATGTTCTCCAGCTCTCCCGTAATGTTCAGACAGTGTTTCTCCAGTGAACTGTGCACTGGAAGCTTGTCCTCACACACATTCTTCACACAGTGGCAATGATGGGGTGGCTCCTTCTGCACGCACACAACAAACAGTGAGGCTCCAGAAAAACTAGCACACTAGTAAATTACGATGCTACATTAACAGAGGTACTTCCTGCTTCCATTAACAATACTATTATTTGACTATGTAGTAATTGTACGTGGAAATGGACACAAGTCTACAGCTAATTTCCTCTGCGATTATTGCATCATTGATGTCCTAACAAACTGTAGAAGATGTGAAGATGTGTGCAGCCTGACCTGGCCGTCGATCACAACTTTGCATTTGAACAGAGGCAGTTTGTTGCGCTGCACGTCATAGCTTTTCTTCTGTCGTGGTTTTTGATTCTGACTGCTAGTCAACTGTTGGTGGTACCACAGTGCAGGGTGGATGAAGCGGAATAGGATCTTGTCATCTGGTTGAGTAGTGACATTGACTGGTGGGAGGTCCAAAGAACCTGGAAGCCAGCGCAAACATTGCACGAACATTAATTGTCAGCTGAACCTTGATTTCATGTTGGAGACTGAGGCATACAGTTTAAAAACAGCTAACCTTTACTTGACATGTTACAGCCTGAGAGATTTGGAATCCAGCCCAGATACAATATTAAATCATATGTTACGCAGTTAGGTTTAGAGTCATTATTTCTCACTAAAATGCACTGCAGGCATCCTCCATTATCTTTTTTGTCTCTTTTAAAAATGTTATCTGTATTTGTCAATATTATGAAATCAATGTTGTCTACATCCATGTTAAAATCAGGTGCATCTCCTGCGCCAAATGTTTCTGGTCCACTTTTTTAAATGGTGTGTCACTCGCAAAAATCAATATACAAGTAGAAAATGTATAAACATGGTGGCAGTTGATGCACTTTATTTAATGCAACTAATTCTAGTGTCGTTGGTAGTGATTTTACCAAAAGCTTTGCCTGCAAGTCACATGTACAGTTTCCTTTAGGATTTGAGACTACCACCCAATTGCAAAAAAGGACCAACAAATGGCAGATTTTTATTTATTAGTCCAATAACAATTACTGGATGGACTGCCATGAAATGTACAGACATTTGTGGTGCCCAGAGGATTGATCTGGCAATCCAGTGAAATACAGCATCTCGACATTTTCAACAGTCTCTGACATCACTACTTACATTTCTGAGACACAGGAGAGTTCATGAAATAGCTGAAACTGATTCCATCAGTAGGAGTGGGCTCAGACTCCTCCTCACCAATTACAGCAATTAGTTGGAGACTGTACTCATTGCTTGGGTCAGAGAGAAATGATAAATTGACTTGTAGGGCTGGTGGGTCCACCCAAAGCTCAGAGGCATTACTGGAGAAAAAAATGGGACAAGACAAGACAAGTTATCTTAGCTTGGGCCTGAATACTACACATCAATAACAAAAGGCCTGTGTTACAAACTGAAGGTGTGAACTTTGAAAGACGCTAGTGTTAACCAGGCAGGATGGATCAAATGAAAAAATACTATTGGTTGCATTATGGGAAATTCAGACCAACAGAAAGGACTGAAAGTATACAGTATACTATAATCATGTCTACAGTAGTTTTAATTACAGTTATAGATTAAAACCTGCTGTGCATATGCATAAACAGTAATAAATGCTATACATAACACTGTGAATAAACACAAAGCAATAATAAATATCTTGTTATATATCTGTTATTCACTAGAAACCATTTCAAACACCAATAACTGTTAATTACACAAAACTTTATTAAGCCATTAGAGAGGATATTTTATCTTTAATCAAAAGATTATACATACTCATGAACAATTCAATTCACACAGTGCGTACTTTCCATAACTGTGCACTGTACATGTAAGACTGAGGCCTGATCCAGGATTACGAAGTAAAGTGGATAAATGATTTAAAGTACAGTGTTACAACACAACATACAAAACTAGTAATGTGTACAAAGAGAGACAAAAACCTGTTTACATACCCACGATATCGAAAGATATCAACTCTGAATCGAAGCCCTGGCGTGATTTGGCTGTAATTCCACTCCAGAATGTTGTGCATGTTGTGGCAGTGAAAGGTCACATTTGACGGCACCTCGACTGTGGAAACAAGAGACACAGATGTCAGACTGCAGATATTTTGAGTCATTCAAAGTGAACAAAGAACTTCTTCAAACACCAAAGCAAAACCATGGAATTAATATCAGGTCACCAAATTGTTACGCCGTAGGTCGACCTCCCCTTTCACCGACAGAACTCTTTTACCGCCGGCAGCGGAATACTGTCCAGAAATACAACGAATAAGCCTTTGAAAGAGGAGAAACTCATTCTCTGAACAGAAGAGCTTTCATGAATATTTAGGTAATTTATAGACTTATCTCAACCCTCACACTGTCCTTCTTGTCAATGAGTTTGAGTCTGTAAAAGTGAGGGAGGCTGGGTATTCATTACCATAAACTTTCCACTAGAGGGCACTGCATGAAAACTGGTACACAATATACTCCTAGTCAGTTTTTCCACAGACACATTAGCCATAACACTATGTTCAACACCACACTGCATAATTTGGTTTTCAGTGAAGACAAATTGTGGGTATAAATCAATTTTAGCAGACTTGATAGTGGGGAGATAATGGCTAGTACTGCAGCTTCAGGTCATTAAATGGACTCTGAATCCAGTTTACCAAAAAACTAAGTGAATTAAACTGCTCTTTGTCCTGGTTTGGCATTTCAAACTTCAATAAAGAAGATAATACAGGCTTCAGTTATCCTTTCAGGTGAGTTACTGAACACACCCTCATATTTATGAGTCACCACTCATAAAAATTAAAAAAAAGAACCCCCACATATTTCAGTTTCATTTCCTCTGCAAACTAACATTTACGTGCATGCACATGATAACATACACCCACACACAAACACAGAGGCTAAAGAATATATGAAGATGTGAGAAGAGTGAAAGAGAAATCACAGATAGTTGCATACTGTAAAAAAGAAAAAAAAAGTGATAACCGCAACAGTCAAAACTGGTTGCTGAGGCCTGTACCCACAAGGTAGCTTGAAACACACACTCACACACTTAACCACACTACTTAACAGTTTTTTTACTCACACGGTATATCTTCACAGTCTTATTAAAACAGGTTTCACCTATTAAATCCTGTTTTATGTACACCAAAACAATATTTAAAATTGACAGTTTTCACACTTCTTTAAAGTTTTTACCTAATTTCCATGCACTTAAAATCAAAAGAAAGGGACTCCGTTCAATCTGCTAGTTGCAAAAAATTCAACATGTCAACTTGGGAATAAGATCAAACCCCCAACTGAGGAAAATTTACTAAACACTGGGCTTGTTGAAAAGTTTACATGAGTGAAGCAGGGTGTTAAGTGTCACCTTATAGAGGAAAAAAAAAAAACAGTAGCAGTAGCAGACATGCTTGATAGATTTGTGCCTACAAAGCAAAACCATCATCCAGAAGCAGGAAGAGAAAGCAGATGCTATCAGACTTAAAAAGGAGGTCACTCAATGTGTGCAAAATGACTGAAAACCTTCCCTGAGAGCTGCTGCAAAACACTTTCAAAATCAGCTCATTTGCACAAACATGCATGTAGAGAGATGTTTATTTTGCATAGAAAGCAACAAGACCCACAATGTGTTGTACAATAATCATGTGCAATAAAACAATTATGTACTTAAATGTTGGCATGCAAGTATCACAGGTTTACATTATCCCACGTCACCACATATTCCATTTTGATATTTATGTCTTCATATTAATACCTAATGGTATTCCCTTGTTTTTATTCAATGGTTTCCTCTCTGGTTGAATTTATTATTGTAAACTGAACATTTGATATTTTTGTATATTCTCTTCGAAACTGTACATTTTGGTACTTTTCTACTTTCATTTTTATATCTTTGACTGTAACGAACTGGAGATGAAACTCCAATGCCATTAACAGTAAAGCTCTCTTGATACTTTCGGTAAGACTGAGAATTCGTCTCAACCACAGCCACTGACAGTCACTTCAAAATGCTTTACAGAAGGGAGGAAAAGGAAGAAAACACAAGCAATGGACAGGTTACTAAAGACAAAGGCACAAACTGAACAAAGCACAAATATATTCGCATTCATCGAGAAACGGACAAAACGTCAAATACAATAAATAACAAAAAACAAAACAAAACAACATGTATCACTTATCTAACCACAAAGAGCAGAAAGCTACATTGCTCACATGGCTTTCCTGTCAGCCATGTAAACTGTGGGAGCCAAAGACATCTTGTATAGATGTTTCTCACAACAGTTTGTGTCAACACAGCAACAGACACAAGTGGCTTTTAATAATAATAATTAACATTACTGATCACTTCTGTACACAATGCACAGCTCAAAGTGATTCACTGCTTTAAAATAGAAACAAATTGCAACATACAAGTTACATCACATCAGTGCGCACACAAATTTAAAAATGACGAAATGGAGAGAAGTGAAGACAGAAAAAGACAGAAAAGAAACAAGGAGTCAGCTGTAAGCCTGGGAAGGTTTTAAGTTGACTTTTTGCAAGTAACTAAAAGCCACCACAGTGGAATTTAACTGTATTTTTGGGTAAGGCCAGTATCAGAGGATCAGGGTGATCTAGCTGGAATATAGGCAGTTAGTTAAATATTGTGGGGCCGGGCAGTTTAATGCTTTGTGGACGAGGAGAAGGATATGTACTGAACTTTGTGCTGTATAGGAAGTCAGTGCAGTGATTTCAACACAGGAGTGACATGTTGAGATTTTTTGGTGTGCGTAAGTAGCATTTAAAGGCTCATAGCTACTTCAGTTTCTCCGCTGAGAGCAAAACAATGCGATCAAAGTCAGACATTAGATGACGGCTTCAAGCAGTCGCCATATTATGTTCTCAATCAATCATTTAAAACAGTTTAAAATGCCAAACACCATTTTCTAAAGCCCAGGTAGAAACATGCAGACAATTTGCTGATCGACAGAAATATAATAAACACAAATGAAGTTGTGATTTGCATTAGCATTTCATCACATTTTTTCTTACATCTCATAGACAACACAGTTAGTGGAGAAAATATTCAGGAGATAATGAAAATAACTTAGTTGCAGCTCTGGTTGACATATCTAGATTTCTTGTTCTGTCTGACCCACAGTCCTAAACCCAATAATATTCTAATTAAACTGCTTTTTAGTTGGACTTTGGTAATTCAAATTTTTGAAACTGACATTTTTACTTGAAGAATTGCTTATTGCTTATTCAATTACAGTAAGCAACCAAAGAACAGTAACCAACCATGGCCATTAAATTTCTTGTAAAATGTATGGCTGGTAAACTGTTCAATAGTTGTTTATTAATTGTTCTCCATCTCATGATCTCCACAACCAGCAGCACAGAGAGCTATTAAGTGATGTTTAAAATGGCAAATCTATTCAAAGGCTAAATGAAAGCAAACTCAAAGCAAAGATGTCAGTTTTGTAGGAAAGCCCCAGTACTGCCACAAGTTGCACTAGCCTATCGTATGTGACTCATCACAATTATGTACAAGGCATCAGGGGATTACTAAACCCTCAAATATCGCAGTACTGTAGTCTCCAGTTTCATCTGCCAACACTCTACACAACACAATAAGATATTGTTCCATTTTTATGGCAAAGTGTCTACGCTCTTCATTGTATAAAACAAATCTAGAGCTTGTGAAAGCCAAGGCAGAAAGATCAAACCCACACAGCATGTGATCATACACTGTGCCAGAGGTCAACAGATGTGCCCACAAGACCCCCTGTCTAACCGATGTACAGGATACAGTATACACACCTCGGCCACAATACACAGAATCATATCTTTGTGTTTACATTAAAAAGGAAAGTAGACGACTGGCTATACAGGCCACAGATTTCAGGTGATCTATCAAACTTGTGGATTTATAATGTACCAGTTTCCTTTGACGTATCTGGCACTCGACTTTTTGGGGATCATCTTGTCAAGTTTGAAAGTTCCAGTCCACAAAACTATCACTACGATTAAATGTCTTTGTCTGAAATAACTAATAATAATTGATACATGATGATTAATGTTGGACTAGTATCTTTTATTTCATGGGCTATTTGGGATTTTCTCTGACTAACCTGCTGTCTGCATATATCTATCTGATGTCATGTCAATGTGAAGACTGCAGATGAATTAGCAGCTTTACTGAAGCTGACACCGCTTGTATCTCTTTTTAGTTGCTTTGTATCTCTTTTTAGTCATACTGAGTCTCTGTGGTAGTTTAGTATCTCTTTTGGGTTATTTGGTGTCTGTTTTTGGCCATTTTGTGTTTCTTTTTGGTAATTTTACAGCTGTTTGAGGTTGTTTTACATCTCTTTGCATTCCTCTCATTTGTCTTTGTTTCTTTTGTGTCTCTCTGAAGTCATTTAGTACTGCTTTTTGGTCATTTTGAATCTCTTTTTGATCATTTTGAATCTCTTTGAGATTGATTTCAGTCTTTTGGAAGTCGTTTTGTGTTTCTTAGGTCATTTGGAGTCTTTGTTTGATCTGGGTCTCATTATAGTTATTTGATTGACTTCCCCATGAGAAATATCATCAAACACTTCACACAAAGGCTCTGGTCCAGCGGGCCCCTGACCAACTTGGGTCCCTGGCCCAGAAGGGCCATCCATCCACAGCCTTTGCACTTAAATAGGAACATAGGACATGAATCAAAACAAGAGGTGGATGTGCAGAACAGAACAGAAGCAGAAAGAGCACCTCAGCATCTTGCTGACCGTAGTGACTTCACATAAACCTGAGAGATGCCGATGTCACAGTATTATTTTAACCTAAAAACACCCTGCACACACACGCACACAAAGAAGCCGCATCTTGTGTTGAAAATACCCACTTCCTCCCTCCTCTGATAGCAGCAGGCAGGTTGCTAACTGTTAGTTAGCAGGAATTCACTGTGTTTTCCTGTGAACATGAGGAGGCCAGCAGCCCCTCTTTATCACTGTTCCTTTAAAATACGCCTGGTTTGACACAGATACCAACTACTCACATCAGTTTGGGACGTCAGGATAGTGTCAGTGTCAGATGAAACCAACACCAGTTTGCAGCAGGCAAAAGAAAATGCTTAAAATTCTTTTTCTTTGGCAGCTTCTGAATCCAGAGAAACTGGGAAGTAATAGGCAGTGTTTCCACAGGTCACTCTCAAGTAGGCTCTAAAAGCAACAGTTCATTGTCTGTCTCTGGAATAAGCTCATAAGCTCAAGGTCATAAAGATATGATGGACCAAACCTCCGGTTGAGGGAGTGTCCCAGCACTGGCGCCCCTCAGCTCTGGGACAGACGGTCTTCCCTTGGAAAGTATTGCATGAAACACACAGCGTGATTTTGGTGAATGCGATTTGGTACCATGACATATATGCTTATTTGGACGTGAGGTAGTTTTTGCTTTCACTACTCCCTGCGACGATAACTGCACAGTGTTAACTTGTATTGCTCATCTCGTTTCTCTTCAATAATCAACATCTAGGTCTCCCGAAACCTCTTCCATCTCGAGTGAACCAGCTCTCAAGATTTCCTTCACCCTGAGAGGATTTCAATTCCGTTCACAAATTTCACTTCATGTCTGAGGAAGTTGCACATGACCACTGCTAAAGTAAACAGTAAAAAGTATCCAGGCTGTGGAGCGGAAGACTGTAATGGTTACCTCATCTCAGGTATGCCCATTATGAGCTAAGGCTGAACTGCAGCACTTAACAATTATTTTCATTACTTATTAACAAGACAGAAAACACACACAGTTTAGAAGCTGGAATAAAGGAAAGCTGAGATTGATCAGCTTTAAATTTGACTTTAATGATTAATCAATTACCAAAACATAAATTTTTCAGCATCAACATGCACATTAGAGAGATGGCAAAGGGTCCTTCAAGGTGATCGGGGATGGGTTCGTGCTCTCACCATGCAGGTACCAAGTCGATGTGACCAGTGTCTCAATGCATCTGTAATGCAGTCTGGATGGCTTTTAAGGTTGAGCTTAGTGCTGCATACAATGCATCATCAGAGGCTACACGCATTATTCTTAGCTCTACCAACTCCCACAACACTGCAGAGGATCTCTTGATGCCTCTTTAAATGATGATTGATTATGTTCCAAAAGCAGACACTCCCTTATCACCATCATCAACAATGGCTATAATCACAAGCATTAGTCCACTGAGTGGGTCCAGAAAAGCTGACGTAAAGCAGTATTTGAAGCATTGTCTAGACATCCGCTTGGCTCCAGCACGATCTCAGTCACTGCAACACCCTAAGTTGTGAATCCTGTTTTCAAATTTTAATTACCCTGGATCATTTGTCTCCTCCTTCCTTCTTAAGGCTCTTCTCTATGTGTGTGTTATACATCAAATAAAGCAAAATGCCACAGATTCACAAACTCAAAGCTCCTCGTTCTCAGAAATATCTACTGATACCTACATGTCGCAGGATATATCATATTTCTTTTTTTGTACTTTTCCTTCATACAACTGCAGGTGTTTCTGCATTGTGCAGGGTTTGTTTCCCACTCCTCTGGATACATAACGAATCTGCTTACATCCTCTTACTAAAAAAACTGGACAACTACTAAAGCAATACCTTACACAACCACAGAGTCTTATGTAATACTGAAAATTACAAAGAGGAAACAAAGAAACCCCCCGCACCCTGTAGCTTAATCAGCACAGACAATACAAACAAGTGCAAATCAAACAACTAAGGCCATAAAAAGGCAATGATGACTAAAAGCAATCAAAGATATTACTAATAATTAAATAATAAGAAACAACAATGACTGATAGCAAACAAACAAAGGACTAGACAATTACCTAACATGACAAGATGCAGCAGATGATGTATGTTTAGCTTAGCACCTTAGCACCACAGGTAGATTATGAGGCAACAAGCCCCTGAGAACAGAGCCCCCCATGCATCGTACCCAGAAGAAAGTAACTTTGCGGTTGCTCTGTGTCTTCACACTGATTTTGTGTCTTTTTGTAGTGGTTTTGTGCCCCTTCGTGATCATGTCTCTTTGCGGTCAATAAGTATATATTTTTGTATATCTTTTTGGTGGTCTTGTATCTCATTTTAATTGCTTTGTATCTCTTTTTAGTCATACTGAGTCTCTGTGGTAGTTTGGTATCTCTTTTTGGCCATTTTGTTTCTCTTTTTGGTAATTTTGCATCTCTTTGGTCTTAAAGTATTTCCTTTTGGTCATTTGACATCTCTTTTGGTTATTTTGCATGTTTGTGGTTGTTTTGTGTCTCTTTGCATTCCTCTCATTTATCTTTTGTATCTTGTGTGTCTCTCTGAAGTCATTTAGTTTCACTTTTTGATCATTTTGAATCTCTTTGAGATTGATTTCAGTCTTTTGGAAATCGTTTTGTGTTTCTTTTTGGAGTCTTTGTTTGTTGTGGATCTCTTTATAGTCAGTATAGTTATTTGATTGACTTTCCTATGAGAAATATCATCAAACACAAAGGCTCTGGTCCAGCAGGCCCGTTCAATAATCAATCCATAGCCTTTGCACTTAAATAGGAACTAGACATGAATGAAAACAAGAGGTGCAAACAGAAGCAGAAAGAGCACATCTTGCTGACCGTAGTGACTTCACATAAACCCTGGCTGCCGATGATGTATTATTTTAACCTAAAAACACCCTGCACACACACAAAGAATCCGCATATTGTGTTGATAAGTTACAGGAAAATACCCACTTCCTCCCTCCTCTGATAGCAGCAGGCAGGTCGCTAACTGTTAGCTAGCAGGGATTTAATGTGTTTTCCCGTGAAGAGGAGGAGGCCAGCGGCCCCTCTTCATCTCACCTCTACATGCAAAAGCGTATCCTAACATTCAGACTATGCTGCCATGTCACAAACTGTTAGATATTTTTGGATTTAGCACACAATTAGGAGTGGGAGCTAGTGCACATAGAGAAACGTAGTTACTTACCCAGGGCCACTGCAGCTGGTAACCAGACGAGAAAGTGGAAAACGGGATAAAATCTCACCGAATCCATTGTCGATTTACAACCCGCGATTCGCTGCTGTTACACTTTAATAACGTATGGTGATATAAAACTAACAAATGAAATGTTTCATTGTGACGCTGCGGAGAAACAACAACACGAAGGGTTAAACTCAGCTCTCTCGCCAGGCGCTGCTGTGTAAGTCGGTGTACTCCTCCGCTGGACGCTCCTAAAAAGGCGGATACAAACCGTGCAACGTGCCCTGGGTGCTGCCTTTCCCAAACCTCGTAAATCTAAGTAACGCATCGAAAAAGTTTGCTGCTGTTACATTTGAGAAAAAGATGTGCCATGGAGCTAATTAAACATCACAACAAAGTTAGATACATTCCCAAATCATTCTCTCAAATGATAATAATACATTTTTGCTATTTATTTAACCAATTTAACACAACTCATTTCATTTTTACAGTAAGCATGTAAGTAACTCTTTATCTATAGCCACTCTTTGTAAAACGTGCAAGGTGCAAATGAAAACATACAATGTTGAAAGCATATGAATACATAATAAATAAAGACAGGCAAAAAAAAAAATTACAACAAAAGCAAAAACAAAGACAAACAAATCAGGGAAGGTACCATCAATGAAATGAACATCTTGAGATAATTTGGAATGAATAGTTTACTGACCTGAACCTGAGAGGAAGCCTGACCCATACCATGGGGGCCAGGACAGTCAAAGCTAAGTCACCATGTGTCACTGGTGCAACACTGTGTGTGTGTAACCCCACGTGATAGCAACTGTATACTGTGCACAGGGGCCTTGTAGTGAGGGGAATAAAGGAACTATACACACCCAGGGTCCCTAAATGGAGAAGGTCATCAAAACATTTGTTTTTGTCAGTTACCTTTTATCTGTACACACACAAACTGTATATGTATATACTGCATTAAGTGCCCCAGTAAATTTCCAAAGCTTGCATCATGTTGCAACAGCCTGGGCGAGCACTTCTTAGAAGCAAATTCACTTTAACTGTGCAAATAAAACAGTGAAATCTTATCCTGTAGTCCTTTATAATGAAATACAGTTTAGTTTTATTTTTTCTTTGTATAAGTTGCCAGAGAAAGATAACTCTATTCTCCTATGCCTTAGACAAACTGTGACAGAAATAATGCTGTTTAATGTTGTTTAATGTTGTAAAACATCCCGGTTAAAGCCTCACATAGTAATTACAGTATGTAGAGAAGAAAGATACTGAAATTCTGGATGTGCAGGCTTTTCTAAATGTACAACAAACACTTCACAACTGATTACACTGTTAAGTAGTGCATGCATGTGTGTGTTTGTGGACTCAGATATTTAACAGGAATGTGGGTGGCTACATATTTATTCATTGTGCTACACCACTGACCTTGCATATATTGGCTTGACATTGTATTTTTTTTCATCATATGGAAACACACTGGTGCCATTTAAATGAACATCAGAACCTGAAACACTTAATTGTACGTCGCAAGGCAATTTGTCTTGGTTCACACACAGACAATAAAAACATGCATGTAGCAAAAAAATTTAACACATAGCCTTCAAATAAAAAGATGAAGCAAAAGTAAAAACAATAAAATAACTATAAAAACAGAGCATGTAAAAAAGATTTTAAGAAACAAATAATAGTAAAATATTAAAGTGGTAAAGCACGGTGGTAAAAACATGATGAAAACACAGATATGTCTTAGTACATGTTTCATCACATGTACACATGCATCTGTACACACGCAGAGACACTTTGGGGCAGTACAATATATGAAAATATATTCAATTAATCCTTGAACTGAGTCTTTATTTTGGTTGTGAACTGAGACATGTTGCTAAAGTGATGGAGCCAAAGTGATGGAGAAAGCTGAAGACACACATTACTAATATGAATGACTGTCTTCCCTAATTCCCTTTGGAAGGAGTATTCACATCCTTTCCTTAAGTAAAAGTAGAATTTCCACAGTCTAAAAACAACCTTGCATTCAAAATGTTACACAAGAAATGTACAAAAGTATTATTTGCAAAATGTTCTTGAAGTAAAAACACTCATTATGCAGAATATTTCCCTTCAGAGAGTTATATTATTAATAATACAATGTATTATTGGATATTATTACTTAATTAGCTATTTGTCAATATGTAGGCAATTATGTGGACTTAATACACTGTAATAGCAAAATACTGCATTATAATTTACAGCTCATATGTTTTGCATAAAATCTTAAACTGAAAATACAGTTACTGTACCAACTAAAGCTTCCAAATAAATGCAGTGGAGTAAAATGTACAATATTCTCTCTGAACTGATGTCTAATGTAGCACAGAAAAAAAAGTCAGATACAAATTATTTACTTTAATGAACTATGTTATTCAGTTTTATGTTATTTCTGCCGCATTAAATCGCGCCCCAGTCCAAATATTGATATGTCCGACAGCACTTGAATGCAGCAAAACTGTTTCATGTTTACATTACGTACCGGGAAATCACCAGCTTTTCCGAAGACTTTTGTCAAAAATACCTCCGCATCCTGTTCGGAAGACATTCATTGTTTCTGGCACTAAATTATTGACTTATTGTGTTAACTTTACTGATAGATAAATGATTGAAAAAACATTTTGTGAAGTTATTATGGTACATTTAACTTTCATTTACAGTACCCTAAGGCTTATGTTATGAAACACAGTTTACAACATGTACCATATACTTTTGGCTATGTGGTGAGCATGTCTGACCCAAAAAATAAATATATATGACACTGACCTCCAGGTGAACCATTACTTAAAGTGAACAAGTCTTAATGTGCAAACTAGCCTACTGTTTGACAATAAAAAGTAATATAAACTATTAAAACAACTGTGGGTTGCTGTTTGGATCTGGTGTTTTGTGATTAGTACAAACTTACCCATCTGACTGTATACAACACTTGAAGCTGAACTCTGTCGGCATTTGATGAGAGTTACAGCTTCCTCTGTGGGATACTTCCCCCCATCTTGACGTCAGCTGGATTGTGTGTGTGATTTTTCCTCCCCATCTCAGCCTCAAACTGACGCATTCACATATCAGCTCTTCAGCAGCAGCCTGAGGTGAGTTACACACCAGAAAACTGTGAAACTTACTGTATGTGTAATAGCACTGATGACCGTTTAGTTTATTGTAAAAGCTATACATGTATGTGTGTGTCCTGCAGTTAACTACTGTAGCCTGTAAAGGGAACAGAAAAGCCAAGTCTGCTGTATATTCTCATATTACATTACATAGCTTGTGCATTCCTGCGTCTGTGTTATGTAATGGAAACATTCTCGCAAATCTATTCAGATGAAAAATAGTAAGATGTGTCACAGATAAACTGCAACTACAACTGCTTATGATGATGGACTAACAGATCCTTTATCCACTGTCTTATATCACTTGTCATCCTGTTGTAACCTCTGATGACTTGTTTCCTGAGAATGAATGAGGCGGTAGAAGTGGTGACTAATTTCACTGGGATTGCATTTGTGGAGTTTAAAAGGGGGGAAACTTCACCCTTCACCCAGAAAAAATGTGTCTGTGGTCATATTTGAGGCTTGAGTCACTTCAGGTCCAGATCAGTGATTTGTGGCCACACCAAATATGTAATCAGACACTTATTTATTTTGATCTTGATGAGTAGAAAGTCTGAAAGTCATTACAGCGGGGGAAGCAGACAGAGAGATGTGTTACTGTCCTGTAGGACTGCGACTCATATTTCTTGACATAAGCAGAGGTGGAGTGAATGGTTTTGAGGCCAGAGGAAAAAGCAAATCGAGGCATTTTGAATCCTGACTCTCACTCTTTCTGTCCACCCTCATACATTTCCAAGCTGGGCTGTGCAAAGTATGTGAAATAACACTGGGATTTGATCTGTTAAAAGAATCTGTGGTTGGCATGACAACATCAGTGGTGGAAGAAGTACTCAGATGATTTATTTAACTAAAAGTAGCAATAAAACTGTGTAAAAAAAAAAAACTCAGTTACAAGTAATTTAACTCTAGTAAAAATACAAAAGAATTGTGATTGAGACACATTGTAATACCAAAAGTACTCATTATTCAGAGTGGCTCATTTAACATAAATGTATTTTATATAATTGGATTCTAATTATTGATGTATCACAGAGCTCATCCTTTTAATGGTGCATCTGGTTAAGGTGGAGTAGATTTTTCTTACCTTAAATTCTACTGGAAAGTTTAATCTACAAAAACGGGGTAAGTGCATACCGCCAGGACAGCTTGACTGAGTATGGAGAGGCCATGATTAAAGTCATTTCTCCTCACCAAAATAGATATTTTAAAAGGAACCACTGGGAATTTAGCTAATTCTCTTTCTCACTGTAATAATGAGATCCCCACTACACTACTATCATAAGCTACAGGCAGAGAAAGATATGTTTTCTGATCTGTCGCCCGTACGGACAGGATGACATCCTTGGTCTGTGCCTTTTCAACACTGATGAAAAATAATTCTGCTTTATGATGGGATGATTAAGGATTGGTTGGGTGTGGGCATGAAAATAACTCGGGTAGGTTTGGACAAAGATCACAGTTTGGGTTGAAATGACTACTTTGTTATGGTCAAAGAACTTTTGTGGTTGTGGTTACAATAATAAACATATGATTAAGTTTAGGGAGCAAGCATTTATAAAATATTATATTTATAAAACAACAACAACAACACTGACTTGTGGTCTTTGGGCTTTGTCACCTCAATGTAAACACACATTGGGAGGTCAGCCACAACTAAGTTACACAAAAGTTAACATTATTTCTAATCTTGAGTCTTATGTAATCATCTGTCTGCCCCTGACGCCCCATTCTCAGTTGAATATGTCACATTATCATACACACAGTGTTGCTTCCAGGAGCGAGGACAGTGAGAAGAAATATTTAAAGCTCCATTTGGCACTCATAGTCCTAAGCTTCCTGCCTGTATGCCTGAAAGTTGGTTCTGAAAAGTTTGTGTCTTGTTCCATTGCAGCTTGGGCTCACAGCAGTCAGTACTGATTCAGGTGGTGATGGTGAAGAAACATGTTAGATGTATGAAAAAAACCTCCTTCATCATTATCTGCAGTTACTGAGAAAACACAGTTTAAAGCTCATTTTATTTGTGCATGCTGCCATAAAATTGTATTACTTCTTTACATCATCAAAAATAGTTAATCTAACATTTCTTCATAAAGTATCTGCTGTGAGATGTTTTTTTTTATTTGCTAGTGAGCATAACAGAGAAAAGGAAAGAACCCTAGAAGCCCCTTAAACCTCACTGAGCCACTTGCAGGTCACTAAGTACAAATTCATGCCGTGCAGCCAAACAACATGGCGTCTTGGGTTTTGAATATTTTACTTAGTGTAAAAATCTTAGAGCTTCAAAGAAGACCTGAAACAAACCAATACAGAATATACAGTATAGCCTGTGAAGGATTCTTCACACTTGAAGCCAAAATAAAAATCAGGAAAACAGGATGTTAAGCACACTGTAGATGATAATTCACTTCTGTTTAATGTGACTCAAGGCCAAAGGAAGAATGTAGTGGTCAGCTCTGTCCCGGCTTCAAAATGAGGCCGAAAGTCGTGTTTCTGGTCTGATATTATTGCCAAACCAGAAAATCTGCCCACACCTTTGTGAAAGCCAAGATTTCAAAACAATGTTTTCCCTGGAATCCAAAGGCAGTGTCCACAGTTGTAATTTTCTAAGAGTGTGTGTGTGTGTGTGTGAGTGAAATTCAATGTGAGCTCCCAGTGCCAAACAATGTATCGCTAAATGTAGAGCAGGAAGAGCACACCCATCGCAGACTCTATGATGGGTCCCTGTGATCCAAACCAGCTGTCAGTGTGTGTCCACATCCCCTCTCTTCACATCTTGGTAAAGAAAACACTTAATGGATGAGAAACACACAGGGGAGCGACCTCAGACCATTTTACTCCAATATCCAATAACAACAATCTCCTGTATGAAACTTGACCTGAACTGTAAGAGGGCAGGGTTTACTTACTCGACCTGAGTGTTTTGTTTTCATATAAACAGTTGTTTCACTCAGTCGTGCTGAATTTAACCAGTGGTTTTGCCACAAGAATGTCAAGATTATGATCCGATGTCAAGCTAATTTGATTACTGTATGTGCTGATGTACGACATCCTGCAGTAAAGTGGAACAAGTTCACACCTGCTTCCCAGAGTCAGTCAAAAGCTGTTCCTGTAAATCATGAACTGAATTAAAAGTAGCTGAGACATGACGAGGACAAATATGTTACCAGAAGATAAAATTACAACATAAAAATTTCACCTATTTTATTATACATCAAAGTCTTTTTATAGGTCTTGTAGAGTAGCATTGTACATGTGGAAAAAGATGTATAATCCTTTTGTGGAGGGGGTTGTGCAAAGTTGGATAAATCACCTCAACTGTTGTTATTTTAGTCAGCATTGGTTGGGGTTTAAGACAATGAGTTTGAAAATGAAAAAAACATCTGGGGGTGTGGAGGTAAAAAAAAAAAAAAAAAAAAAAAAAAAGTGAGTTTACCAGACCTCTGTAGCCTGCTCCTCACATCTGCTTGAGGCTAGCAGCTCATGGCTACATTTGCAACCACTAGCAAAACAGTTTCCTACCAAACTGTCAGTGGTTGTGTTGCATTGTGGGTGATGTAGGCATGGATGCATGGAATTTCAAAAAACTGCATCAATTTTTAAAAACTTTTTAATTTTTTTAATCATCACAATGTATCAAATGACAATGTGAACACAACGTGACAACGTTGAAGACATTGTTCAACCTACAGAGATTGATTAACTGAATCTGCAGCTCCTCTCAGTTTGACAAAGCTCAGCTCACTGTTTATCTGTCCAGCCCATAACTTTACTGTTTTGGCTCAAGAAGCTGTTTTCAGAGACAGAGCTCTAAAAGCCCACTACATGCTCTGCACCAAACAGCAGACAAACATGGTCAGACACTGGCTGGTGAACATAATGGAGTGTTTAGCAGCTGAAGAGCCTCACATTTCCCTCAGGAGTTGGTACAGAATAATGACTTCCATTTATGTCATTTATTTCATTTCATTTAAGTAGACAGAAACATGACTCCAAATAATTGATAGTGTTGCTCTGTACCTGTGGAATATGTAAATAAGTGACTGTTTGCCAACATTGATTGATTAATGTAGACCTTAAAAAGTGATGAGATCACAGAAAACTCTTGGTACTGGGGGCACGGCTTGGCTGCTGACCCTATGCTTCTCTGTCTGTGTTTGTTGATTTTTGGCCATTAATTGTGGTGCTAATGTTTTTGCTTGTAGTATGAGCTACTCCCATCTGACTGTCAATGCAGGGCCCCAAGAGCCAGCAAGAAAATATACAAATAGTCTTTTATTCCCTATGCCATGCAGGCCCTGAACACTTGCTCTCTGATATTTGCTATTATCTGCTTGTTGCACTATCATGTGTTGTATATGCTATATGTTTCTTAAGGGTGTGTGTTTTATGTGTGGGGTGTGTAATTCTGCACTTTTATTGTGTTTTGAGAGAAGCCAAAGTTAAATTTCCACTTAGGGGGACAATAAAGTCAATCAATCAGTCAATCAATCAATCATGTGTTCACAACTTGTTTCCACTGCCCTCACGTGGCCAAATTATTGCCAGTTTTAAACCAACAGTGTTGTAGGAGTGCAATGCTAAACCAGTGGAGTACTCCTTTAAAGCTGAAATAAAGCTCATTACAAATAAAGGCCCTGCATTCAAAAACTTGTACTTCAGTTAAAGTTGAAGTATTATCATTATTATCAAAATGCACTTATCAAAAGTAAAGTTCACATTATTGTGCATAATGGCTCCTTATAGTGTGTTATATTATTCTGTATGTTATTAACACTGATGCATTAACATGAAAGCAGAATTGAAATGTAGCTGGTCGAGGTGGAGCTGTTTTTTTAATTGAACTGTATACACTTTTGGTTGGTTTACAGAGGCTGATTTAAAATCTATCTAGTCTATAAAGTAACTACAACCGCTAGTATTGATGTAAAAGTACAAAACACTGCATAAAGTCAGATAAATACTCAATTAAGTATCTCAAAACTGTGCACAGTAACTGAGCATATGTGGTTACTTTCCACCACTGGCATTCTGATGTTACGTACTGTTTCAGTTACAGTTTGAGTGTATCCAAGTGTGATGAAGGGTCAAACAGCAACACAGAGACAAGAAATAAAAACATTTATACTAAATACACAGAGCCTGTCCGAGCTGGCATCAGGAAGCAGCTTCACATCACAACAGACAGTCTGAACTAATGATGACAAATCCTGCTTATCTATTGCTACGGATACCATGTCCGTGGCCTTTAGTAATCTTGCCATGGACAAATGTCAGATCTCTAAGAAGCTGCCAAGAAAAAAGCCAGTGAAACAGTAAACCTCAGTCTCAGCCTGTCAGTGCTCAAACGGGACTGAAGCATGGCTGGGATTTCTCAACCCAGCCACACATGAAGTGGACGTTTGTATTTGCAGCTGTGGTTAATATAATGAAACAACAAAATTCTCAATTTTGGCGCCTGCTCACAAGTCTTCTTTATTTCCTCATTTATCTCATTTATTCAACTCTGTGTTGTCCTTCCAAAGCCCATTACTCTAAATGATAGTGCAGAATTTATGCTAATTTAGCCTAAATTACCGTCACTTTGGCAGGGTCTGCAGTGGTTGCCTCCAATGGTAGAAAGTAACTAAGTACATTTACTCAAAGAGTGGTATTACATTTTATGTATTTTCCCTTTTATGCCACTTTTTACTTCTACTCCATTACATTTTATAAAGAAATATTGTACTTTATAGAAGATTTTACAACTAAAACACATGATCAAATAATAAAATATGATGTATAGTTACCAATTATACTATCAACCGGATATAAAGTAACTTAAAAACAATTGCACCTTTAACAGCTACAACAAACACTCTGTTTTGTTGCACTTTTACTTTTGTACTTTGACTTAAATATACTTTCAAATGCAGGACTTTCACTTGTAACAGACAGCATTACTACTTTTACTTTGGTCTGAATACTTCTTTCACCACTGGTTGCCTTTGAACACAGGATAACTTAATATTCAGAAAATGCAGCCTGATGAAAGTTAGTTGGTATCCTTCAGTTTAGGGGTTTGATCATAGAGGTTTACCTTTTTGTGTCTTCTCTACAGGCTCAGGTAAATATACCTGAACACCTGACGGACACCTCCACACATCAGCATGCTGCCTGAAACTCTCCTCCAGCAGTGATGCCAGCCTTCAGCCCTCCTGCCCCTTTCCTCTGCGTGCTGCTGTGTGTGTCGGTGGCCCTGCAGCGTTCTGACCTGCGCCTGGCCTTATTCTTAAAAAAAGTGAAATGCATGTTTGTTTGCACATTAAACCACAAGATGGCAGCAGATACACGAGTCAAAGAGATAGACTGAACTGAAATGTTGAGGCACTGAGCAGACTGGAGGTGCATGAGGAAAGAGGCCGTTTTTTCAAGTTATTTAAAAAAAAAAAACTTATCTACAGCCTAACAATCCCAGTTAACCTTACGTGTGTCATGACACATTTCAGCACTCCTTTAAAAGCTTATGAGAAATGTTATTTTTAAGGACAGAGGTACGTTGTTGGTATTACCTTGTATTTATTTGTGTTTACTAGAAATTAAATTGATGGTGAGTCATATTGCATTTGTTTACAACAAAACAGAAATAAACGATTTATCGTATCATAACGTCTTGTGATTTCAAGATGATAATATGTTGCATTTTTGTTTCTGTACTTGGATGGCGAAATTAGTCACAATCGTAGAATCTATGAGAAAGGGATCGTAGCAAAATTCTTCTATGTCCTGACATACAGCTGCATTTGGATATGGTAGAACATACCAACCATATCTATAATGTGGCAGTTTTATTTTCGATATTTTTTTCTTTTTTTGTTGTTCAGTGGATTTCCGTTTACATCGTCACATCAACTAAGAGGAAATTAACCGCAATGTTGTGGCTGAACCATGTGTCTGTTATCGCATTTGTCAGCTTGATAATGAGTCCTGCCGAAAGACGTTTAGCCTGTTTGGTGCGCGTTACGTGGTGGGCGCGGCTGCGTGCGTTGAGGTGCGCTGACACTCTGCTAGAGAGCCGCTTATTTGCATGATAAAACGCAAGCCAGCCCAGCCTTTGTTAAATGCCCTGTGAATGCAAACTGATGCCGCCTGTTGATCCTGCACCTGAGAGGGCCAGCACCCACCCCGACGCACACTGAGGGCACTACTGGGAAATCACCGGGTGGCTGCTGTGTTGGTGGGGTGGTGAGGCAGCTGGCAGCCGAGCAGGCTGGGAAGGAAGGCTCTTCTTATTTTAAGTTGTGGAACCAGTGACCTGCACTGGCGGTCCTGACAACCACCCAGTAAAAGCAAACAATTATGCTCAGTCTGATACTCGGGATGTGTTAATTCCTGAATGCACATCAAGATGAGTGTCGGTCTAAAAGGTGGACAGGCTGGAGACTAAATTGGATTGATTTTAGTGGTCTCTCCCTCCTCCCTCACCCTCCAAGGAAAGTTCTTTAACCACGCTGCCGCCGTCTCTCACCGGCAGTTTAGGCAGTAAAACATTTTTTATAATCAGACGTTATTGTTCGCCGCCTTGTGGGAGATGCAAGTTCATGTTCATTTTTTTAAAAGGCAACCAGCCATAATTCAGTTTATAAACTGCAGCGCGCAGGGAGAAATGCCTGATGCATATTCATTAGAGCCCGCCTGAACTGCTAATGCTCGGTGATCTATTAGCATATGTGGGGCATCGCACCACCAGACTGCCCCTTAAATCAATTTCGTAATATAATGTTGTCATTAGCAATTATTACTTATTTGTGATACTAATGGTACGGTATGGCGCACAGTGCTGAAGTCTAGCTATTACATGATTGCAATTACAAGCTCTTTTATTCAGCAGGATTTTTACCCAATCTGATGGATGTGTGTGTGTGTGTGTGTGGGCTATGTTAATTTAATTTTATGCGCATGGGACATTTTCCCCAGTTCTGAATACACACACAAACGAAATTTGGTGGAACTTTAGTTGGTTTTAAGGTATCTAAACTCGCTGATCACAGTTCACAGGATATTATCTTATCAATCACATTTTAATTCTAAATTTTATAATTTATCAAGGTTGAATGAAATCTATTCAAAAATAAAACAACAACAACAACTAACTGAAAAGGTTTATTAGACCACCATAAACCATAAAAAACAAAAATAAATGGGTAATTTTGTGCAGTACAAGAAAAATAAACTAAAAGTTTCAAAGATTGGATGTGTGTAAAAAAAAAAGATAGACAACCAAAATGCTGTCTTCACAAATGTCTGTGAATAAACTATAATCTCTAATACCGGTTTCAGTGGCTAAATTATTCAGAAACTGATGTTCAGTTGAGTTCCTTTAAAAGTGCAGTTCAATTATTTTTAACTGGAAAAACGCATCAAAAACAACCTCTGTGAGTTGAATTATGTTCAAAGAAGAACAATCAACATTTTGATCATGCACAGAAAATCATTTCATAGTTTTATACTTGAAGAATAAAGGGGCTTTTCTTTCCTGGTGTTCAGCTCTGATATTACCGGTCTGAAATAGCTATATGCAAATACACAGAGGGCCTCTGTTTAGCCTGTTGTGTACAGGTTAAAGTTTATCAAAATTAATAGAGAAATACATGAGTTTCATTTTAATTTAAGGAAATACTCCAGGGATTAATTATATTTTGTGGATTTACAGCTGCGAGGTTTACTTACTCAAACACAAAGAAAGTTTGGTTTCAGAAAAAACAAAGCTCAGCATCAGATTTCTGACGTTAAACTAAATCCTCTGACTCCAAACTCCTCCATGACTCATACTCAACCAGAGGCTGTCTCATTTTTTTCAATAATCTACTGTTTTTTTTTTTTTGTTTTGTTTTGTTTTGTTTTTTTAAATCCCTCCCTGCTTGTCACAGTCTGCACAACACGACTCAGTTTGGAGTTGTTTTATAGAGGCAGCAGCAGTTTGAAACAACAACCATGACAGAACAGGCCCACAAAACAGAGGGAGAGAGAGAAGGGGAGGCAGAGACAAATAATGATGCGCGTGTGTGTTTGTGTGCACGCGTGTGTGAGCGCGTGTGTGTGCATCTGTGAGAGAGTGTGAGGGAGCTAATAAAGTAATGTGATGGATGATCTCCTTTCCCCCAGAGGGACCAGCACCATGTAAATTGGCCCACACAATGCATTATGGATAAGGCAGTTGAGATTATAGCTTGTTAATGTGTCCTCCCTCTCCTCTCCTCCTCCCCCCCTTCTTCTGCATCTCTCTCTCTCTTTCCATCCCTCTGCTTCGGCTCAGGCAGTGACATGGTCACCTCATTGTTGGGGCGCTGTGGGTCTTTTAGGTGCAGATGGAGAGGGAGAGGCTGTGCTGCAGCAATCTGCCAGGTTTAGAGGAGGAAGTTTGTGTAGCTGTGTGTGTATACTTATACTACATTGTGGGGGCAAAAATGAGTTTGCACAGCCACATCATGAGGACTCACCTCCCATATGGGGAAAAATGTTGGTCCTCACAAGGTAAACTGTTAAATGTTAGGGTTAAGATTTGGTATGTGGTTACAGCTTGGTCATCAGGGGCTGAATGAATGTAAGTCAGTGTCCTCCTAAGTGACAGAAACAGAGATAGATGTACAAACGTGTGTGTGTGTGTGTGAGAGAGAGAGAGAGAGAGAGAGAGAGAGAGAGAGAGAGAGAGAGTGAGCCAGCCTTAGTCAGCCAGCAGAGACAGTCCGTCGGCAGGGGCCAGGGCTGTGGACATATGTCTCCTCCCTCCCTTAACCACCCTACACCCCCCCGTCAGTCCTCCTAAGAGGGTGCCAACCCCCTGCAAACCCCCCCCACCCTCCTTCCCCCTTAACTCCCCCAATCTCCCATACTCACTCCCCCCTCTCCCTCCCTCCACCTTGCAGGCCTGTCCAGGGACCTGTCGGGCCATCTGTTGAAGCAGGACCAGAGAAGCTGGTCTAGAGGAAATGCTACTGTAGCATGGCTATGTGGCTAGCCTGGCCATTGCTAACTGGCAGGGGTATTGTGTGTGTGTGAGAGAGAGAGAGAGAGAGAGAGAGAGAGAGAGAGCCTTAGGCGAGATGGATGAGTTTGTTGCAGGGTGTGTGTCAAGGCGTCCCTGTGTAGAAGGTCCCTGGAAAAGAAAATTGACTGTGTATTTCTCAGGGATTTTTCTTCATCTAAGCTAAATCGTGAAGGATCATGCCATTAAAAAGGGAGTCTATGTAAGTTATTAATGAGAGAATGTCATATTATTTCTTTTATATCCAAATAGTTGAATTTAAAAGCAACTCAACATCAATAGAGGTTTTTTTGTACAATACCATCCCTCTCAAACATGCACCTTGTTATATCAGTCTGATGGCACCAAGGTCACTTATATGTAAAAGTCAGGAGTCTTAGTAAATTGGATGTAGTATCATTTCTGGATCAGTTTCAACATGGCATGAGTCTGAAGATTGAAATACCAACATCACTGACGTAAAGGCTGCAACAGCAGTTTAAACAGGCATTAAAATTTGCAACTTGGGCCCAAGACTGAATTACTAACCTGGCAAAAAAGACAACTGCCCAGGGGCCCCAGGCCTCCAGCCACAAAAGTATCAGGTTTACTCAGTCGTCTTTAGATAATTTCATCATTTAGACCCAGAATATGCTGGAGAGACCATGTATCTCATCTGGCCTGGGAACTCGCCAGGAAGAGGAAATAAAATCATTCCATGAAGTGAAGTTGTTGTTTTTTTTGTTGTTGTTGTTTTTTTTTATCAAATTGCTTTAACTTTTTATGTCTATGAAGTAATTAACACAAAGAAAATTAATGTTTTTGAGTTTACTGTTATAGAAAGCTGAGAAACTAGCAAATCTGAGAAGCTGAAACCAGTGAATTTTTGTCATTCTTTTTTTTTCTTTAATGACTCAAATGACTAATTAGTCAATCAAAACTGTTGCCAGTTTTTTTTTTTTAGTCAACCCACTGATCAATTATTTAATCTCTAGACTACTGGTGGGTACTGGGGTTTTTTAGCTGCCTTGGGAAATAAGATGACTTATTTTTACTTTTGTGATTGTCTTTCTCAGGTAAGTTTCTAGATGAAACTTTCACAGTTTAGAGGTGAAACTGTCAAATTAAAACTTGTGGCATGCTTTGGAAAACAGTCAGCAGGGATGTTAAAACATATGCAATCCGCACTCAACAGGCTAACAACATTCAAAAGCTGTATGGTCCTTTAAGCAGTCTAATAAACAAGAGTTCTGGAAAATGGCTGAATGATCCCAGTGAGAGCTCAACACCTGCACACACTCAGCTCAGCAAAACAGCTGCCGTGATACACTGTGATGTCTTTCCCGTTCTGGAGATCTGCTCAGTATCTGATCTTTGCTTACTCTCTGTGACTTCAGTTATATCTATACCTGTTAATTTGAAATGTTCTCAGTCCAATTCCAGATGTTTTCATTTCTTAATTAAAAAATAATAAATAATAAAAAATAATTTCTTTTTCTTCTCAGGGCTATGTATACTGTAGGTCAAATGTGATGTTCATTGTTCCTAAGACAAATTTGCCACAGAGTCACAACTCACAGATGTTGCATGAATTTTTTCTTTTTTTGTAGTTGACCAGCTCAAAAGTTGTAAAATTGAAACTGATTAATTGGAGATCTGTGAAATGTCAGAAAATGAAAAAATTCCATTACTTGTTCTCAGAGTCCAGAGCTGTGTCTTCACATTGTTTGTTTTTCTTTGATCAGCTGTCTAAAATCCAAAGACATTCAATGTACATGGATGTAAAACAGAGGAAAAAGCTGCAAATCCACACATTTGAGCAGCTGAAAGCAGAGGATGTTTTGGCAGTTTTTGCTTTATCATTTACTTAACAATTAATTTTTGGTGATTCGTTTTCTGTCAGTTGACTAATCAGCAAATCGTCTTAGCTCCAGACAAGTACTGTGATTGTCCATGGTGAGAGCAGAGCAGATTCCCCACAACCTTAAAACCCAGTTGTTAAGGGTTAAAATGGGGGTTTAAATCATGTAGAGTGTTCTCAGCTCAGTATGTCTTATTTGGGCAGTCTAAACTAAGCCAAGTGTGTGTGTGTGTGCGTGTGTGTGTTGGGGGGACCCTCCGCGGTTGTGTGGGTGGGTGGTTGCCTCCACCCATTACAACGGGTCATCTCTCTCTCATGGAGAGTTTTCACGGCTGTGGAGCGGATTAAGAGCGGGGGGACAGGCCGAGAGAGGAGGAGGAGAGAGGAGAGAGGAGCAGAGATTATTGGGTAGACTGGAAGGAGGAAGGAGAGAATCACAAAAAGAGAGCATTAGCATCTACACTTCAGCATTTGTTTGGTGGTATGTAGCGGACACTCATCCGGAGTGCCCGGGTGTACAGTGACTACAAATGAAGGAAAAGGCGAACGCTGGCATCTCTTCACAACTGGCCTTTTAACAAATAGGAGAAGAGAGGAGGTCTGAGGAAAAGAGAGAGGATAATGTTGGGTTAAAGAGAGACTATCCCAACACAGCTATAATTACATATTTATTACACAATACCATAACACTTTAAAAGATTGATGTTCAGTGTTATTCAACTGTCAGGGAAATCCTGCACAAACAGAGGTGTGTGACCAGGGCTGGCCTTGTGCATGATGCTGTTTTGTCTCAGCTACTGACCATGTTTCATACTTTGGCTATGAACTTTGAATCAAAGAATAACAGTTGAGTTGAGTACTTATTTATTTATATTGCTGGATTCTGGCACCATTTTCCATAATTTCTATTTCAAAACTCACTGATTCACTGAACCAAATGCTCTATCTCAATCACAGTTTTTAGCAGCCTCCAGATTTTGGTCCAGAAACTTTACATGTTATCAGTAAATAAAAATTGAATGTAATTGAAAATGTGACTGATGAGTGATGCCCTGTGAATTACGTTAGAGATACCACAAATTTCTGCCCAGTACCAAGTAATCTAGGCCCAGAATCCCTGACATTTAAACAGATCTATTGTTAACAGCTGCTGATGTACTGTCATGTAGGGGAGAATAATGTGTCATGATCTATGAGGCGAATGCTTCATTTCTATGCTACTTCTGAATCTGAATTTTCATCATGGTTGGGCAAACATAAGGTATGTCAAAACACAAGATCAGTCTAACATGAGACTGCTCCTTTTTTTTGGTACTGATCCTACTTCACTAGTACTGACAATCAAAACAAGATCTATAGTATAGTAAGATCTATCTACAGTAAGTATCTATAGTATCTGTGCTGTATTGATCTGCCCACCCCTGCTATGAATTTAAGAGCCATAATTTTTGTTGTTCTTTTGTTTAGGTTACCAAATGCTCCAACCAAATACGTCAATTTCAGATGTTTGCTATTGTTATTAAATGCTACTAAGTGTGTGGCCTTTTAGCCACGGGAACCCTTAAGTTATTGCAGGTATTATCAGTGTATACTAAACTACTAGCAAGTGTATCCGACAAAGCTATTTATGGTGCTGATCTGAGGAGAGCTAACATCCCATCATAAAACACCAAAAGGTAAATGTAGCATTTTTATGTTACTATTAGAACCATCAACTGAAACTAGAAACTACCTTATTATGTTATAGTATTGTATAAGTCTGTTGTTGTTATGATGAACTTATAGTAACCCATACAAGTGTAAGTGTTTTTTCGTCTCTGAGTATGTTGTAATAGTGATATAAAGCCAACATTCAGAGGTATATTCCTTTATAGCTTTCCATCAGTGTGTTAAACACATGAATAAACACCTGTCAACATGCCACATCACACTGTCACTGTAAAAAAAAAAAAAAAAATTAAAAAAGGAAAAAAGTGACAAAATCGACTACCTTAAAGTGTCATCCTGTTCCATCCCATATTCATAATGCATTGCTGCTACAACAGCCAGAGATGGTTTTACGGGACTATATGACTTTCTTTATGGAACTTCATATCTTAGTGAGTTTCTGAATGGAGCCTGAAGGTGATTAAGACTTAAAGTGAACTAAACATTAAACCAGACAAAGTTTCTCATTTACAATTAGAGTTTGAACTATGGTCTTAACTGCTGTGTCTCTCATTCACACACACAAACAAGTGCATACACATACTTATACACACACACACACACAAGGAGCACCAGCCGCCAGTTGGTCTTAAAGAGGCAAATTCCTCTGCAGCATTTTCTCAACATCGTAAAGCGTCTGCCGTTAAAGCGATGTTTTTTCAATCCGTCTGCTCTTCCTGACATTTCCAGATAACGCTGGCGTTAGGTTGATTTGGGGGAATTTGTGCACCATATGCTGCTGTGTCAAACACCTACATTTAAGCGGGCTATGGCTCTGCATTCCCTAATAGCAGCATCATTGGAGCTTGTTTATCTAATGCGCCTGTTAATGTTATTTATTGGGAGTCTGCCCGCTATCCAGTTCCTCCATGCATGCTAAGGAGACAGACATAAGATATGCAAATGCTAACGTCGGCCCAACTTCACGGCAGTAAAACAAAGCATTTGCATTTGATGTAGCACATAATAAACTGGTTATTAGCATTTTAAATGCGTCAAACAAACTTGAAAAATGTGGCCTGGTTTTTATATTGCTGCATGCAGTCAAAACACACATACACATGCCACACGTGCCATCAAACACGTACAGAAAAGTGTGCATGAGCAGACACATAAATATAAAACTGCTGTACACAGGAGCAAACTGATGTCACGAGGCAAAGAGTCGCAGGACAGATGATGCGTTTGATGAAGTTGTTTCCTCACTCTCCCTCTGTCTCTTTCTCTCTCGTGCCATAAACTTTCTCTCAGAGCATTAGAATATGCAGACGATTCATTTCATCGGCAATTCATCCTTCCAGCTCAAGAAAAAAAGGTCTGGTTTCAGCTTTGAGAAGCAACAACAACAGACAGTCTGAGTTAACAGTAACTACTGCCGCCTCTATACCACGGGGCCTGCAAATGATTCTTTGATGGGCCTCGAGTGAGAAGAGTGTTGACCTTTGAAACTGCTGAAACATAAGGTCAACCACTGAAAAAGTTATTTAAGAAAGTCAAAGATCATGTTTGTTTTAATACACAAATAGAGCATCTACTCACAAATGAATGTTGGGGACAGCAGCAGGCTTTGAACAAATAATGGCAACAACACTGAAAGTTTTTGAAAAGAAACTAATACCACTCAGAGGGAGTTACACACTGTTATTTATTGCTGCTGCTGCAGCTGCTCTTTTTCTCATGATCTCAACATTAACAAAATAGTGTTGCACAAATCTGACGTTTTTAGGGGATACTGTGTATTTCGGTTTCAGGCAGGGACGATGAGGCCTTGATCTGAACACAGCAAAGAATATGAGAGACATGACTCCTTGTCTTGAGTGCGTAAGTGAAAAAAATAAAAATTGAATCAATATAACAATAACACAGTCAAAAGTGAACATTACAAGCTTCACAAGGATAGTAACTGTTACAGGGTTTTGTAAGATCTGGAGTGAATGTCTGCACTCCACTGCAGCTTGAAGACTTTGCTTGTTCATCAGTTATCATTTAATAAATTATAAATAAAGATTAAAAACCCCAGGCTGAGACCCTACATAACTGACATACACCTGAATTTGAACAAATTCAGCATCACATCAATAGGTATGTATTGTTGTATTTGATTTCTGTCACACACAGTGTGTGTGCGTGTGTGTGTATTCATTTTGTGTATATCTATCTGTATATTTGTCAGAACACGATTAAGCTCTATTGTGATTATTGTTTGAGCCATTCACTAATTTTAACACCGTCTGTTGGTGAAATACCCACCTCTGACCTGAGCATTAATTTCAGCCCCATTAGCAGCATTGTCCCATCTAGATACACGTCTGTGTTTCAGTTCATTTGCAGATGACTTAGGCACCAGCTGTGTTATTTCCTCATCACCTGTGCTGAATATAAGGCAGTATTAAGGAGGCGTGGTGACAGATCTAAAAGTTGCAGTGGGCAAGATTTTTTTTGTAAAGATATAAATATGATTTTTAATTGATTTTGAAAGGCTGAGAACTGAAAATATAAAAGTAACACACAAAGTGCATTTTCAATCCACAGCACAAACACCATTATCAAGTTTGCAGATGGCACTGGTGTGGTGGAGCTGATCAATGACAAGAAAGGCATTCTACTCTATTCTATTCCAAATTATCACAGTTTTTTACTTGTGTTTTAGAGTGATGGGGATACTGAAAACTAATACACGAGTAATACATGAAACCAACATAAATGACAGATTTCTATTAAATTTTCCATTTGGTTCACCGGTGTTTGATTGGCTCTCTTTTAATTATGTCATCTTGTTGTGCACTGTTCTTCTGTGATATTTAATGGCACCTGACAAGAGAGCTTGTGCCACAAGCTGTTTATATATATCTATATGCGTCAAACTCCTAATATTTGCACAATGTTGGTGGAAAATGTTAATGGAAATTTACTTTATGGCTGGTTCTCCTCTAATCAGCCATGTCTGTTCTGTCTGAAATTTGTTGTTTATTAAAAACAATCCAGAGCAGCTTTGACAAAAATAAGTGAGAAGCGTGAATGGCTTATGTTTCATTGCCCCTGTTACCCAGAAAACCTCAGACTGAGCAAGAAGGAGGCGAGCGCAGGAGGAGAGCTGTCTGAATTGGTTTTTCATTAGCAGTTAATGATGTGATAATCTCTCTAACAGTAACCAGGCCTCACACCCTGCAGCCTCGCATGCTGCTCTAATGGAGTGTGTGCGTTTTCCTATGTGTGCATGCAGTCCCACGTACTGTACATATGTTTTCATTATATTTTGAATTTTGCCATTAACATATTGCTGAATAGACATTCACCTCCCAAAGGAAGAAAAACAGAAAACCCAATCATTTCCAAATCATTCAAAATCATATGAAAAGTGAAAAAAGACAATACATTTTAAAATCAATTGTGCAGGCTCCCTTTGACAATGTCTGATAAGTAAATACTCTATAGACAGTAGAGAGTACCTCCATATATTCTTAAAGACAAACGCAGACATCCTGCTGGCCTGCAGAGGTCCAGAGTCAATAACAATAATTTCTGCAACAACATACAGTAGGTAAATTAACTTCTTTTTTGTGCAGTTTATGCAAATATCTGGATGTGATTTAATTGACAAGTTAGCATCAACTATTTGTAGTGTAATAACTTAATTTTGGACCGTGTGGACCTTGGTTCTTGATATTTATTTTCATTTATCAAATTTTCTGAAAGATGAGTCTACTGAATGTGATAGCAACTTATTAAAACAAAGGTTCTTTCATGTTGATTGAGTATGAAAGGACAGTTACAGTATCATGCTTCTAAGTTGTGCAAAACTTTTAATCATAATCTTTCATGATTTATTTCATTGTAAAAATATACACGTACATGTAGATAGTAGTTTAACAAAACTGCTCCTTGTCAAATGACAAAACAGCAAAAATTACCTCATGGGTCCACAAGTACATAAATACCCAAAACCCCACTCAAAAACTTGCATAAGTTTTTTTTTTTTTTTTTTTTGAGATTTAGACTGGATAAGTCATAGTCATATGTTTTTGACAGAGAATACAAACAGGGAGTTGGGAGTGTTTTAGTGAGATTACACATATACAATAAAGAAAATTGCTAGTAGTCCTGTGATTATTCAAGCAGAAGGAAAACACATTAAATAACTTTAACAGTGCTTTAAACAGTTACCAACTGCTAATGTTACAGTCTTTACACTTATGGCTGTGACCTTGACCTTGTGTCTCCCTCTTGGTGTGTATTGTCTCCCATTAGTCACCGCACTCTTTTCAGCTCAAGAGATGTTCAGCTGACACTGTTTAACAGTGATAGTAGGACAGTCGCTGCCATTCCTGTCTTCCGTGCTGGAGGGACACCTCCATTCATTTACTACCTGAGCTCATTAGGCGTGTAACTGTTACCAGGAGAGGGGCTGAGGACTGGTTGTTTCTGCAGAACATACTTTCTCTTTGTATTTTAAACCTTACCATTAAGGATGTTTGTCAAAACATTCCTACATATAGGTCCTGCTACTTCTATGACACAGACTGAACTAAGGTGCTTGTAAACATTTTAAAGAGTTCTTAGCCTTTTTCATCTTCATTTTATTCTTAAATTAAATTAAATTCTTCAACTGAAAATATTTTGGTGTCACTTTTGGGGTCAAAATGTTTTCCCCCTAGTTTAAGTTATTAAATAGAGGGACAAGGGAAGTATCAAGAAATGATCCTTTTAGGTCTCAGTCAACTGGAGGATGTGTCTGTGTTGTGTGGGCTGATCAACAAACTAGAACTTGGGACAAGACATTTCCTGTTTTGTAAGTTAGGGTGTTTTCACACTTGCACTGGGCACATGTCAAGACAGTTGTTGCACAGAGACCGCGGGGAGGAGGATCTCGTCTCAGCAGACTCTTGAACTCTGGGTTAGTTTGTTGTGGGAATGTGATCGGCCTCAATCCTACCTAACTATCAGGTGTACTTGGCAAGTTTGCACCAAAACATTTTATATTCTAGGATGGGAGCAGTTGCTATACCTCCTTCAACTGGATAGCTGAATCAGACTATATCAAACAAACTGTGAAAACACCCTTTATAGAAGACCTACTCACATCAGTTATGGAGCAACATTATTGTTCAGTTAGAATAGTTATCAGACGATATATTCCAATACTCACTACCTAATTCACAAACTGTAGTCTGCTGTCTGTGCTGTATGATGCTATACAATGGGTTTGTGAAGCTCTTTCTCAAAAAAAAAAAAAAAAAGAAAAGAAAAGAGTGCCTGCAGCCAGAGATGATGCTATGAGAGCAGTGAGAATAAACAATAAACTGAAAGCTCCCATAAAGCTGAGGAAAGCTGTAGATTTTCTATGGACTAAATACTGTGGTGACACTTCATACAGTTTCATACAGTCATTTGATACATCCACTCAATCAATTACAGTCACTTTAAAGACAGTGTACCCGGCACTGGCCCTACCATCAGTAAGTTAACATAAAACACTTCTTCCTTCTTTTGTCTCTTTAAATCTATTGCATCAATGAAACAAAATGAGGAGAAAAGAAAAAAAATTATCTGCTGCCATGCTGTGAAAATTAGATCCTACACCTTACATACCTTAGAGGAAACCTGAGAAGAAAACAGTGATTTTCACGCTTTTTGATGCAGAAGGAAATTGCTAAGAATAAATGGTTTGAGGAATATATACGGTTGAAGGCTCAGATGGAGAAGATTATGGAACCAGACGGTGTGTGATAGTCTGTAAAGACTTAGTATAAGTTCTGAGTGAAATTTAGTAAGGTTTCATTAGCCCATGTTGTTTTCATGTTGTTGTGTTCCGGAAAAAGTTATTTTATTATGTAATAATCATGCGTCAATATTTAGTCTTAATGCTGACCAGTGATTTTTGGTATGTAACTGTCCTTTTGCAGCCCAGATACACAATGTGTGATGGGTCAGAGCTGCTTATGAAAGAGAGAAAGATAAAAAAAAAAAAGGAGATGGTTGCAGAAAAGCAAACAGAGGCAAAGTGGAGAGAAGAGGAGTAGAGACAGGCGTGTGAGAGGAGGAGGGAAGAGATAAAAAGATGCCAGCAGGAATGAAAAGGAAAGCGAAGAGCTTACGCGGTGAAAAAGAGCACATTAAGGCGACCTGCTGCGACAGTAGTGTCGAGAATAGAAGTGACGCTGCCTCCATTTGACCAGTGTCCTGGTGGTGTGGAGCTAGGGGCCTCAGATGGACACACACTCACTCACACACTCACTCACACACACACACACTGAAAAACACCAAAATACATAAATAAAGCCAAAGAAATCCATTCAAAAGCATGTGTTCCTGCACAAATTGATGCCTGACACACACACACACACACACATGCTCACACACACCTCCTCTGAGCTCGCCTCTGTCCCTCTCATTCACACATTTCTCCACATTGGCCGGATTAGGAACACTTTCTCTTGGGTGTGCGAGGCTGCCCCACACACAAAGAAACACTTGGGGACAGGATTAGTAGGCTTACAGCGGATTCACATATGTCCAGTTCAAGCAATTGGTATTCAAAGCTTTACACTTTCAAATGCCACCAAGAGAGAGCAAAGCCGACCAGCGCTTTTCTTTGCATTGGCAGCACCTTTATGAGAAGGGCTCTTTTGCTGGGCCAACAATGAGGCCGTGAATACACATTTTTACTGTTCTACCAGGGGGATCTCATTGGAGAAGGATAGAGCGCTGAGTAGAGTTTGAGACAGACTTTATTATCCGGGTTTGAAGTGCTGGGTGGGTGGGTGTACAGACGGACGGATGGATGGATGGATTGACAGATGGATGGATGGATGGATGCTGAGGTGGTGGTCAGAGGAGAGAGTGCTTCAGTTACTTCCACATGTTATTGTTGGTGGCCCGTTCCTCCACTCCACCTCCACAAAACCGATCTGGAGTAGACTCTTCAGAGTGGAGTGAGTTCCCTCAGCAGCTCAATATAGACAATACTGACCCAATTTAGATTAATCTCCCAATATATTAACACAGCAAAACTTTAATACACCTGCCTGTTTGCTTCATTCATCAATGACATAAATAAATAAATGCTTTTGTATTGTATTCATTTTAATACATTGCTTTATTGTATTATGTTAAAAATAAAGATTATATTTCGACAGATAATTTTTTAACGTTTATAATTATTTTAACTGTAATTTGGTACTCGTAACACTCTTGTATTTTTATATTGTTTTTATGTGTGCCGATGGATTTTTGTGTTTGCCTCAAATTGCCACTTTAATTAAACGCTATAATAATTTTGAGCATTTTTTTGTATTTAAATTGTCATCTACTATAGTCTACATTTTTAGATTTACCAGAGTATTATTAAGCAAAATACTTTGTTCCTATTTTATTATATATGGATAAAGAAAAAGTTATAATAATAAGAATAAGAATAATGAAAAAAGATCCCCTCAGTAACACATGCAAGCGATGAGTGAGAAGTTTTATGAGGGTCAAGACTTGAGGTATCTGGATAAACCCTGACGCCCACATGCTGCCATATGGCCAGCAGAGTGCCGAGTGTCGGAGCGGGCATGTTACCTCTGTCCCAGCGGAGGCCCTGCACCACCCGCTGCAGCAGGAGCCGCTGAATGGGGAAAAGCAATTTCCCTTCCCATTCCTCCTCATTCCCTCAGGCAACCACCACCGAGTTTGGTTTCAATTTTGACCGTCCGATAAACACCACTCCTCAGGGTTTACACTGCGATGAGTGTGTGTGTGTGTGAGAGAGAGAGAGAGAGACTGCTGAAGTTACACAGCATGGTCTCCTTTTCCCTTTCCTGGTACACAAACACACACACATATATATATATATATATATATATACACACACACTGTAGGTTAACTGAGTTTGTGCGTAAAAAATTAGGCAACGCACGAAAATGCTCAGCAGCCACGGCAGGCCACGACGGACTGAGTTTTTCTGCAGCTTCTGAAAAATAAAGACCCTCAAAATAAATTCTAAGACGTGCAACCTTTACTCACAAAAAAAAAAAATCATTAAAGAAGCAATTTTTAAAACTGACTAGCTTGTCCCAAGGAAGAGGCAACTTTCTGGTCCACGAGAAGAGAAGATAGGAGAAGAGAAGAGAAGAAAAGAGAAGAGAAGAGAAGAGAAGAGAAGAGAGAGAGAGAAGAAAGAAGAGAAGAAGAAGAGAAGAGAAGAGAAAAGAAGAGAAAATAAGAAAAGAGAAAAGAAGAGAAGAAGACGAAGCTGTGCCCCCCGACAGTGTCCTGACAATGGCAGTGAATGGCTGCGCACCGCGGTCACTGGGACAGTCAAAGCACACCGCCCCCTTTCTAACGGGCACGTCATCCTCCTAACTAGGCGTTATGAATAGGAAAGCCGCTTTTGTCCGCCCGCATGTATAAATACCCACTATCAGTGTCCTCCTCACCGCAGACATACGGAGACACGCGGAGAGAGAAAGTCAGCAGCCACAGAGGCAGGAGAAGTGGTCACCGATGTGATAAGAGGGACAGAAGCGTGGGGACAGACGGGATACAGACAACATCAGCTGACCAAAGGCTCCAGGAGCACACAGAGAGAGACAGACAGAGAGGGAGTAAGAAAGAGAGAGGGGAGAGAGAGTGGAGAGAGTGAAAGTGAGGGAGAGAGATAGATAGAGAGAGAGAGAGAGAGAGGGAGGAAGCCAGCAGCGACCTCCTACCCAGCAACCTCGGAAGCGAACCCATAAAATGAATTCAGACTCCAGCCCGAGCAGCAGAGCCTCCTCCCCGGACATGGACGGCATGTTTCTCCGAGACCACCTCCCGCACCACCACCATCACCACCACCACCACCACGTCGGCTCCTCCGTATCCTCCTCCACGCAGAGCGGCGAGCAGCAGCGCCAGAAGATGACCGGCGTCGAACACCTGCGGTCCGGAGACGCCAAGTCTGTGTCCGTGGGAAGCAGCAGCAGCAGCAGCAGCAGCAGCAGCAGCAACAGCAACAAGTACAAACTGAAGAAGCAAGTCACCGAGGAGGAAATGTACCAGCTCCGTCTCAAGATTAACGGCCGGGAGCGGAAGCGCATGCACGACCTCAACCTGGCCATGGACGGCCTGCGCGAGGTGATGCCCTACGCGCACGGGCCCTCGGTGCGGAAGTTGTCCAAGATCGCCACGCTGCTTCTCGCCAGGAACTACATTCTGATGCTCACGAGCTCCTTGGACGAGATGAAGCGGCTGGTGGGGGAGATTTACGGTGGGCAGCACTCGGCCTTCCACTGCGGCACCGTGACGCACGCCGGCGGCACCGGTGGACACTCCGGAGGCCAGGCCGCCGCGGCCGCCGCTGCTGCCGCCGCCGCGGCCGCCGCTCACCAGGTGCACCCTCTCCTCGGGAGCGCGCTGTCCTCCTCCACGTCCTCCACCCTGTCCAGCGCGCTTCCGGGGCTCACGTCCATCCGAGCGCCCCACTCCCTGATGAAGGGCTCCCCGGCTGCGCCACCGGCCCTGCAGCTGGGCTCCGGCTTCCAGCACTGGGCCGGGCTGCCGTGTCCCTGCACCATCTGCCAGGTGCCTCCTCCTCCTCACATCCCCATCACCTCCACCGGCCTCACGAGACTCACGGGGGAGGGCAAGGACGGGATGAAATGATGTCTGACAGACACGCAGAGACTGAGAGACGTGTAATGATGTTTGTAAATAAAGAATTCAGGGCATGAGGGTGGATTTGGCCTTACTGATGCATGCTGTTGTTTAGTCTGTTTTCTTGTTTGGCGTATGAGAAAAAAAGTATTATTTTCCTCCTTGTAACAAGGACTTATAAAGACTAATGATTTTGCCAGTTGAAGGGTAAAAAAAAAAAGTTCTGTGTCATGCAACAAGACGCCACGAGCCTCTTGTGTTTGACTGAGTTTTTGTCTCACACCACAATGTGAAAGGTGACGGAGGTTGCATGAACATTTTGATTTAATTTTACCTTATTTTTTTGTATCAGGCGTCATTTTGTGAAAACGAAGAATGCTCTCTGTGCCTTGTACCAAGGAATTTTAAAACTTGAGTTCTATATGAAAAATAATGTCATTTATGTGTTTGGTTAAATGATTCTGCCACTGCGGAAATTTGTTTGAAAATCTAAGTTTTAGATTGATTTTTATGTTGTGGGTCATTGGTTGTCCATTTGTGCTCTAATTTCCAGTTTTTATTTTTTATCGTTTTTTGTTTTGTTTTGTTTTTTTTTTTCTTTTTGCATGATGGTATAACTGTCACAGCATGATTGTTTTTGCTGAACTGAATTTGTTATGCCCAGAGACCCCGTGTCTTTATTTTTGTACGTTGTTGATGACTGATGAAATATTTATTATCACCCAGCGTCCCTGGATGAAATTTCAATAAAACTGAAATTATGGATCATATGCACTGTCTTCCCTTCTTCTTCTTCTTCTTCTTCTTTTTTTTTTAAATTGCCACTTGGAACATAAAAACAAAACTTTTCTCGACAACTCTGTCACACTTAAGTCTAATTTCTGTAACTTTTAATTATTAGACTCCTGTTTATCCAAGATTAATAAAAGTTGGTCCTAAATCTCTTCCTTTATTTTACCGAAAGCATCTTCTATTCAATCTTATTTTTTTAACATATAATTTTACATCATTGCAAACTCAAGCAAGGCCTCAACTTAAAAAGTTGACTTTTTCCTCTGGTTACTTATTTCCTTTTTTACTTATTTGAAATAAACGAAGATAATGACATTTAATAGAACAGAATGGATTTTAATTGGAAATTAGTCAAATATGTTGATTACAGATAAAATATATATTTAAAGTGACTGGGCGGAAATTACTCTCGGATCATTGGCTTTGTTGATTTCCTTTAGATTATTATTAGATTTCCTGGGTGTATATGAGCAGCACTTTAATGATTTTCTTCGTCTGTCTGTTAAAATTAATATTTACAATACAGATCTAAAATTAAGTGAGTGATGGCCGAAAGCTATATAGGTCGATTTTCTCCAACTGCAAACCACTTTGCCAAATTTAAACTGATATTCAAACCCACTGTATCAGCTGGTGATTTTATTTTTCTCCTGTCTCATCTTTGCGCCCACAGTAACATCACCTCACGATGAGCTCCGCAGACGTGGTCAGACAGCGTTTATTTAACATTTCCGAGCAGCGAGCAGAAACGTTAAGAAAAAAAGGGGGGGGGGAATGAGGATGAAATGAGGGGACTCCCGGCTGCAGCCTTAATGGAGCCTCAGTTGAATTGTTCCCCGTAGCAGCTAGAAAGTGATCCCCGCCTTGGGGAGCGCAGAGCAGTTTGTCCGGCCCCGGGTCCCTTGGGTGTTTCTCCGTCTCATCTCTGCAAGCGACAGAATGTATGTTTGTGGAGATTACAAGTTAATTGTTCATGGGGGACCAAGAGGAGAAAATCACATCACAGAAAGGCGTCGGGATTACAGGCTACTAAATGCGGAAGATTATACATTCAGACCCCCTCCTCCGCTTCGCCGCATGCAAATGAGTGTGTGGATTAAACGAAAATAAAGAAAGACAGAAAAAGAAAAGGAGAAGAAGCCCTTTTGTAACTTATTTGGTGGGAAGAAAACACAAGTTCTGTGGCTAAGTTGAGAAAGAGTGAAAGAGTTCGTTTTACATTTCTTCTCCTTTTTTGTCTTTAGGAATGAGTGTAGCCTGTCTGTCCCTCGCAGGCTGCCAGATGGGATGTAAATAGCTGGGTAGCTGCAATGGCCTTTTAACCACACAACACTGAGGAGGATGTTGTCAAGGGAAGCTGGCGGTTTGCGAGTTAATAGTCATGAGTTGGGGTAATTACTTAAGGTTTATTATGCTCTGGTTTCAAAGGAAATGGACTCTTCAGTGGGCCGAGAAATACTTCTTAATTCTGGCTAATTAGGAGCTGAGTAAAGCAGAGACAACTGCTGCTGCTGCTGCTGCTGCCATCAAGCAATGTTACATTCACGGGGAGTGGGGTGGGGGGGTGGGGGGGGGTCATTTGTAAGTAAGCCACACCATAATGCACAGAACAATCACACACATGCAAATAGAATGCACACGACTAATACAAATCATAGCAGTTGTATGCTGAAGAGATGAATGGAAATCACTGTTTTTCTTCAGCTTTTTTTCAGTTTTATTCTTAGAGGTGTAAATCTTGCATTTCTCTCTCAGACTGTACGATGATCATATGGTGACAGGGCTGCACCACGGCCACTGGTCTGCACTGTGAAATGTTTGTGATGTGCACATTTAATTCATTCATACAATCCAATACACTTGGTTGAACGTGTTCTCTGTCACTGTGTTTTTCATAATGGCAGGGCTTATCTTCTTAGCATGGGTTCACAAAAATGATAATCGTTTATACTTTTTACATAATCATGAAAATCCCACTGAGATCCAAATTCCTCTTTTTCATTAAGGGAGGCAAAGACAGAAAGTTGGAAATGACATGATAATGATGCAGCACAACAAAGTAAAGGAAAAAACAACAGAATATATTAAAGATTCAAATATTGGAAAAGAAAAAAAATGCGTCAGAGAGCTGCCGGAAAAAAAAAACAGCTATAAGATGCAGAAATATTGTTTGTTTTACAGGTATTTGAGCAACTTTTTAGCACTTACTCTGCTTTGTAAAAGTCTGCAGCAAGCATCAAAACCTCACAGCATAAACGAGAGACAGGTCATTTGTGAACTGATGAATAAATGAGCCAAAATAAATGAGAGGTTAGGAACTTGGTGAACAGGACAGATGGGACAACATTCAGCACAGTACACTAATAATAAAACCATCACATACATACAGTAAAAAACATACTGAAATACATAAAGTAACATCATTATAAAAGATAAGCTAAAAATGTGGAAAGTTTGCAACCAAGAGGTCAAATATGCAAAATACCAAAACAAAATAAAGTGTCAGAGCTTTACTATTCGAGAGGTGAATTTCTTCCTTTTAAATTGTTCAGATTTAAAACACAACATGCATCAATAATAATAATAACCTAACAGGTAGATAAAAGATATAATTTCTCCATAAATCCTGTATATTTTTAGTTCAGCCATGACTGAATAGACTTGTGGCCATCACCTCCCCTTTTCATGAAGCTTGACAAACGACTGGTCCTTTACAGAATACACACCTGTTACTGGGAGCCACTCGAGGTTTATCACTTGTAGCAACACTGCTTTGTTCACCCTCTCCACACACACACACACACACACACACACCTTTTTTCACTCTTGGACACTGATGCTAACAAAGCAACAAATGCTGTCAGCCTTGGTCTGTGGCCCTGTGAACCGAACTGCCTTTTCCGAAAGCGTAACCTCCAAATCTGAAAATGAGTAAAGTTGTTTTAATTAAAAATACACTGACAGATGCTTGCCAGCTCCATCATAGATATGAGCTTTACAAAGCTGCGAATGTAAGGCTTTTTAGTCAGATATGTACAAACAGTCGGGGCATTTAAGGCTTTTATAACTCCAGAGTTGGTGTAAACATCTCATTTGGCAATCGCAGACTGTTGTTGCATTCAGTCTGAAGAGTCCTGCCTGTGTGTGAAGTGCTCTGCTGGTTTGTTTACTTGCTCGGTCAGTGAGCTGCTGCGGGGCCGGTGCCTGAGGGCAGCAATTGAAAATAAATTTCAGTTGAATAAGGGGCAGCAGCCGCATCAGCCGAGCTGCTGCTAGAACAAAAGCAGTTGAGGGGATAAGTTATTGACCAGGCTGACAGCCTGAACGAGGCTGATTATAACCGCCTGGTCATGCTCTGTGTGTGTGTGTGTGTGTGTCATAGTCATAGTTAGTGAAGCAGGTGCAGAGGCCATTCCCTCTGTGAGTCTACCTCTCTCTCTTTCTCACTCTCTCTCTCTCTGTGCCCTCAGGGAAGCCTTGGGGCCCTCTGCCCTCCTGTCCTCAGCTGATTCCATAGACTAATGTTTAACCCATACTGCCAAAACAGAAAGCATATTTCCATCATAAGAGCGCTTTGCCATCGCCATTAGCGACTGAGCTCATTTGCATGTTAATTGTGCAGTTAGAGAGGTGGCGTTGACACATCCCTTTGTCCATGCAGGGTCGCGGGAAGTGAGAGGATGGGGCTGCAGAATGACATCCATGTGCATTATTGTTTCAGGCTGGTTCTATCATCTGTTATCACGAGTCAGTGGAAAATAGATGAAGGTAATCTAATAAGGTGTTATAAATAAAGCTCTCACCTGTACATGATTTTTGTATAAAACATTGGGATGGTAGTTAAAATTGTTATTTTTCAGACGTATATTTGTTAATATGTGAAAGATAAGAAAAGTGGTGGTGAAAATAATCAAGTACATTATTCTAGAAATATACTTAAGTACAATTCTGAAGTACCTTACTTGACTGTTTTAACCTTACGCGACTTTATACCTCTGCTCTACTACATTACAGAGGTAAATATGACACTTTGTCCAGCCACATTTATCTGACAGCTGTAGTTACTTTAGAGATTAAGATTTTACATACAAAACATGTGATGCACTGTTATAGGTGAACTGCAGTTAAATAAGTTCCTCCATTACAAGTAAAAGTCTTGTATTCAAAAGTTTGGTTGAATGAAACTGCCCCTTACATTGCCATATATTATAGTAGTGGATTATTAAAAAGCATAAACATGCAAGTAGCATTTTACTGCTGTAGCTGGCCGAGGTGGGACTGGTTTTACCTACTTAATATACTACTTGTTTTTTTTTTTATCAATAACAAATTTGTCTTATTTTATAAGATGAAAGTGTTTTGTCTGTAAAAGCTTAAGTAACTAGTAACTATTGCTTCCACATAAATAAGAAAAAAACATCATATTTCCCTCTGAAATGTAGTGGGGTAGAAGTATAAATAGCAGGAAATAGGACTGCTCAATTAAAGTACAAGTACCTCTTAAGTACCACTTAAGTAACACACGACTAAATGTACTTAGATGTTTTCCACCATTGGCTAACAGCAGACCAATTAGAATGATGTCCCCCTTCACCAAGTACAGCATTACAATACTGCTGACATGTTAATATATCAGTTATAATAACAATCCAGTAATAGAATTAGTTGATAATTTGACTCATTGATTGATTGACAATTTTCATAAAAATGTAAAAAAAAATATATATATATATATATATATATATATATGATTGTAAATTTCATATCTTTGGGTTTGGACTCTTGGTAAAACAAAACAAGTAATGTGAACATCCCACCTGGTCTATGGGTAATTTTAAGTATTATATATATCATCTACATAGAATAGTAATTTTAAAATATCTTCATCCAGTATATACATGTGATCATGATCATTGTCAATGTTATTAATTATGGGCCTATAAAATAAAGAAAATACACCACACAAACAACCTCCCTGACAAAATGGACATGCTATGTTCAAAATGTACTGGAAAGGACATGACACTAGCTACACACAGTCACACACAAGCCAGTTCTGGTGTGAATTTTGTGCAATAAATATAGATTCAGCTAGACAGAAAGTGCCTGTGTGTGTGTGTGTGGCCATAATATATTAATATCTGACATTGTGGATACAGTTCAGTGGCCGTGTGCTCATTGTGCTCTACTATGGTTGGGAACTCAATCTAACCTCCTGACACTAGCTGTATGATTGTCTGGATGTGTGTGTTTGTGTCTGTGTGTGTGTGTGCATGTGTGAATGTGAGTGCATATATATGTATGTGTGGGTGGGTGTGTATGTGGTGGCCTTCTGGAAAGAGCTGAGCAGGCCAGGGGAGCAGATGTTAATGGGAGAGATCCGTCTATCTAAATCTCTGGCCACCACGGATGCTTCAAATCTGCCCGGAGGAACGAGTCTCTCAGCACGATGACACAGGGAAAACAGAGCAGGAGAACTATTTCTGAGGCGGAGGTCTCGATTGTCCTTGTATGTGTTATGTGTGTGTTTGCAGTGGTGTATGTGTGTGCAGTACTGAGTGACAAATCCCTCTCAGCCCAGGGAGGCTCAAAGTGCAGAAGGCATAATTACAGGCTTATGACTGAAGCCAAACAGACAACACAAATGAAGATCATTTATCTGGATTCAGTCCAAAATGCAATAGCGTGTTTGATAATGTTTTAGTGAAAACAAACAAAACAAGGTGAACTTTGAAATAAGATTGAATGTAGTTAAATTTTGAAACTTTGAAACATCTCTAGTACAGTGCATGTTTTAGTAGCTTCTGATGGTCATTAAGTGGTCAGATCTCCACTTTGTTATTTTTCCTTGCTGTGAAATCACTTTCACTGTGGATTGTCGGCTGGCCTGTGACTTTACCGCAATAGTAATACATAATGAGCTATTGGTATACCGGGACATCAATATTGTGTACTAATAACTGTTCGTTGGTTTTTGTTAACCCTGATTTTATTTGAACCACTATTCAAGTAAAACCAAGGTGGTACCCTTTGTTTTATATATGTATATATATATATATATATATAGCAAATTCAAGTTTCTTTACTTCTGTGCCTTATGTGTGTTTAAAATTATTGTGAACTGTCATTTGCTTTCTAATTATAAATATTTAAATATTTATATAAAGTGCTGAAATTCTAAAAAAAAAACCATGATGGAGATGAATGTTTCTATAATGTAAGTTCATTACACAACAATCTGCAGCATGTGGGGAAGAATGGTAACGCAGGATTTCAGATTCTGCTGATTACAATACTGGATCATGTGGTTTAGTCTGTTTGTACAGTAATTGGATGTTTAAAATGATAATGATCCACTACAATGTTTTGAGATTTTGATTTTTTTTTGTGGTACCTCATTTTGATTACTAATGAAATCTGGATATGACTCATTTCAAATTTCAATATAAAATAACATCAAATAGAATTTCTTTGATTGTTTTAAATGTATTTATGATAGATGATTGGGGCGACAATCAGGTTGCTCTAGCTTTTCTTCCTTTCTTTTGCTCAAACTCAAAAGGTGGATTCAAGGGCCTTCAGAATCTTTATCATGTTGGAGCAATTATAAAGACCTCAACCCGGGGTGCGTGGCTTGGCAAGCCCACAATTACACCTACCCAGCTAATTATATTTTCTCCATCAGTTCTGGAGCCAAATACTTATATACATTTACCTTCTGTCTCTCTCACTCTGTCAGATGTTACTTCATGACTGATGACGATAGAAGTACATCGGAGGTTTTTCAACAAAAGAAATATTTTCAAGGGTTTCAAACCTTTTATTACATTTCCTCAGGTTTGTCTCTGGGTATGTGATCTAGCAGTGCTATTAACCGCTACCTCTGTGACCAGTGAGGTGATGTTAAAGCAGACAGTAGCCTCCTCAAACACGATTCCAGCTGGCATGCTTTCTGGGACCTCAGTGATGGCGCTGCAGGCAGGACTCCGTCTGGTTGGTGATTTTGATCAATATCAAGCACCAGGCAGCTTGTTGGAGAACAAACAAACATATAAATAATGCGTCCAACCGTTTCCACAGCGATGACCGGGCCCAGGTGGTTATTAGTGGAGAGGCAAAGAGACGCATTTATATCACCTCAGAGATCAGTATGTCGTACCTTTCAGAGCGTGCGCGTTACATATAAGATAAAAAATAGTCTCACTTCACTTTATGTCACTTCTGTGTCTCTCAAAGGAAACTTCACCTTTAGTAGCCATTAAAACACAACAAAGAGACATTTAATAACAGCATATGGTCATAAAATACAAATAAACATAACAGCCATGAACAAGTAACTGACTACAGAGATTCTAATGGTAACGACTTCTTGGGTTGTTTTCTAGACTTTGGTTCTCAATTTCCTCCACTTCTTTAGATATGAAACTCTCTATACTAATAAAAGTTGATGGACTATGAAAACTGTGAATTAAGTCCATTTTATAAATATATTAATAAATGTCATCAAACCATTATGTAACATGATATATATAAACCTGTTTTAGCCATACAAGCAAGCATGTAATGACAATTTTTGGGGAGAGTATGCTCTGTAGCTTACTATTTCTTTATGATCAACAACCTGCGTGTCCAACCTCTACAGCATCTGACAAACTGTTGGGTTGTACATTTCTGATTGAGTACGGGTTAAGCAAACAAGATACAATGTGTTAATTGATCGGTTTAGGAGGTATTGCTAGGCATGTTTTCAAATTGTGGACAGAGCCTGGCTAGCTGTTTTCCTTTGTTCCCAGTCTTTATGCTAAGCTAAGCTAATCACCCCCCCGCCTTTAACTCCATAATTAACACAAAGTGTTCTCAATCTGTTTATAGATGCGAATTAATTATTTCCCTAAATATTGAACTATATTCTCGTAAATAGTCCCAGCCAGGCCACCATGAGTTCATCTATGTGCACACTGGTGGGTGGTCTACAACAGTCATAAATGTTCTTCTTAAATATTTCTTCAGCTTTGTATATAGTGGGGCATAATTCTGAAACCAAGATTAAAACAGCGTGCAAATCTCTAATATTGTATTACGATATGGGAAGATAGAACTGCATAAGTATCTCGGCATAAAGATCACTGAGCAAAACTGATCTCACCGTGATGCTGTGAAGACGGCTGGTCTCGGCCAGTCCGCACCAGATCCCAGCCTGGCACGTTTCAGAGGTGTGAACGAAACACCGGTGAGGGAAGGGAAATACACGAGGAAAGCACAGCTCTAATTATAAACAGGCATTATCATGGGTGTGAAACCAGAAGTGACAGCATCACTGGGCAGCCAGGCACATGCACATACGCACTCTCTCACACACACACACACACACACGCAAAACAATGTCTGTATGGGCCAGAGTCATCATATGGACAAATCACAACTGCTCTGGCTCAGTAATGTCTGGCAGATGTTAACGCTTTGTACTTAATGACTCCCTCGAGACCTCACCCAATCAGACAGGACACACAGTGATGGGGGGGGGAGTCTACCATGTGCGTGCGTGTTTGTGTGTTTGTGTGTGTGTTGCAGTAGGTGAGAACAATGATCTTAAAATTCATACATGTCATTAAACCTTGTTGAGCATCTGTAACGTCTGAATATTGTGTGTTTCGCTTTAGTCATAGATTTCAGATACACTGTCTAAAATTGTATCTGGTAGCGTTTGTGTATTTGTGTGTGTGAGAGCGAGACAGGAACCCTTCTGCTACCAGAGAGTCATTTCATGCTTGACTACTGCATATTTCAAAGAATAACTAGATTTTTATTGCACATCACAGCAAAGTTCTGTACAATAAAATCATCAAATCAAGCAAAACAGGACACAAACACATTTACAAATCTCCTCTATGATGATTGGAGCCATAAAACGCTTAGTAAAACATTATTGGTTTTCAGTTTTTTCTTGAAGATGTTTTCGGGAGTTAGCTGATCATATCTCCTCGAAATAACCTGAAGTTTTGTGAAGATTTCTTTTTAAATTTCTTTTATTTATTTATTTAGCTTCTTTTGGAAGATGTGGATGATTGTACATCGACAGACTTAAATGCATAGTGGATATGGGCCTTTCTCTTTTTATAGTAATGGAGCTGTTTTTTTCCCTTGAATTGATGATGACTGATTGGTGTTATTATGTTAGTACTGTTGTTACTGTTTTTACTAATCTGTTGTACAATTGACAGATAAAATAAGCCTGAATCTGGCATCTCCCAACTGTAGATTTCATGTCTTTATTTCCTTTCACTTAAGAGTGGCATTTTTCTGTTTTTAATGGGAAAAAAGAATAATGGCAATGAAAGTCAAGATTTACTTTTTTTTTTTACACTGTAGTACAAAAGCTCTATAATATAAACATCTCGCTAAAATCAAACCTATTCTTGGTGAACTGGAAGCAGCTATCAGGTGGGTATGAAATCTGTGAATCAGTGTTGTAATGTTTTGAAGTTTAAAATGAACATCTGTTCGTGGATCTCAGTTTCAAAGAATATATGTTAAAAATACAGTCAGTATGAGGATATGATGAAACACGCACACGGTGCTGCTCTGTAAAAAGAGGTGAAAGTTTCTCTGTAGCACATAATGTCATAAAAGCAGCAGTGCTGTGATTTTCTATATTGAATATGTCAGCAGCAGCAGATGTTGTGCTAATAGCCACTGGATGCTGCACTGGAATCTAGCAGCTGGTAACCATGACACTAACTACCACCAGGGAGAAATGCCAAGCTATACCCACAACCCTGTTGCAGTCGAGTAGCAGTACACAACACTTCATCACAGTTTCTCTGAGTATTGCAATTCATACGCCTCAGTATATACTTGGTGAGCAAAATGGCTTAATGGTGGGGTTTCAGCAGAACCTGAGCCAAAGAGAGATAATTAGTTTCAGTGGTGAAGACAGGGTTTGTCACAGTATTCAGAGTCAGATTTGGACTTATTAAAAGAGTACTTGACACCCAAGATGATTTTTTATTCTACACTTCTTTCATCCTTCTCAGAGTCTTTTTCCGACTTAGTTTGGACGGTGCAAATCTCTCAGATTTCTTCATTGTAACTTGAACTACTGAACTATGTAAACAGGTGCAAATAAGACAATCGAGAGTTTTACAGAGAGTAAGAGTTGCCTTCAGCAAATACACTAACACATGAGGGCACTGTCACTTTCTGATGCCCCACCAAGAGCTGTCACTCACTCCTACCCCACCCTGTTTATCCCTCCCTTCCTCCGTCTGTCCGTCAAACAGGAAGAGCGCCTTTCCCCCCCTCCATCTGTTATCATCTCCACCTTCTCCACAAGTACTGGGGGGTCAGCGGGGGCCGTCCACAGGCTGGTCATCCCATTAGAGGCCTATTAACAGTCCCTGGGCTCTCTGCTGGGGCCTACTGGAGAGAAATCCATATCAATACCTGTCTGTTATGCCTCCCACCGCTAGACACAACCAGGCTGCCTGCCTGGCACAGACAGCACTGCTTGGGCCTCCTGTCAAGACACAGGGAGGATGGGGTTTCAATGCGAGCGTGGCACTTGAGTGTGGACCTCCTGTCAATCCTCCTGTTGCACTGATGGACCTAAGTAGACAATGCAGAGTTTGAAAAGGCACACTTCCTAGTCCTGTTGGCATCCTTAATACCATCAGTGGTTTCTTTGGATCACATCTGGCCTGCAGAGTTTACAGCATGCCGCTTCCTCCGACAAGCTGAGAGAAAGGAGGCTACAGAGGTGAGGAGAAAGTGGGAAAACATACATGGAAACAAACAATTAATCATGGACCGAACCCATGCCTGTGGATGTGTCTCTGTCTCTGCCTTCTTTTGTCTGTCTGTGTATATGTGTGTGTTGCACATCTGCAATCAAGCTGAATACAAAAACCGTGGCGTCGCCAGATCTGCCTCACATGTGGTCGTGCTACCAGCTGCTCTGTAGCCTCTCGCGGTTCAGAGTATTCTCCAGTGGGTACGTATCTCCTCTGTTCATTCACTCACGTGTGTTTTCTCCTGTGCCTCTGAATTCTCCTCTGCCGGGGCTCCATCCACCTACAAGCCGCCTGCCTTTACCACCAACCGTTTGCCTCTCCTGGGTCCATGTACAAACTGAGTCATAACAGATTGCTCACTTTAGCAAACTATTGAATTCTTATTTATATCTGTATTATCAGTGTAAAAATAAAATGCTCACACCACAGCTGACACATCAACTCCTTTGAGTGCTTTGAGCGGTTTGAGCTGTCACTTTTGAGCACAAGCAAGAACACTAAAATTCTCCTCAGATAACGTTGGCTTTTCTAGTTTTTATAGCCAATGGCTGTTAGTATGAAAATGTAAAACACGTTGAGTAAAAGGTGCTACAAAAGCTTCTCCAGGAGAAATAGTTACCCTGGTCCTGCTCTGTGTCATAAAGCAGTGAAAGAAAGGTGGAACAAAATGGAGAAAACCCTGGTAGCAGTCACCAACCACGCGATGATATTGCATTTTTAATTTCTTTAAATTAATGTGACTTTAATTATTGATAATGACATAAAAATCACCACCAATCACATGCCTTCAAATCTAGCCACCCAGACCAATCAGAGCCTTTCTTTCTCCTAATCCGTCATATCAGTAGGAAGTTTAAAACAAACATGTCGTGTGCGTCCATCTGTCTTGATGTTAGCAGAGAATAGAGGTCTGTTTCCTCATTAGCAGCTTATTAACAGCCCCGGCCCAGCAGAGAGCACTCTCCCTGGAGGACAGCAGCCCGGGGGGAGGACATTCGAATAGCACAGAGTGCTTTGTTTCTGGGGTCTGGCCTCCCCAGACCGGCCCCCCTGTCCGGGCCTGCCCAGGGGACGTTATGTTATGCGTGGAGGGGATAAGGAGAGCCAGAGGAGAGGGACACAGGGAGAGGAGGAGAAGGAAGGATGGAGAGGGGAGGTGATGGAGAAGGAGAGTTGACTGGAGGTCATCCATCAAACCTGCTGTCAATTTTACCACCTCCTGTGGAGACACAGAGAGGGAAAGGCTGAGATTAAGTACTGCCCTTATAAAAGCAGATCTAACCAATTTAGAGTCAAACTGAGAGTAAAATTCAGTTTTGTTTGGTGTTTGTTTTAACTTCTGTACTTTCTGTATATCAGCTGTTGCTATTGGTCAGGATTTGAGTACTCCCTATACGCCATATGATAGTCTCTCCTTGTCATGAGTCAAATCACGGAGTAACATGCAGAGTACTGAGGTTACAGGAGTATCTGCTGCTATGAGTTTTCACCATTTTATTTCTCATCACCACAAATGGAGCCATGAAAGAGAGACAACACTAACAACCAGAATGCAGAATGTACACAGCACTGAGTGTGTAAGGTGTTGAACCAAAAGTATCGTTAGCCTTAAGTAGCTAAAGGTAAGGCTAATCACTTTCACGATAGCAGCTTCTGTCCCTGTTTGTTAAATGGTAAACATCTGGGAGAATCTGGCGTGTTATTAAGTTTATATTTTGTTTGTACAGTGGAAACCAGCGAGCCATGCTAACTAGCTTTGTAAAGGAACAGATGTCTTCAAGTCACAGTGAAACAGCAGTTAGAGCATCCTTATCGTAAGTAATGTGACAAGTGAAACAGAATATGTGGGCATTTAATTACAAGCCAGATATAAATCCAGGCAACAACCACAGTCTTTGAACAAGTTTTTTCCCGCTGAAATCCAAACACACACCTCTTACCCACTAACTAACATGTCACCCAATCTCATTTTATTGGAGCTCATAGTCATCAAAAATATTTTTAGATTTTAGTGGAAGAAAAAAAGAGAGGGACGTCAATAAACAATCTTGCATCTGCGTTCGTGGGGGTTATGACGTGAATCAGTCACCATAGAAGCTGACAGCTCATCTTCTAGCAACACCAGCCTTCAAAAATGTAACACAAACACTGTTGGGAGTTCATATTTCTGTGCACAAAAAAGTGAGAGGGATGAAAATTTCACTTCGACTTAAAGAATTTAATAAATCTGTTCTTTACCCCAACAGCAGTGACTTAACTTTTAAAAAAGAATGAAGCGCTTCTCTGAGCTGCTATTTGTCCCTGGATTTGAATAACACATCTGTTCAGTGTGTGTTTGTGCCAGCACAGACATGTGTTGACCTCAGAGCAGAGCTGGACCTGCAGGTCTCGAGGTATTTGTTGGGTTTGTACTGGCAATCAGGAGGACAGGGTTCAAGTCTCTGTTGATCACGCCCATGCAGTGCCCATCTGTCCAGCGTGCAATATATACTGTACATGTGAGAACACCGATGAATACATACAGCGTGACAATAGCCACATGAAGACAAAAATACACAGGAGCGCATATGGTCATGCACAAGTTTAGGAACACACACATGGCCAGCCAAGGCATACACATTTTAACAAGGAAAACACCATATTCCACTAGTTAACCATCTAATTATATAGTCATCCTCACATTTACAGTATTGTAGAAGTGAAAGGCAGATGACACAAGCTGGTGGTTCCTCACTGTGCTTTACTGGGCTCTGCAAGGCAGCTGGTTAGCAGAGGGCCCTGAGTAGGAGGAGGGAGCTGGCAACAGCTGTTGGAATGAATGCGAGTAGTTAAACAGCAAGTCCTCCAGGGGCTCGATGTTTGGAATGATCACCTGAAGCTTAATGTTCCAGCACGATGAAGAAAATAAGATGAAAATGAGAGTGGAGGGAGTAAAAGATGGCACAAAACAGGAAGAACAGGAAGTTCTCCAAATTAAATGACAAAATACATTGTTTATAACTGCCCCGTAGATTTTGTGGGATGGTGTATGAATAGCACACCACAGGACTTTCTAAGTCATGTCTAAGAATTTTAAGCTTTTCACATGTCGTATCATTTAATGTTTTGGTTTTGGTTAGGGAGAGGGTTGGGGATTAGTCAGTGAGAAGTGACGTGGTATGAAACGATAACACTGACAGAATTAGCTGTTTCAGCAAGCCTCCTAAGGAATAAGTCACTTTAACCCAAACTGTGATGTTTCTCTTGTCTTACACCAAATCATTTTTGGGTGTTGTCAAATCATAAGGTAAGATACAAAATGTTTCATTGTCAGCAAGTCAGCCGGACAGTGTCACTGGTCTGTGCCTTCCAAATTCATTACAATTCACAACTGAAAATAAATCTGCATTTTGATGTGACACCACTATGGTTAAGGTTTGGTTAGGTTCAGGCACAAAAATGGCTTAGTTACGTTTTGGGAAAGATTGTAGTTTGGGTTAAAATATGCACTTTGTGAAGGTTTGCAGTGGTTACAGTAATAACCACAACTACCGCTACTACTACTTGGGTAATGATTGCATGGAAAAAAAAACATATATTGTTGATTGGAAAGAGGAAATGAACAGCAGTCTCATGTCCCCTGTTGAGCCATCCATCCCGACCCCTCTATGGACTATACGGTCTATAATCATGTCACCTGACTTCCTTCTTTGCTGCCATAATAATTCCTACGACCACTAGAGGGCTTTATCACTCGAATGTAAACATTTGGTATTTTGGAGCACTTACCGAAACATCTGATTTTGTCACTCTCCTCTGTTCTCTATTAAAACACGTTGCGTATATTGAGTAAATCTATCCAACTTTTCCCCCCGTTTTCTCTACTGATTCTCCATTCCTGCTACTATTTCTCCCTTCTCCATAACCACTCTCCTCCTCCACCCCCCTCTCTACTGCAGGCCACTCTTCCCTTCCCAGCCTGCTTTGCGGTCCCGGAGGCGCCAGCCGCACCCTGTCCCGTGCAGTCTCCTGCCGTCCTGCTGAAGACCGTGAAATCAGCATGATTAATAATTATAATTATTGGCAAACGTGCCAGCTGCTCTGTGGCAATGGGCACCTCTGATTTATGGTTCTGTAAACGCAAACAGTCATTGTCCATATTCAGAGAAGAAAGGAGGGAAGGCAGGAGGGGAGACGGAGGCAGACGGGGAGTTTTGGACGCCTGCCCTCAAAATATGATTTTATCTTCGGAAGTCAGCAGCCCTGTCCTGCAGGCATTGTCCTGCGTCCCTCCCTCCTTGCTTCCAACCATTCGTCTCTTGTTCTGCCCATACTCCTCACCTAGTCTGTGCTCCATGGAGCATTGCTTTTTGATCTCAGTGGGCTTCAAAGGAGTCTGGGGCCACAGGGTTTCGAGCATTGTGCACACAGACTGCTTCTTTATGGACAGCCTATCGTTAGCATTGTATTACCATGGTCTTAGCCCTTAGTGTCGAGGTGTAAGTCCACAAAGCTGCGCACAGGGGTTAAGGACAATTAATGATTTGGAAGAAAGTAAAACTAGCTGAGCTAAATCATCAGTTTTATGGGCGTAATTTGATTTTTCTGATCCAATAATGAACTGGAATAAAACCAGGAGTCTGTCAAAAAGCAGACAGCAGTTTTCCTTCCTTATTTGTATTACCCTTTGTGTGTGTGTATGTTTATGTTTGTGTACTCTGACTGATGGAGCTGCACAGTCTGTTCATCAGGCTCTGGGGGTCTGCTGACGTGTCTATCACTGACAGAACGAGACTATGGATTACCTCGCTCATTAATCACCATCAACGTGGCAGCAGTCGCGCGCTCACTCACTCACACATTCTTCTTCTGCATCACATACGTACACTCATGCAAGCTCGGACAAGTATCCCTTCATGCAAACACACACACACACACACACACACACACACATACATCTCTCCACACATAGACAGAGTAGTTGTGACAGCTACTGGCCACCAACCTGTCCGCAGCCTAATCTCATTAGGGTCCTTCTGGCATCTGGGCCTGTTCTGCTGAGGGATGGTCTATGATGGAGTGAAGAAGACAGGGCGTTCAAGCGTATAATAGATGTCTAAATCATCTGGCCTCAGCCAGCGGGTCCTCTTGCTCTTTCATGTGATGCTCGGAAAGTATGCAGGGGAAACTATCTGAAACACATCAGATAAAGAGGATGGAGGGGACGAGGAATAGAGACAGACTCTTGGAATTTCTATGATTCTGCAGAGTTTTTTTTTTTTTTCAAGCTGGTCAAACAAGGCAGCAAGCACTTAGCAACAGTAATAAACTACATGTAGCAGTGGTTGGCGGTGGCACAGTGACACTGATCACACCTGTCTGCCACTCTCCAGTCTGCTGCAGGCCTGTCCTGTCCTGTCTGGTCCTGGAGTGCAGTGTTGTACCTGTCAGTGTTGTGCAGATGGGCTCCAGCTCCCCCAGGTACCTGGGCTAAATACCCGTCATTAATCACCACATAAAGCCTCCCCAGCGGGAGATGCCCCAGGTTAGACCACATCAAGAAATAAATTGGCTGAAAAATGGCTCTGGACGAAATCGCTGTCCCAGGAGAGGGGAGGAAGAGGAGAGGAAAATCTGAAAGCATGCCTCCTCAAGCCTGCTAAGTGATCTGTCAGCGAGCTAAGCGACATCATCATTCACTTGGCCCCTATCATGTTCCCGCGGTGCTGACAATCTCGGCTGTTTGCTTTCAGATTTGTACACATTCATCTTCTTTATTTGCCAAAGTGGCGGAAGGCTGAGTTTAACACTTCGAGTGTGGGGGCCTTCAGGTCCATGAGGCTTTGAATAAACACTCCTGAAAGATAGGGAGATTACAGGAAAGCACCAGGAGAGGAAACACAGATGGAAAAAAGATGCAGACAGACAAAGAATGGAAATGGGACAAGACGTTCCTATCACTTTAAAGCTCAAAACTCAGCAATCAGTACTGGGTTCTGTGATTTTTCGACTACTTTTCTAGCACAGGCATTTTTTGACAATATACAACTATGTAATGTTGTGGCTTTGGTAGCAAACCACCCAAAATAATCCATATTAATCTTCCTGTGACCCACCTTGGGGTCTTGACCCAATCTTAGAACAACATTGCTTTAGGGCTCACACTGATTTAGGGGCCAATAACAACTGAAAAGCTAAATTGGGACACTGCCCTCTGCTATACTGGGTCCTATCAGCAGAAGAAAGAGCTGTCTTCTTGTAGCAGTTAATCAATCAATCAAAATGTATCCACAACATGTTTCATCCATGAAGATGTGATACAATTAGCAGGGAAATGCTACATTCAAGAGTGTAAAGAAACAGAGATAAGTTTTTAAAAAATCAGCCAAATAAAGAAGATAAAAGCAAAGATAAGGTCAAGGACATGTTGTATTCCAGTGGCCCAGACCTGTCCACCTCAGAGTGACATGTCTGTAGCTGTCCAATCCTATGATTAATGACCAGAGGGATTCCCCTGGTCAGCCACTGAACCTCTGCTCTATTGACACTGGTCCACCTATCACTACTGATATTCTGCAGCACCTCAGGGCCTCACTGAGCCCTCAGTGGTGGACTGCACTCTATGTGTATCTCCTCAGACACCCCTATGTGATAATGTTAGTATTAAACTGTTCAACTTGATTTCCTTGTTGATTTATCTTTGTCACCTCTAGTTAGTGGTACTGAGTGTTTTGTAATGTGCTTTCCTGTAGCACAGTACACTACTGCTTGGTCTGCTTTCTGCTGATTTAAATCCCATTTCCCTGCCAGCAGTGGAAAGTAACTAAGTGCATTTATTCAAGTACTGTGCTTAAGGACAGATTTTACATACTTGTACTTTATTTGAATATTCCAGTTCTACTTTTTATATCCACTCCACAACATTTCAAGTGGAAACCTACCAGTGCAGTGGAAGTGTTTTCAATGCAAGAATTTTCTTAAATTAACTTTTTTCAGAATTCTAGTTCAACAAAATGCCTTATTATCTCTTGTCTCAAGCTACAGATACTCTTTTCTAGAACAACACCACTTCTGCCAGCTACAACAACCTGTGGTTACATTTTGCTGATGATACTTCTGTATTTTTATTTAAGTAAGATTCTGAATGCAGGACCTACTCACAATATTTTAATCATAGTATTATTGCTGTATGATTGGTATATTTAGATTTGAGTACTTCTCTGCTATTTTTGTATTTCACAGTGCACAGTTATGCCACAGACTTGTGACCACTGTCTCAAGCAAAAGGCATTGATGGATGAATGGTTTCATTACTAAAGCTTAGTCAGTGACCAGCGTCTTAGCCCTCATGTTATCTTTCACCTCATATCTAGGTTAGTGCAGTGCAGTGTTTTGGTCATGAGAGAATTACTAAAAGGTTCTGAACATAAAAATGCAAGGCAAAGCAAAGAAAACATGGTGGCACAGGTTGAAAACTAAGCCTTGGTATTTATAGATGGTTTAAATGTTATGCACCAGCCTGCACTTATGGAACACAAGTATGAATACACAGAATATGAAATGATGTTTATGTGATGTTTATAATTGTTAAATGAATTCTGTTCTGCCAGTATTCTTAAGACTTTTAAATGAAATCAAACTCACAATTGAGATTTTATTCTCTGAAATCCAAATATAGTCTATATTTGCATAGATTTCCACATTGTTTATTGATTTTTCTTTTTCTTTCTAATACGTCATGCTTTATAAGCTCAGTTCAGAGTGTTGTGGATGATTGGCATGAACATATAAATAAACTGAACATAACAGAGGTAGTAAAACTCGACCCATAAGTACAATGAATGAGTGAATGTAATTGAAAGCATTAATCCCTCCTGGGATGACCTGAAAATGTGTTTAAACTCTGCAGAGATCACAATAACTCAACTGAAACCCCACCATAAGTCAGTGCCGACTTTGGGCCGACACATGGCCTTTACCTCTAGATCTCTGCACATCACGTCTCAACACGACATGCACTTAAAAGGCATAGCAGAGGACCACGGGCTATTATGTATCTTAAAAAAGAGGGGCATGGTGAGCGGCCAGGTTATGCTCCTCTATTCTTCTTATTCTGCCTTCACCAGAGCGGTGGGTGTCAGTAGGAGATGGCGGGACAATGGAGGTGATCTCTCTGATCTCAGTGCTTCCATTGTGGCTGGGCATATTATTAATGTTCATCTCTGAGAAAAGCCACGGCCTCTGCCTCGCTGCTTCTGCATCGCTCTGTCATTTTCTCTCTGCTGGACTTTCTCTCTCCTCTCTGTTGTACTTTATCTCCATGCGGCTCTGCCATCTCTGCGCTCCATCCTCTCTGTCAGACATGCCGCACATGCATGCACAGAAAACATAAAACGATAACACAAACCACCAGAGGAAATTTGACTCATCGTCCCAGTTTCATTATCAGGGTCAGTTCTGGTGGTAAAATACCCCTTTTTCCAAGCTGCATTCATCACTTGTAATACCAAGACAAATATATCAGATCTACAGTCGTAGAATTGTTCTTTGGGACGCTGATAGCTACAATCATTTTTGGAAATGTGATGCTGCAGTGAGCTAATATTATCTTTAAATTACCTCCCAGCTTTTGCCTCAAACCAATATTCTCCACTCATTCCCAAGGTCTTCGACAGTAACACTTTGAAGGTATGTTGCCTGCTCTCCTTTTAAACACACACAAACGGGGGGAAGCCATGGTAGCTGTTGTTCATTTATCAGCCGTGGGCTGCCCATGCCTTGCTGTGCTGTGCTTGGGGTCAGGCTTCCTTCACTGTGAACCCGGAGTAATTATTAACCTACTGGGATTGTCCAGAAGTCCTCCGGTCATCTGGGACTGCTGGGTGTCAATCGGCAAAGGTCATGACAAGGCAACACAGTGATGAAGAAGGAGTTAGAGTGTGAAAAAAGACAGAAGGAGAGCAACTGATGAATTAAAATCAAACTGGAAAATTAGACCACTTTTATAACAAGAGGTGTGATCACAGATGACACGCTTCTTTTCTCTATGCAAACATTTAAAGGATAGATCTGGTTATATTCTGCATTTATTTTTCTTATTGTTGTCCTATGAAAAGAGTAAAAACCAACAATTAAGTGATTCTACTAACAAGTGCTGAAATTCAGTAATTACATTACACTTGCTGGTGCCAGTAACGCTCCATTACACAACAGTTTGGGGGTCAGCCTGTTTTCAGCTTTACTGGGACAGGTATCAGTTTTGTCTCTCTGTGTTCAGTGAACAGACTGATCCGGTACATGGTAGCTTGATGCAGGCAGTCAGGCTCTACCACTTCAAAGTTGTATTATTTCCATTTTGGGCATTCTTAGCATGGCATGCTAATGTTGGCCGCTGTACATTCAAGAACCCCAGGAACTATTATAAACACACGGACAAGTCACACTGGTGCACTGTGTGACGCATTCCCTCACATGCACTGTCTTGCTGCTGTAAACACTCACTAGAGTACCAAATGTGTAACAATCCGCAGCTGAAAATAGTCCCCAACAAATGCACTATTTACTACTGTTTGAGTATTGTTTGCTGAAATTTACAGTGCCCATTTGTTTTTTGTTTTTAAATTTCAGTGCCTCAGATAGGATTAACATTGCAGGACTAACATGTTGTTGATTTTGGTCATTTCATGTGATTTGCTGATGCCAAAAATACAGAATATCATTTAAGTGTTAACAAAAAGTGATAGTAGCTATTTTTCCTTAGACTAGCTCAAAAAGTGCTTAAGCTTTACCATAAGCAACTCTAAACCTTCTGAAGTTAGTTATTTAGTAAATTGTAATTAATTACCAAATTCCTGAAAAAAAAAACTTCTGTGCATAGGTAAAATGCATCAGAATGTGTTTTCTAGCCGAAATGATTACTTGATTAATCAATTAGTCAACTGACAGAAGAATAATAAATAATATAATAATATAATAATAAATTTTGATAATAAATTAATAACATCATTCATCATTTGTGAGAATTTGCTGATTTCATTTATCGTATGTGTTCACAAACTGAATATCTTTGAAAAAAACAACCTATTTAAAGATGTCCTGATTGATTAATTGAGAAAATAATCTGCAGATTGATTGAAAATTAAAAACATCTAAATCATTAGTCGCAGCCTTACTGGTAAGATATTCCAAATGTAATGAATGAATGCTCCTAAAAGCTTCCCTTGGTCATAGATAGTCAGGCTTACTTGACCAAAAGATTTTTAAATGTCACTCTTAGGTTTTTTGTGATCTTAAAGCTCCCAAACTAAAAATGACAAATCAGTGATAAAGCTTCTGCTTCCCACTGCTCACTCAGCCAGACCCCCTGTGTGTGACATAACCTGGGAAAAAGTTCCTTTTTTAATCATGGGAAGAGCAGGGTGTGGACGTTCTCTACATAAAACCCACCACCTCAAACTGAAGGTAATTTATACTGCTGCTGTGGCATTGTGGCCTACAGAGCCTTTGTCAGGCAGCGCACAACGCATCTTCTAAAGATGTTTGGGTTTTGTGGGGAATAAATTGCCCGGTTCGTCCGTGGTCCAGCTCTATATCATATTCAGCTAGCTTGTCGGTGCCACTGAGGTGGTGAATGGGCTGCTAGAGGCCCAGCCACTAGCGGGTGGTCTGACACAGAAAGGTTAAATATGGTTCAGCCACGGACGCTCTCAAAGGGCCTCGCTGTTAAAAAAATAAGTTATGTCCGTTGTACGTCTTCACGCAGTCAGGAAATTGACAATACTGGCGCAGTGAGGCACAAGGCTGTCCCAGGACTGAACTTCATGGTTGACCGTCCAAATGAAAAAAAGAGTCACAACAACACTTGTTTCCGGCGGATTTATTGACGTCTCATCAAAGCACTGGCTAGACAAGAGGTGTAAAATCACCACAATGACCATGTGTATATAATGGTTATAGTCTCTCACTTCTTTGCACTCAAAACTACAACAATAAACTTGAACTCTTCAGTGACAGGAAACATGTAAATAAACAAAAATGTAGTGGTTACAGAAATTAAATGGTTGAAACCTTAACACAGTACAAGCTTTAAGTGCCTTTAAAGTTGTAAGTGACACTGAACTGAGGCCCTGCACAGACACACTATTATAGTGAGCTATTGTGCTGCGCCTGTAGTTAATTGATTATTCATTTCTGCTTTGTATTTTAAAATCAGAATAATTGTAATCTAGTTCTCCAGTAGTAATGAATGCAAAAGAAGAATAAGCCTCCACCAGGCATCAGTCGATTCCACCACATAATCACCGCCCCTCTGCCAGTCAGCTTATCCCATCTGTAATACATACGAGTCAAGGTTTGAGGTAGACATATGTTTGTGCCCTATTGCCCTGTCTCCTGCAGGTACAGGTAAAAGAGTTGCTTTCTATAAAAACTTTAGCCTTCTCAGAGAGTCTTACCCTTTGTGCAGCATCCACTAACATGCACCGTACTGATATCCTCATCTCATTTCGCCTTTCCATTTACATTTTTTAAACGTTAATTTAAGTGCATTTTCGGTGTCTCTCCCCCTTTATTTGCCATGACCTTTCAAGCCAGTATTTGGAGGAGGTGGATGTCTTAAAACTCAGACAAATAAATCCCAAATTACTGCATGGTAAGATACCACACGATGGGTGAGAAAATAAGCTGTTATTTGAGTGAACCGACCCTTTAACCTATCACACTGAGCAGCATAAAGAGACTAGAAGATTTTTCTCTGTGAGTTTCTGACAGTGATGGACGCCAGCTCGTAGTAAGGCTCAATGAGGGATCGAATCATTCTCTCCAGTTTAAGAATGAGCTGAATTTGACAGGAGCTGCTGTCTGATCTCCTACTTACAGGTCTGAGGAAAGTTGTTCATCTTGTCTTTGAGCTCTTGGTCAAGAAATTCTTCCAGCCACCTGCCACACCTGTCCCAACAGAGCAAAAGACAGAGATGAACTGATCTGTCCTGGTTCCTCTGCTTATTCTACTGGTTTTGAGTAAATTCATTGCAAATTATCTGACTTGGGGTACATGATGAGGAAGATGTCAGTGGGACGGATCTTAACATGTGGAAGAGCATCTAGGCCCTCAGGTTGAAATGTCTTAGACTGAAAAGTTCCACCCTTTGTGCTTGAACAGGAGACACGATACTTTGACTTATACATCTGACTAATTTGAAATACTACACAGCATATCCATTAATTATGGCTTATTACCAGGGAGAGTCATTAAAACAAGACAACGGCTGCACAATATGTTCATGCCATTCTTTGAACTTTGAGGCAAACTCAGCAGTAGTAGCTGTTCTTGTCAGATAACGTCTTTGTCGGCTGGAAGCCGCACAAACCATTTATCTGAATCCATTGAATGCAACCCTTAAATTTAGGATTACCAAATGACACATGTGAACAAAACTGTTTAAACAACATTAAGTTTTAAAATCACAGAAGACCAGCAAGGAATTTCTCTTGAAACACACCCTTACATTTTTTTCTACCTTGTGTTTTCTCTCATTACAGTAACCCTCCTCACCATTAGTTTGCAAAAAAATAGTGTATTAAGAATAAAATTGTGTATTAAGTTTAAATTATTTTCCTTCTCACACCTCCACAGCCATGTAACTGTCTTTCACTGCTGTAATACCATAAGACTGACTTATACTGTATGGATTGCGGGAGGTTATGCATTAATGATAAGAAGGCACTCCAGGACAAACACTCTGTAAAACTGTTTTAGGCGTATAGATGTTAGACTAACTTGAACAAGACTGGATACGTTGATGACATAACACGGACATGGTAGCATGTTATCATTGTCGTGAGCCCCACAAAGGTGCAAGTGTGGTTTTAGATTCTTAACTGTTTCGACATTTTGTGCAGATAATTGGGGCTGCAAAGAATGGATGTGCATGTGCATCCTGATAATCTGTGAATATAGGACAAATGTGATGATAGATACTTGCATACCTTGAATGGCACAGCCCTACTTGCCGAGTGGCCAGGTGAACCTGAGTTGGGCTCATGTTCTGCTCAACACATTAAAAAGAAATGTCGAAATGGGTTTTATTTGCCTCTGACATGACGAAATAAAAGTCAGTACGTTTTGAAATTTTCCACAGGGGACAAGGTGGTGGGAGTGGGAAGTGGAAAAAGGGTGTGTGTTTGTGTGTGTGTGTGCTGGAGCAGGGGCAGGGGGTCTGAGGAGCAGGGAACAGGATGGGAAGGAGCTTCAAAGCTCAGGGAAGAGGTCCCTGGCCCCCCACTGCAGCCTTGTTCACATGAGAATCAATCTGGTGCCAGTGTTTGATGTGAACCGCAAATAAAAGAAACAAAACAAAGAATGACAGCGGGGATATGGAAAGATGGGGCACAAACAGACAGGGAGATTAATGGGACAGGCAGATAAAAAAAATGTAGAGGTATGAAGAGGTGCCAGAGGGCCACATTTACCAAAGGACATGGATAGGGTGTGTGAACAGGCAGATGGGGAGAGAGGTGACATGAAGATACGAGCGACAAACTGGGAAAAAGGCTGACAAAAAAATCTAATCAAACCAACTGATTGACAGCAACATGTAAGTAGGAGGACAAAATGAAAGACAATTGCAGTCTTTCAGTCAGACAGACATGATTCATCAGTCAGTCAGGCATCGAAGGCCAACAGAAGGTTCAAAGCCAGCGTGGTGGACACCAGCGCAGCGTCTCCTCACGCGGTCCTCTCCGTGACGCCAGGAACTCGCATTAGCATCACAATGCAAACTGCATTATCATCATCACCATCACTGTTATCATGAAAAACGAAAATCATATTGAGTTTGGAGCGAAGCCATCGGTCGGACGGCTTTCAATAAAGGATTCGCCCCTCTGGAATGTGAAGGTTTGGAGGTTACGTCGTTGGGTGTGTCCGGTTATCGGGAGTTGTAAACACTCAGAACATACTCACTAACACGCAGTGTCAAAGGTAAAAGTTGTAAAATTAGCATAAGAGCTGCCTTTTTAAACCTGAGGCCCACATGATCAGAGCCGAGAACTCCCCACCCCTCGCTTGTCCATCAGCCGGTCGTCATGCTCCTCATGGAACAGTGTAGGAATGTTGTTTTATTTGTACTAAGCTGAACAGCAAAGCCAGAGCTCTGTTATCACGGTCTGCACGAGGACAATGTGAGGCGGAGAGAGCAGCTTTTGGGTCTTCCCTTGTTTTTATTTCAGTCAAAACAGGCCTCGGACATTGTTGTTCTTTCTGCTAATTAAGATGTTAGAGAAAGGGGCTGGTCTGACAGGGCCCTGCTTGGCGGGGAGGCAAAGAGTCAATGGGCCGAAGCTGAACAGGAGACATTTATGGGGCTGCCTTAAGCTATTGTTTCCCCCCACTGAGGATCTTTTCAGGCCGGCCGCCTCTGTCTCGGTGACCTGTACAATGAGAAGAATGCTACTCCAAGAAACCCAGTGCCGGCCACAAAGAGCTGCCCCGCAGAATGAGGATTTCACGGCACTGGGCCGAATCCGGACGCTGCCAAGATTCCACGGATAGTTCTCACTTCTTCTGATCATCAGATACCTTGAGCCACCCTTAGCCTCCGTATGTGTGTGTGGGTGGGTGTGTGTGTGGAGAGCCAAAGGTGGAGACATATTTATCTTACATTCAGTGACAAAGGTAAGTTTAACAAGACAAATGAATAATATGGCTGGTGCAAAAGCTAATTCAAAGCCCAGTTTGTAGATGCATTCAACAGCAACAAAACAAATTTCCTTTTAAAAAATATTCATGGTGGGTTACTAAGAAGCGTGAAAAGTTCCTTTTCCATCAAAGCATTTCTCCAAAAAATTATAAAAGTATAAATTTCCAATTAAAAAGCTCCAGAATCAGATCGGAGCTTTAATCAACTCTTACAGAACGATCTCTCTTAGTTTGTCCAGCAGCAGTTGTTTGAGCCACCTGTTCCTGTTACAGAAACTGTTGCCCAACCTAGCAGATTAAACAGGTGAGATTAAGGCAAAGCTCTGGGCAGCTTGCAGAACATCCCCTAACACAGGCTACAAACACCCCTTCTGTGAGAGTGTAAGCATGTGTGTATGTGTGTGTGTGTGTGTGTGTGCACGGCCCATTTGATGGTCATCCAAGCGTCTCTGTGTGTTTACTTGGACGGTGGAGGCAGATCCTTCCTCTCTCACCGAGTCACACAGCTCCATCGCTGGCCTGAAGATGAATTTGTGATCTGCTTAGTTGTCGCTGAAAACTTTCTTTTTTCAAATTTGCTGTTTTCTACTGACTTAAAACAAACCATTTCTGTGTCAACACCACCTGCTTATGTCTTATCAGTGTGCCAGTTTCTGCTCCTTTAGCAACTGCCATGTGTTGTCATAATGTAACTCCATTTACCACAAAGTGTCGAACGGCACTTTCAGACGAGCCAGCGCCTCGCACAACAAAGCGGCCCAATTATAGAGCCATTTATGTGTTTGTCAGGGGCTTCAAATGGGCACTGGTTTCTCGGGGTAGCCATATTGGCGAGGTCAGGCACAGCATCTGAAAAGGCAGCTTTATTACAGAACAACCCATCCCTCTCTTAGATGAACGCCCAAGAAGAAAAAAAATGACAAAAAAAGGAAGAAATAAAAAATGACAACTTTGTTCTTTACAACAGTTTGGCTGAGCCTGCCTGTCTGGCTGCTCTGCGGACCGCAGCAGCATGTGTTTCAGGGATTGTTCTGGAAGGGGGAGTGCAGAAACAGCAGGGAGCAGAAGACAAACAGGCAATTCGTGACTCATTAAACACGGCGACGGTGGCCAGCACAGTGGAGGGGTGTGAGGACCCGCGTTCCAACCGGGCGATAAACCCCCCCTGTACCAGCTGGAGCAGGCATCTGTCAGCCGCACGCCGCACCACGCCACGGTGCCGATTATCAGCAACAAGCCATATCTGAGTGGCCGGCCACCGCCATTTTCAAACACTCTGCACTTACATAACAGCCCTGATTGGCTCACATGGGACCTCCAGGTCCGCTGACGGGCCTCACGTCTGAAAATTGTCGCAGGCCGAGACATGGAGGAAAGCAGTGCTCTCTGCTATACCAGAGGTCAACACATGTCATTTTGTCATTTCGTTATGAGCAGCAGGTTGGCAGTTTGATTTGGAAGGCCGTCTGCTAACAGTGGCCCATAACACCGAAGCAAAGAAAGGACACCACACCCAGAATAACAACCTGCTCCCAGGGCAAGAGCTGAATTCCAGGTAATTTTTACTGCAAATTGCACATATAACTAAGGGTTACTTGTGATATGCTATTGTGCATGTTTCTGTCCTTGAAAAAAATAAAAAATAAATAAATGCTGATACATTTTGCATTGGGTGCAGTTTGAGAGAGTTTTTTATGAACTGGAAAACTGTAGGTTTAAAATGTTTGTAAAAGAAGTTAGAAAATATTTTGGGTTACCTGGGAACTTGAGAGAAGTCAAATTAAAAATCTTTATATACAAGGGCGCAGCAAAAATGCATGTATTAAAAGTAGTAATCAATATTTTTATATGGCTCAAATAATTACATGAAAACGGTCACTCATAGGCTTTGTTTACATGACAGTTTTGCTAAAAATGAAAATATTTTTCCTTTTGGTTTTAGAAAAGTTCCTCATTCACACGACAACAACGCGAAAACGATCTTTGTGTATACTGATCTGATACTGATCTCAATACTGACGGTTGACAACACAGTAGTATGCATACCAGGCCAGTAGATGGTGATTCAAGTTAATGAGTCTGCTGCACAAACACAGCTCGATAGTCCGACATTTTTGTTCTTCTTCTTCTTATTCTTATTGAAAATTGTAATAGCCGTGCGTGAGGTGGGGCAGTGTTGTCACAGTTTTGACAAGAAATTCGTTTTGCCCATTTACGAGGGTAAAGGTGACATTTTCAGAAAATGACACTCCAGAACCCAGTTTCAAAAGTCTGCATTATCAGGCCCCCAAAATGCCATTAAAATGCCATTGTCATGTGAACGAAAGGCCAAACTGCAAAGGTTAAGCATCTTAAGCAAAAACGCTGTCGTGGAAACAGGGCCCTACGGTGTAAACAGAGAATTATTACCCAACTCTGCAGCTCCACTATTCCTGTAAAGCATTTTAGCTTCTATCAGCTCATTGTTTTGGGTTTATGGCCTGCAAATTTACTGTTACAATTCACTCTCAGCACGCTCATCAGTGTTGTTTTCAGCCTCAGCAGCAGGCTATTTTCAGCAATTTTCAGTGAAAAAGCATTAATAACAAATCCATGGGATATGTGAATAGGCAACCGTTTTCTAATAATTTTGCCATATTAACTTAAAAGGTGTTCACGGCGTATAACTGCTGCCCCCAAACAGCCAAACGATCCGTTATTGTAGGTTTAATAACTGATAAATTCTTGCTTTTTGGGCACCGTGACCATAAATACCATGTGTAATTATAAAAACTGGGTCCAAAGTTGCATATTCACATAGCAATGAAGCTAAAAAAAATTGGAATTCCTTCAAACTGGTGTGATCAGTGGTATAAAAGAGACTCTGGTTTCTTCACCAACTATATTTATTCCTCCATCTGTCTCAATAAGAAGGATAAAATGTCAGAAGAGAATATTCTCCCTGAAAAAATGAGGTGCTAAACCACAAAGACAACATAACTCAATAATAACTTATGACACTCTGGATGCAAGGTAATCAAAATCCTCCATCGTCTGGAAAAGCTCAACATCAGCACAACTTTGCAACGAGGTAAAAGTTTGCTCTCAACAGAATTTAACGAGCTGCTAACTGCCTAATTAAACGCTGAGAGCAAATAAAAACATGAAATATAGATAAGCTGGAAGCGCTGCCTATAGCTTCACAGCCCGCACAGAGGAAGACAGTGATGTCTCCTAGTTGCAGAGCAACTAAACTGTGCCTCGTCCTCCACCCGGCTGTGAATGTTTGATAAGAAAGTGAAGCTAAACATGCTGCCGCACAAGCCATGAATAAGGCCGAATCACCTGCCAATGGAGCGATGTAAAACATAAAAAAAATGTTGAACTTTCTATGAAAAGCCAGTGTTAATGTTGCGCTTCAGAAGCCCATGGCACTTTCTAGGACTGAGGGATTGGGGCTTTAACAGCGCTCGCGGTGTGACAGAAGGGGCCTCTCTCTCTCCTCACCAGTGGTAGCCAGGGTTGTAATTCTGACTTTAGCAGCCTTTATGACTCCCTCTCCTCATTTCTCTGGAATATGAAAACATTAGCATATGGCTGCCGACAGCACCGAGGCTAAGGAGTCAATTTCCCTTAAGTAACATTGGGACAGGGGTGACATTCACTTCCATACTGCCCCCTTGGCTCAAAAAAAGAGGACAGAGGATAGACAGAAAGTGAGACCGAGACAGAAGCGACGGAGCGAGAGGAGACAGATGGTGAGATGCACAAGGACGGAGAAATTCAGAGGGAGAGAAAGAGAAAGACAAAGATGGTTTGACTCTCATTTTCTTGCACCAGCAGGTCTTCATCGCCTCTCTGTCTCAGTGTGTTCAGTGTGCAGTTCACAGAGTTTCATGTGGCTACCAGGAACAGAAAATCTGTCCGTCAGCTGCCAAAGGTTCCAGCTCCGCTCCGTTCCTCTGAGCGCTCTTAAAAACCCGCTGTTTCACACCCATGAATTACACTATTTATGGCCCTGGTTAAAATGGGCAGTTTCTGGGCACACTGCATGTGTGTGCCTCTGTTTCTGTGTATATGTGTGTGTGTGTGTGTGTGTGTGTGTGTGTGAATGTGGGTGTGCTATGTGGCAGATGGGAAGCAATATGGCACACCTCTGCCCAGACAGATGTGGCACAGCACATCACACTGAGCCGCAAGAGGGATTGGAAACCTCAGGAACATCTGGACCTGTGGCAACCTTCACCCTCAGCCAACAAGCTAACTTTACCTAGCTGCTAAGGACCTGGGAGGAGAGGAGGGGGAGAGGAGGAAACACTGGCTCGTTACATGCACGTCACAAGTCCCTGCAATCCCTTACATCGCATCTTCATCTCCAGCGGCATTTTGACTGACAGATGAGGAATCCCACCTCCCTCAGTGAGGGCTGTCAATCAATTGCTCTGTGGAGTGGAGCACTGAGGCCTGTCCCAACATGGGCCTGTCATGGCCTGCTGCACAGGAGTACATTCCCACCACTCGGGGGGCAGCCTGGCCGGGACAGACTGGGGCTTCTATGAGGGCCAGGGGCATTGAGAGATGGGCTGGAGCCAGCCAGGAGAGAAAGCGATGGGGACAGGAATGGGACTTCTTGGGAAGACACTGGAAGAGGTGTCTGCGTGTATTGCTGCTTTTGCTTGTGGCTAAGGTTAAGCAGCAGCTGATGATTTCCATTCATATTTTTGAATGTAGTAGTCAGAGGTAATCCATACTTCTATTTACAATCGGGACAGCTGAGCTCCACTGTACACCTTTCATCCTGAGTGTAATATATACTTAAAGTATAACAAAACCAAATATCATAGACGGCTCTGCAATGGATGGGCGATCTGTCCAGGTTTTACCCCGCCTCTCGCCCTATATCGGCTGGGATAAGCAGTAGAGATGATGACTGAATGAAAGAATAATATCATAGACCACACTGCTGTTGTTCATTTTCTTTTATAAATACTTAATTAAGGATGGCAGTGCCTGCTTGTCATGAAATTTTGTACAGATAATCATGGTCCCCAGGGGTTGAATCCAATTTACTTTGGCAGTCCCCTGACTTTTCCTTTACTACCACCAGCAGGTCAGAGTTTTCACTTATTCATTGAAATATATATATAACATCTATTGGATGGTTTAGCAAAAGAATTTTGTAAGGACATTCATGGTTCCGCGATTATGTATCCTCAAGACTTTCGCGATCCTGTGACTGTATTCATTATTATTCTTTTGACAGAGCAGTTTTAATGACCCGGAAATATGGAATTACAAAGTTTGTCAAATTTGGTGGATCTAAAACTAATTCCAAGATGTGAAAATAAAAGATGTAGTTAAGTCATTTTGAAAATAAGTTTCCCTCCTGCCAAGGCTGTGATGGGGGAAAAAAAATGTTTCGGTGCAGTTGGTTTTGCAGATAATATTCAACATTAGGTAAACCATAATAACACACTGGAACAGCAACTGAAGCTCAATTAAACAATCAAAGAACAATTTCACAGTAGAGCAGACAACAGGTAATTAGCCAAGTTTCCAGGGTGAGGATGAAGCGGCGACAATTGTATTTTGTTTTACTGTATGTTGAAACATACAGGACACAGACACTGGACAGCAGGGTGAGACTGTCAGAAAAGTAAAAGCTGTTGTTTTGATATCTTGCATGATTGTCATGTGTACCTTGTCCTCTGTTCTCTTTTTACACTAATAAAATATATATTTTTTTCTAAATATTATGTTAAAAAAAAGTATTTTATTGAAGGACCAGACAATTCCAGTCCCCTCCAACCTCTACATCCTGGCTGTGGTCAAAGATCAAACCATTTAATGGTGTTGTAATATGTCCTGCCTCATGAGGAAGCTCCTGTGGGAATAAGAGCAGACATATGTTAGACAGAGGTGTGCAACATGCCTGTAGACTGCAGTCCACATGTCCTCCTGTTCACACAGAGCACAGTCAATATGGATTACATTTCATCCTGGCAGTCTTGTACCATCAGATTCACAGCTGAGTTTGTGCTGAAAATAAAGGGCACAATGGTTTCTGGGGTAAAGACATAGACCAAAATAAATAAACTTCTCCCTTTAGTGTTTGCACACACTTTTTGTTAAAGCAGAGTGAAATCTCTCATTACATTACAGAGAGAAAACTGACCGACAGACGCCTTCCTCGGCTCTCCGCTCTTCAGCTCCCTCTCTCGCTCTCTCAGCTCTTTGAATAATTAGTGATGTGTGTCAATATTGTGGCCCATAGTAACCATATGGTGGGTGCAGGCAGACAGGCCATTGTTGGGAGCTGTGAAATATTGTGTATCCCTGCGAGGGCTGGAGCCAGCAGAGGCAGGAAGAGTAGTCGGGACTGACAGGGACATTGTGCGCTTGAGAATGGGCGAGTCCTCGGTGGCAGGGAGCATCTAGACAGAAAGTCTTGACTTTATGAAAGCGAAGGATTAGGAGGGAAAGCTGCAGGCCCTCTCATCCACCCCACCCCCACCACCACCATCGACACCACCCCCGCGCCCCTCCTCATCTACACACCCCACTGGATGCCGTTAGAGCCCGAGCAGAATACAACAAGGCCACTTAACTCAGCGACGCCTTTTCACTGCGCACATAAAAACACTCATATATTCATGTCAGGGGTGGAGAGCAGAGGAGAGGGACGGGGGCTCGGGGCTGCGCAGTCAGTGTGTGAACTCAGGGATGATGAGTGTGTGTGTGTGTGTGTGTGTGTGTGTGATTTGTGGAAATGACAGTGGGGTTATAGAGTGTGAACCCAACGACTGATCTAATGCCTCTGAAGTAGAATAAAGTAGATTTTTGACTGTTCTCTTTCAGCAGTCCCGTCTCACTTCTTAACATGCGTTGAAACTAAATGATGTAATTAGTGTGTTGTGTAGAGGACAGATTGGAAATGATGCTAAGCTTTTGTTTTACAGTCCTCATACCGCCACAGTATAATCAGACAAGATCGTTCTTAGAAGGGTTAAGAGGCCATTGATCCTGTCACATTAACAAGCTGTGAGTTGCAGGAAAGCTGAGAAATAAAAATCTTTAATACTAGACAAAGCCTTAAAATACCATAACACCAAATAGATATCTGACTCTTACCCTGCAAACATGTAATCCAGGAACATTGAATTGTGATACTTCTTTAGCAAACACTTGTTTTTGAGAATAAGCATTTTACTTGTTTATTAACCATTTCACAAATTTAAATATTTGAACTTTATGTTGCACATAAAAAGTCCACATCACTCACATGATTACTGAATAAATACAGGCAGTAATGAGGATTCAAAGTGAATGAGCAGTGAAATTTTTCATTTTTAAGAAATACTATGACAAATGGTTGAAAATTGCGTGGATTTATGAACGGGGGCGACTAATTTTCTTTCTTGCAAAACAAGCTGCGTAGCTTCAACCAGAGGAGCGAGTTCATCTGGTGCAGTTTCATTTCACCGTCCTCTGAGTCTCCCGGCCTCTCAGCCCATAACTGCCTGATCGGGGTCACTCTTCCATCCGTCTCCCTCTCCTTCCTCGTCTCTCTGTCCTTCTCCTCTTTCATCCCATCCTCCTTTCCCCTCTCTGCCAATTATCTCTCCGTCAGTCTGTCACACTTTGTAGTCTAATAAAGGCGTCCTAAATTGATGCCCATCCCGCCTTTATTCCCCTGATAAAGCACAACAATTAAGGCTCATGTCTCTTTGCTCAGGGCCTTTGATGGCGCACAAAGCTGTACCCAGAAAGAGGGAGAGGTGGTGGAGCTGCACTCATGGTAGCAGACAGCTCTCTCTCTCTCTCTCTCTCTCCCTCTTTCCCTCTGCATGCACATATAATGCAGGTATGATCACATATAGACAGAAAAATCTGTGAACAACAATACATTTAAGTGCTGTGGACTTGAGTCACATGACCTGGATGTGGGAGTCTGATGACTTTAGACTTGACTCGATAAAAATCATAAAAGACTTAGCTGACTGGATTTCTAAGCATTTGTGACTTGTGGCTCACTTGGACTTTGTAGCCCCTTTGACTTTGACCTAGTCAGGACATTGCAAATTAGCCAATCTTGAGTGGGCCCTTCTGCCAGCACCCACAGGAATTGTGGGCTAATTTATCAGTGCTGCTTGTTTTTCTAAGCAAGTACAAGCACAGGCGACGACTGATGACAGTAGTAATAAGACCAGAGCCCAGCTGAAGATTAACGCAGACCTACTGTATGACTGTCTGAGCTGTGGAACTAAATTGCCAGTTATTATCCAGTAGGTTTTATTTAGTGTTTATTAGTGTCTGTGAAAAATAAAAATAATTGTAATAAGGAAAAAATGGGATGGATCTCGTTCCAGAAGGACAGCACCCGCTCAAAAGTAGACAGAGGCAGAACATGTAAATTGTAAATACTGGGAATGAGCACAGAATGAAAGAAGAAGAATATGGACAGAGAGCAAGTAGCCTATTATTATAGACAGTAGCAGCCTGAACATACCTAAGGATATTTAGTATATAAAGTCAATGGTTTTAGAAGACAGCAAGAATCCAACTGTCCTAGATACAAGGATTCAGCTCAACTTTCAACTTACTGAACTTGGAAATACTGGCCACATATCTGTGATGAAATATTCAGCTTATGGTTCATATCAACATTTTCTGAAACCTCAGGCCCTCTTACAAAACTTACTGTAATATATCGGGTTCTTTTTGTGTTCAACCATTTTTATCAATGACTGCCTTTTTCTTAAAATAACAACAGCACTAGTGTTTTCTAACGTCCCCAAATAACATATGTTTCATTGAGGACAGTCCCCCTGTGTCGCTCTGAGGGCAGTTGCACCCATACAGTTTGTTGCTCACTTAGGGGTATTTATTTATCCTGGATTATGGTGACATCCCGTATGTAGTAGCATGATCTGTGTTTTATCTTTTGATAATGTTGTTTGTAAAATAACACCTTGTTTCAGTCAGATCCTTCTAGATTGATCACCTTCAGAAACCCAGAGTCTATTCTGAAGCAAAGCAGTTACATCACACACTCCACCAGAATACAATCATTTGGAAACATTATTTTGTTGTCAACTATTCAAACTCCACATCAAAAAAACATGTTTTATGAAAATGTAACAGTTGTAAATTGTTCCACCTACTTTTCATGTCTCTATATTTTATTGTGCTAAACTATATGTGAATGTTAAATGGTTTATGACTCACACCACCTCTGCTGCCATTTTGGCCAGGTCTCTTGTAAAGAGATAATGTATCTCAAGAGACTTCCCGGTTAAATAAAGGTTAAATGAACTCTGCCGCTTAAGGTCCTTTAACATGTCAAACAAGACAGTGAGAAAAACACGAATGGCTCTGAAAGCATCAATAATAAGTGGTTTTATATTATATAATGTAATAATATAACACAATATATGAGATAGTGTTTTTATTTTGTCTTTGGTTGGAGCTGTGAAAAAAATAAGCAAAACAAAAAGAAAAGTTCCTGTTTTTGGAGAGAGAAACGGTTTAAATGAATGATAAGAGTCTGAACAAATGTAATAATTATATTTACTCAGGGTATTTTAAATTTGGTCGATGAGACTAGTATAGATACTGGAGAATGCAAAAAGATTATAACAAAAGGAACACGAAAACACAGCATGATTCCTGCGTGACGTTCAATATGTTACCTCGCTGTTTACCTTCATGGTTTTTTTTTTTATATTTTTACAGAGAAAAGACACCGTAAGCTGTAAATTTGAATAGTCAGTACAATGGAAAGGTGTATGAGTGAAGACACCTATCAAATAAGAGTAGCTCTGTCATATGTAGACAATCTAAATCAAATCTGCACCCTGTTATTATACCGCATCTTTCATCAGATATGTGGAGAGAAGTGAATACAACTTTTATTCAAAGAAATACAACACGCTTATTCAGCCGTTGGATTAGAATAGAAGAATCAAGTTTAACTTACCTGTTATTTGTTCTTGTTGTTGCTTCATGCTTTTCATATTTCATATATATCATGCTTTTCTTGTTGTGTATATAAGAAAAAATTCCTACTTGTTTTATGTTGTTACAGGATGTTGAGTGCAGAGAAGTAAGAGTTTGTTGTGTGATATTCATAAGATTGAATCTATCTTGGATTTGATGGATTTTTTACAGTAAAATAGAAGCACATCTACACAGATCATTTTCTTATTCAATCATATTAATATGTAAGACAAGTTAGGGCTTGAGAATGAGGAACTCTTTTTAAAGGTACAAACTGTCTTTCAGCATTTTTTTCTTTTTCTTTTCAAACTTTTTAATGTTTGGCTTCCTATAGAATTTATTAATCTAATAATTTTCACGATATGTATTTAAAAGCAGTGGAATATTATTATCAAAATTATCTTTTATTTAGAGTCAGTAATAGGAATTACAAGCTGTAGAGGAGGAAGAGTCAAGGCAGGATTAAGGAAATATTTGTTGATCAAGAAAATAGAGGGGAAGAAATATAGTTCTGTATGTTAATGTTTGAAAGCATTTATTACAATATTGTACTTATTTGATGTAACTGGATCATCCCTTTTCAGAGTCTTACATTATTATGTTATTGTTGTATTAATATCTGTAAACAGCATTTAAATGTTGCACTGCTTTATAGACTGATAGTTTAAACAATACATACACCATCGGCCACAACATTAAAAGCAGTTATAGGTTGTAAGGTTATGGCTAAATGGTGTATATAAAGTATATATGGATAGATATATAACATCAAAGCACCAGCCATAACACTGGTAACTGGTTTTAATGTTGTGGACAATTACTGTATTTTATGGGCTAATCATACAGCATGTCTTGTATGTCAGACCTTTCTCTGTAATGTAACCAGTAACTACAGCGTTCAGGTACATACAGTAGAATAAACAGAAAGAACAAAATTCCTATTAGTGGAATAGCATGCTAAACTGAAAATACTCTAAGTAGAGTACAAGTACCAACATCGTGATCTACAGGAGCATGTACCGTTTACTAACACTGATCTGGACACAGACACAGGTCATCTGTGCTCTGATAACTAGCCTCACTGTCTGGTTGCAGCTGTGGCTATCATCATCATTTGGCTGGTCCACATTTTGTGAGGTCAGCTGAGGCCACCTGTCTCCTCCAGCAGCACCAGCTCAGCAACATAGTTACCTGGGATGGTGGGCCCTAGGAGTGAGTAATGTTGTTGAAACAAAGCTCCACAGCAAGAAGTGTGGAGAGAGTGATGACCCCACATGGTTAGCTAGCCCGGCCTCGGAGTCCTCTGGCTTCCCTTCAGGACTCCTGCCCTGAGAGCCTTGAGCCCTGGAGACACCGGGACCTGGAGAGGCCCCGGGTCCCGTTTTATGAGCGGGTCGCTTCGCAAATAAGAAGTTGACTTGAGCCCAATCTCTTTGAAACTGTTTTTCCTAACCAAAATGGTTGTGTATGTTAAAGCATCAGGTTTAAAACTACTGTATGCAGTCAGTGTGAGATGAAAGCTGCTGCAGAGGTACTTCAGTGTTGAAAGATGGCATTCGCCCACTGTAATTTTCTACTGTGGTAAGAATAAAGGATAATTATCAGTGGTGGTTCACATACATATTGTGCATAAGGATAATAATCAACAACATAATGAAACACTTGAAAGGACCATTCCATAATTCTTTATTATTTTAAGTGACACATTTGTTTCTAATAATTGATAATAAAAAAGGATCATCACCCTCCTGTCTTTATAGTAGTCCAATGCGGTGACTCAGGATCTTCAGTTGTCCCTCCTCCTCTGACCCCAAGTGTTTTTTGGCCTGGCCTTTTCACTTTTTATCATGTGTCCAGTGGAGGTAGTGGAGGCAATAGTAATGCTACTGCTTATTTTAAGAAAGCAGGCACTCAATATAAATTGTACACCAAAACCAAATAAAATCACTGACAATTATACATACTGTATACCAGTTGCTATCATCCACTCACTATCAACACTAGCTTCAAAACATACAATGGAAAGTTTTAACAGTGTGTTTAACCATTTTTATTTTATAGTTATGCTCTGTTTGATGCTCTATGCCTGAGTTTACTTTAATGAGAAAATGTTTTTAGACTTACAAAGAAACTGTGAAACACTCAACAACTACCTTCAAACATAGAACCTCAGGAAAATGAGTCCAAAAATAACTCAGGTCAGTGTTTGGATGCTTCACATGGGGAGACCTGGCCTTCAACCCTGTTTCTGTTAAACACTATGGCTACGGCTACGAGGTGACCCAACACTGCCAACTTCTGCTTCCCTCGCCTTGCCAGCCCTCCAAGGGTTGCTAAGGTAAACGTCATGGCTTACCTGGCGGATTGGTCAGGCTCGGAGGACCTAGCCGTGGGGGGCATGTGACATGATACTCAAATAATCAGATTTATGACAACCTGGTAAATAATGTTGTTGATTCAGCAACCCAACCAAACTGTATGAGGCGTTGGAGAGAGGGGGCAATAAACCTGTTGCTGAGCGGAGGGGACACAGTGTTAGGATCAAAGGCTTGTGCTGGATGAGGCTGCAGGTGAAAAAATATCATCCTAATGTATTTCAGGTCCTCCTGGCATTTTCTCTGTTTCTCTCTTCATCCCAGGGGTAGAAAACAACTATGGACATTTATTCAAGTACTTTACTTAAATACAATTTTGGGGCACTTGTACTTTACTTGAGTATTTCTATTTTAGGCCACTTTATACTTTGACTCAACTACAGTTCAGAGGGAACTATTGTCAATTGTCTTTTTTGGAGAGACCAGACAAGAGACTGTTGTCTGGCTGCAATAGTCCACTTTGCTGGAGAGGATGAATGACTTTCTCTAAATCTTATCTGGACACAAGACTTCTAGTTCTTTCTATTTGTTTGCTGAAACTCAGACCTCAATTTAAATGTCTGGTCAAAAGAAAACAAAAAAAGTTTTTAGCAAGATACACGGTTGTGAATTCTGATCTGCCTCTTAATTCAAACTGACAGACTGCACAAAACTCAACCAGGCCTACACTGCCACCATGTGGACACAATGGAAACGTCTAAAATGGTTTTACATTTCTTTGCCCTGCAATGCCCTGGACATATTCTCCCTGATGATACATATTGCCAAGTAACTTTAACATATACAAGCTGAGGCTCATACAAGCATCCAATAGTAGAGGACAGATATTGACTTATAGTGTATAATATAGGATGATGGTGGGATGTTCCATCTGTGTTTTATAAGGCAGGAAGATTGTAAACAGTTTCTGTATTTTGGTAGGAATGTGTTAAAGAAAATATCTGTAAGACACCACCAAATAAATTATGCTAGTGATTTTATTCAAACATTTTCAAAACTTTGGTCAGTTCAGGAGATCGCAGAGATGCAGTTGGGTGCTAGATGACCTGAACTGGAGGCTCATCTGCTTCTACAATCAGTGACTGACCCTGGAAAAAGTCAGTTCAGATTTGAGCCCTTTTGAGACTCAGCATGTTGAATTTATCCTCTTCATTTACTAAACCGACGTCAACACAAGGAGTCTGTTTACTTACAGTTGCAGCACAGCTGGATGTCTCAGATAGTTTTTCATCACTTTCCAGTGAGCTGAGCTCCTGTTTATCGAGATGAATCTGGATGTAAGGTGGATAGCCCTCATCCACAAATCCAGATATATAAGATGGGGGAGCGTAGAGGTATCTGCAACCAGCAGTCTCATAGCCTTGATTCGTACAGGGGTCAAGGTATTTGGAGCTGAACGTGACCTGGTGCAGAGTTTTTAATGTCCGGCTGCTTTCTGTGGCCTCAGTGCTTTGGCTCATGAAAGAAGGAGCCTCAACATCACTCCTCAGTCTGCATGAGGCTCTCACCTGGGGGGAAAAGGTTTCCTCTGTGTGAGGAAAGTCAGCTCTCATGTTGACTGGCTCCCACATGTATGGACCCCCAGGTTCTGGAGCAGATTTGGAGGGTCCAGATTCAGGAAAAGCAGGCTGAGATGGCAAGGAGGAGATACAGTCCAGCTCAGAACTGTTACAGGCTGAAGAGTACAGATACCGCCTTTTCCCGAGGACTTTTGTAAGATTACATGCAAAGTGTTCATCATTCAAGCGAGTGATCGTTTGCATCCATCCTGAAAGATAAGAAATAAAGGAAAGCTTACAAAATAATTACTTTAAAATGTTAAGATACATTTCCTGATTTTGTTATAGTATATGTAGGCCTAATATAAAACTTCTGCATTTAAATCATCATCTATTCAATTGTTTAATTGAATTATTTTTGTGTAAAAAAAAAATGGAAATACTTATAACTTATATAAGAAATAACTTATTACCTATCAGTTGCATCAAACATATGATCGACCCAAAGAAACAAACAAAAACTCATAGCCTAGTTACAAAAGATGCGAACCGACAACAGTTAAATATTCGTGGCAACAATTAGCCGCATTGACCCGGAGTAGATGTCTAAAACGTCTTACGTCGTTGGAAATGTCTCTCCATGCTTTTAAATTGTTGAGTGAGTCACTGTTTTTGTCAGAACTGTGGGCACTGATGGACTTGGTTGATAACTGTAAACTGAACGAGGATGACGTCTCTCTGTCTGCGTCTGACTTCTGTGAGCAGTATCCGTAGACTGTATATAAAGAATGCAGTATCACGTAATGATGACGTTCAGTTCTAATGAACGTTTAGTTGATGTTCAGAGGTTACGTTCATAGAACTTAATCCTGTGCTCACTAAATCTCACTCATATTATATTATATTATATTATATTATATTATATTATATTATTATTATTATATTATAACTTTGTTCTTCTTTACATGTCTTTGTATCTTGGGGCTCTCTCCTGATGATCTCTGAGAAAATTGCCACATGTGATTAAACCTCATAAATTGTTGTAAATGTTGATCACAATTAAATGTGATTTCTCTCTCGTTTTGTCTATAAGTGTGACAGGTCCAGCACGGGAAGCTCCTGTTTCTCTGCACTAATGTTGTGACACTTGTGTTTCCAAAGTTGCACTGTCAGAACAAGACGCTTGGACTCTCTCTCTCTCTCCTTCCAGGAATTGTACTTGCCTTGTAGGCACTAGAGGGAGCCGTCTACTTAGTCTCCCCCATTTCCCAAGCTCAAATAAAAGTACAGTATCTGTAAAGTCCAACTAAACTGACTGCAACACAAGGCCATGACACAGAGATTAAATATGAGATGAGTTTTGATGAGAGGCAAAAACATCAAGCACGAAACAGGGCACAGGGGAATAATCCCTCAAGAAAGGTCCCAGGCAGATAAATACTTTGCACTCCTGGACAGCTCCTCCATACCACCAGGACATAAACACACACACATATTGTACATACATACAGTCCACACATCTGGAGTTCAGCACTGGTTTCGGGGTTCTGTCACTGTTCTCTGACCCTCTCTCTAAATTTATCAGGCCTTGTCATCACGTGTGTCTCTCATATTTCTGCTGGCCATCGGGACCGGCTAAGAATAGAAGAGCACTGACACAGATTAACACGGCTGGTCTCTCTCTCTCTCCCCTCTCTCTTTCGAAAAACCAATTATTTTCCATCTGTCACTCTTGCAACCGTGAACCTCCTCCCCTCTCTGTGTGTGTTTTGACCTCTTCCTATGTCTGACTATACTGACCTCATCCATTAGTGTACAGAAGGGGGCCAAGGGGATGAAAGAAGAGGAGCTCACTGAGGAACCTGCTGTACAAATAGACAGTTAAGATCAGAACAATAACTATAAGTTTTGATCTGTATAAGTAGTATATTTGTTGAGCATTAAAGTGGTTACAGTGGCAGGCAAATAACTGTTTTCTCTCTTTTTAGCCGCCAACAAGGGATCAACACTAGGCTGCCGTATAATACCTCTTTACCCTCTCAGTCTGGACTCCTGGACCCAGATTATGTTGTCTTAGCTTCCAAGCAAGACTTTCAAATTCACTTTGAACAACTGCCTGCAAGTGTACACCCAGAAAATCTCCTTGCCACAAAACTTTATCTATAACTATGAGTGTGTGGTAGAACAGGACGGACAAGAGCATCCATCAGTGACTCCTAAATGTCATATCTAATCCCAGGATGGAGCGGGATCTCCTGGATATGTGAGGTTGTTCCTCAGAGAGAGAGAGTGTTGATCCAGCACTCAGCAGGCACTCAATTACAGATAGCCACCTAAAATATGACTGGGTCATCTGCAGGGTTATTTAGGGCGAGTCCATCCTTAGTTTGCCTATCTATTTCAATTTTCATTTGTCTTTGTCTTGTATGTAAATGTAAACCAACTATGCTGATTGTGTGTATTGGTGTATTCAGATCAGAGTCACGAGTCAGTAAGAGTTTAGGTTAGAAAATTAGAGGATTATATCTTTGACTGCGTTTTCTAAAAGCCATGTTGGGTAACACAACTTGGATGAGCATTTAGAACAGCGAAATGCCAATGCAAACACACCTCACTGCTGCAGCTAATGCAAACAGACCAAACCAAGGCAACTGACTTGAACACACATGCTGAAGCCAAATAATTTAATCAACTACTTAGCAAAAGCATCTGTATCATATGATCTTCCTCACTTAGTTGTCAGTGAACTGTAGATGTTCAAATTTACATTTTTTTGAGCTCTTTCAGGACTGAAGAGTTACAAAGTGGGGTTGTTTACTTTCTTTGTTGTTGCATTTACCCTTATAATTTAATAGGACAAAAGGAGACAGAAGCATATCTTCAGACATGAAAAACAGACACAGACCCAAACCACCAAAACCTTCACTGTCACAATGGTATTGAAGAGCATATTTGTTGGTTGTAGGCCTACATCTTCCAAACCACTAAACCGAAGCCCAGCCCTCCCCTTCCAGGTGGAATTTCACAAAGGATTACAAGGCCTGAAGAAAAGCTGCCCTCCTATTTATGCATCTCTGTCAGCCGACAGTCTGTCCACAACGTCAGTGCAAAATGCTGGATGTGAACAGCTGGGTAAACACAGGACACCAGTGCAGCAACTGAAGTGAAGAGCTTTTATGACTTTTTGTTTAGCAGCCATCATGGCTAAGAGCAGTTAAAACACACTGCTCTTAAAACACCATAAAGTTAGTAAGTGGAGAACAACATATCTCTACTGCTTCACAGATATCTGGCTAAACATGTGAGATAGGTCTTATCTTTACTGTGGGCAGTCAGCCTGTGAAAGCAAAATTAACCTTCATCAAGGTGATGAGTACACAGAGGGAGGAGCTGGGGTTCTGTGTACACACACTATGGCCGCCAGTGGCCACAAGACTTTTATAGGGTGCAGTGAATGAGTGAGTAAATGAATACATGAATGAATATTATATTATGACTGTCACATTTAAACAAACCTACAGTCCATAGCCATGTGAGCAGTCCTGTGAGGAGTGAGCAGGTATTTTGTAACAGACAAAAGCAGTGGACAAATTAAAAATTTGGACCTGGTGGATACAATTCATAGTGAGGAATGCATCAATGTCTGGATCAAATTTCATGGCAATTCATCCGGCAGTTGTTGAGACATCTACTACAAATGTCCACCTCATGATGGCACTAGTGAGATTTTTAGTATTTATCATCTGTGAACCATGAATGTCTGCACAGAATTGCTAGGCAAAACATCCACTAGTTCTTGAGACCATTTCAGTCTGGACCAACAGACCAGCAAAGTGGTGCTGTAATCCCCATGGTCACTCCATGAGTTAGAGCAATTCAGTGTTAGCCAACCATGAAAGCACACAGCTTTATTAGTTTTTATTTAGTATTTATTATTCTTTTTTTTAATGAGTATTTATACAACAATTCATAGTTAAGATTATTGTGCTTGTTAATGCTTTATGTGTTGCAATGGCACATCTAATTCAGATTTTTCATTGTGATCAATAGAGAAGAAGAACAAAAAACAAAAAAGAGTACACATGCTGCTTATGACAGAGAAGAGAAGAGAAGAGAAGAGAAGAGAAGAGAGGAGCCCAAACAAAATGGAACAAGTAAGACACATTGAGGAAATTGATCCAATTTCCTTCTAAGATTCCTATCTCACATTCTTGGGATGGAAAGCCTTGCTGTTGATGATGATGATAATGATAGTGGATGGGTTTCTCTGAGGGCAAAAGAAACATGACCATAAGGCCCAGTTGCATTAAGATGGTGATACTGTGATCATAAAAGTATCGGGTTCCAGTCATCCTCTAACATTCAACAGAAAGGATGATAAGTTATGACCTGTATCAGTTAGCTGATCATTTAACAGTAAACAAATAAATGCGTACATCATACATCAAATGCATCCTGGTGGGTTAGTAATCCAAGATGTATTTCACAACATTAAAACCAATAACATTTACATTTTGGAAAATTAAGTATGCCGAATTTGCTATCAGTATTTCGTTTTTGCTCTGCTATATCATTAAATGTACTGACTAAACCTGATGATTCTCTGGTGAGTTCTGAGGTGCTCCAGTGTCTGTCCCATTAGCCTAAATTATTTCGTGATTATGAGAAAATAGTGGTTCAAAAACAATACCGAAGACTTGACCTTGTTTCCCTGCCCAAGGCAATATTCTTGCAGGGGTGCATAATTACACACCCAATTACACCCCTGAATTCATGCCACAGCAAGTAATTTTCCACTTCCAATATGTAATCGTAGTATATTTAAAATAATATGCACATGTGTATTAAAAACGTGAAAATAAATTGTGTAAATGAAAAAGTAAATGGTTAGCATGCTTGTGCAGTTGGCCCAGCTGCAGCAGCAGCCTCGGGGCAGCATGAACTTCAGCGTGAGGAAAAAGAAGCTTCTTTGACGTCAGCCACGTTAGATTTCAGCAATCCAAGATGGCGGAGGTGAGCGGGTTGAGGAGCAGAAATCACTTCGAACCCAATTGCAAAAGCCGAGTCGTTGACGAAGGTAAACCGCTGTTGATTTTGTCGAGTAGGTGTGTGACAGTGAGGAGTAAGGAGTACGGAGGTGAGGGAATGGGGGGTTACAGTTTAAAGTGTTTTTGTTTCTGTCGTCTTTGTCTTCGGCAACAAACTCTCGCTTTTCCGTTAGCCAGTGCTGTGTTTTCAGTTGGGAGACCCGCGGTGCCCTACCAAATGTGGCACCCCTGCCAGAACATGCCTCTTGTAATTCGTAAAAAATAGCGTAAACAAAACCCAAACTGTTTAGAAAACAGTGACAGTTTGTCAGTCTGTGCTTTCTCTGTGTGTAAACATGTTTTCCCAACGTAACTCGGGCTGGAAAACTGATTCTGACCCGGATACAAAATTCAACCGCGACACCTGTCGGCTCATTTATCCGGGCCGTCACTTTCACCTGGCCCACAGAGGTCCAGCGGCTTGTCCGTGGTTTCTTGTCTCTGAACCCGCCTGTAGTTGTACAGTCATCCTTAATTGGCTTCAGCTATACCGTTTCTGAACTTTGAAACAGTCTGCGTTACACCAGTTTCCTGTAACGGGGGTTCACTTTACAGTCAACACATACGTTAATCTTCTCATCCCACTAATGAGTCGGATATTTTTAAATACACTATTATTAGTTTGTTTAGTTTGCCAGCAGACTTATCCACGGAACTGCGAAGCTAATTTTGTCCTCTGAATACAGCTAAGTATAGTGCACAGTGTATTTTACAGTAAGGCAAAGACAAGTAATTGTTAAGGGATAAGTTCACAGTTTTACAAGTCTCTTAAAACAGAAGTCAGGTGCCCATATGCACACTGAAACAGGTTTTATTTGCTCTAATCATTCCTTCTGTTCATACCGGACATTAAAAGATCCCTCCCTAATGCACTTTAAATGATAGGGGACAAAATCCACAATCCTCCATATGAGCAAAACTAAAAGTTCATCTTAAGCCAGTCATCTCAGTTTGGCGGAAATTGTTATAGGTATTTTTTCACTATTTACAATTATTTTATAGACAAAGATAGATCAATAACTCAACTGAAAAATATCATGATCACGTTTTTCATTCAGAAACCACCAAGTATACAGAATATGTTTGGATCCATCCAGCCACCACAGTGCTGTCCTTCAGTAGGATTTAAAGTATCGCAAAGTATGTTGTACAGCTGAAGTGTATTGATTAAACTTGAACTGATTATCAACTACTTTGATAGTCAGTTCACTGATTACAAAATTTTCCATGCAGATTGCTTGAGCTATTTCCTGTCTCAATTGTTAGGCTGTGCAGCTTTTCATTGTAGTGTGATGGCACACTGAATACCTTTGGGTTTTGGATCTTGGATAAGACAAATAATCATGCCACCTTGGCCTGTGATGGTGGAACAACTTTATGATATTTTATAGGCCAAACAGTTTCTGTTAATTGAGAGAATAACTGCAGAATAATAAATAAAGAAAATACTTCTTTGAAAATGAAAACAAATGTACTCCCGCACTCTCTCTGCTTTAGTCTGTTATTGTTAAGTCTGAACCTTGTCAAGACTGGTAAGCAAATAGTAAATAATCAGTCTCCAAGGCTCATCACTGAGATATGGAGTCCCTTATCATGATAACCCTTATGTCTACTTTCATACAGGCCAGCTGACTCTGTGGCAACACCATTCACTAACTGTGGCTGCTCTTAATCTGCACTTTGTCCGCACAGACTCTCAGTTGGTCCGCTTGCTGCAACTGAACATTTGCCCTCCTTGACTCATGTCCAGAGAGGCCGAGTCAGGTTGTCTTTTGGTGCTGGTGTGCAGGGAAGTCAGTGTACCTGCATCTTAATAAGCTACAGGGAATTCCTTGCTCTCTGTCATAAACTCAGTTTCTGTAGTCCTGTTGTCTTGACATAGAATAAGCAAATGCTGCCTGGTTACTGAAACAGTTTTCCCCCAAATTACTTAAAATTCATAGCCTGGATGTCACAAGGCTAGAGGAATGTGTTGAAACCCTGCTTGAGAAGCTCTGGCATTATTAACCAGCATTGCAACAATGGAGAGGAGATTTTTGCTTGGATTGTCCTGCTTTTGTTAATTTCCTACATTCCTGCACTAAACCTCTTAAAAAGGTCAGGGAAATTTTAAGTGTGAAACCTCCCATATTTAGACAGCTGCTTAAGTAAAGTGGATCATGGCCTTATCAAAGTCTGCCTCAGATATAGTGCAGGAGTCCAGGGAAGGGAGAGCTGATTTAGGACGCAGTGCAGAGATGTAGGCTAGCTTTCATAGACACACACTATTCTTGCCATACATAGTTAAAGATAGACACCCATCAGAACCAGAAGGGACGCAGGACTGAAAACAGCAGTGTTTATCTGCTTTTCGTGCATGATGTGCCGCACAAACTCATCTTATCCCTTGGTATCTTTGTGAGTGAGTGCATGGGCAGGAAAACATGTAGGCCAGTTAACATCTGCCCAGACCCCTCCATAAGATAAGAAGTAAGTTGGCTAATTTTAGTTCTGCCCTGGTTTTCTGCAAGCTGAGGAGTAGGACAGAGCACTAGTCACTTTATCATGAAGTGCAAGTGTAGTAGTGAGTGCACATATCAGCAAAGCTAATGGTTTTCCACCGGCTGTTATGCTTCCTTGCATGCTTATTGTGTTTTGTCTCTTGCACACATTCTGCTGCAATACAGACTCCTCGCAGTCTCAGCAGAATAGTGTCTTTGTGTGGGTCCCCTCTATGGCTGCAGTCTGTGCCACTTCATCCTGCTGAGTGCTGCTCTGGGTTTGATGGGAACCTGCACTGCCACAGATTGAGGGGAAAATGTGCAGGGCTAATTTGTGTGCTGAGCAGATTACTGTAACTGCCCGGTGCTTTGTAGCAGCTCTTCAAACAGTAGCACTGCATTGCTGCTGCTGCTGCTGCCCTTTGGGAATTTGCAGCACCTTCAAGGTGAACTATGAATGTGCCTTTTATAGTTGTCCCCTTGAGAAAGAACATCAATTATTCTTATGATTAATCGTTGAGTCTGTAACATCTAAGAAAGTAGTGAATTATACCCACATTGTTGTCCTGCTGTTGTTTAACAAGCAGTCCAAAATCAAAATGTATTTTACAGTGATCTTCAACACATAAAAAAGCAGCAAGTCCTGCAATCCAAAGTGACAGAGTGGGTTGGCAGTGCCCAGCACAGTGTGGTGTTTACAGATCGGATCAGTTCATCTTTGGAAATGCTCATTTGAAGTTTGTGATGTTTCAGTTTATTTGTGAAAAAGGTGTGGTCTTTGCCTCTCTTGTTTTCAAACTAAGGTCATGTGAAATCTAATTTGTGTGCTTACTGTTAAAATGACAAATAGCACTACCTGGAGCTATACATGGAGGACAAGTCTGTAACACAGGCTTTTACAGCATACGCTGCTCTCCTCCTGTCAGCTACACATGGGGTGTATGAACATCCAGCTATAGAGGCACAGTCATCCTTCTGATGTTCGGTTTCCAATAAAACACATACACCCACAGGAAAAACACAAGCAACTATTATGATGATTAATCATGACATTATAGCAAATTTGACTTACATGCTGTATCAATTTTTGTACTGTTGGATGCAGGTGGTGTATCCAGGTTATGTCTGTGTAGCAGTAGGGGGTAATTTTGCCAAATATTTGGACTTTCTGTAGACAACAGTGACTTAAAGTGCAGGTCCTGTGCTTATCAAGGGTGGCAACCAAATTGGTAGGCGTGGGTCCTATTGGTCTGCCGAAACTTAATTTGAATGTGGTGAGAGGTATTATGGTGCCACAACTTAGAACAACTGAATGGCTAATCATTTAAATATTTGAATGAGCAATGCATAATACTTGTTGTCCTACCTGTTCAGTAGACTCTCTGTTAGGTACATGACCAAGTCACTATCACTTTCATTGTGTACCTCAGGGAGTGTCATCTTGATCGCCATCAGCAGTTTCATTTAGCTGTAAAGAACGTGGGGAAAATGATATCCCTCTCTCCAGAAAGCAGGGAAGTAGGGTAAACTGTGATTATCTTAAAGGCAAAACAAATTTCTTTTAAAACAGCCTTGTGTGTGAAAAATGTTCTTTATTGTTTCGGGTTCTAAATCATGAGCTGCTTTTCTTTATCTCATGTGATAATAGACTGAATATGTTTGGGTTTTTACACTGTTGGTTGAACAATTCTAGACATTTGAAGATGCCAGTTTCACCATCGTATAGACCCAATTGATTAATCAATAAATTAATCTGCAGATTAATCAAAAATTATTGTTGTTTGCAGTCCTAAAACGTACGTGACCAAGACAAGCTCCTCGTCTGTATCCATAACAGTTCGTGATTCAGCACACTTGCACACTTGTACACTGCCGCTGTGGCACGGAGACAGGCAGGAAAGATTGCAGTTTTAGAGGAAACATATGCCTCAGATTTAAGGGACTTTCACTGAAACATCAAAATGACAGAGAAGAAAAATGGGAAAGCATTGTCCTCGCAACTTCCTTTTCTTGTGTCCTTTTTGGCGGCCCTTTGTAATTTTCAGTGCAAGGCTATTTTCGAGCTTGACCTAGATGGGAAGACCAGAGTGGATAACAGTATTTAGCCCAGCACAGTTTGCTGGAGAGATTCCTGTCCACAATTTGACCCAAATAGAGCATTTCACTTTCTCTTTAATGGAAAACAATAGTCTGTCTGTCACGTAGACAAACTTATCACACTGGAACTGGTTTTTGGTCTTACCACATAACCCAACCTCCACATTCTTCTCCTTCTTCTCACTTTATACCCTAGAGTTATCGAACTAGTGTAATTTGATCTTTCTCTTCCTGCTTTGTCTTGTTATTCAAAGGCTTGAGTGGTGTGGAGGATGTCCCCATCTTTCGGCATAACTCGAAGCCTCCTTTAGCCAAGCCTGAAGACCTGGATGATGAATTGCTTCCCAGGACCATGGCCTCGAACTCGGGCAAAAATGCCAGCCTCACCCCCTCACCAGATGAAGGGATTCACGAAGAGGAGGTAAAGAGTTAATGTGTTTTCCTGCTACGGTCCTGTCTATTGACAAGATGCATGCTGTGTCTAACTAAGATCTCATGTAGCTTCTTCCTCTCTCTCTGTACTCTATATAGAAGAAAATATTTTTTACATGTGGATTTGGACTTGAAAGGTTGTTATAAGGCCAAAGCCATATGGAGGAACAAAGGAGAATAATTTGTTTGGTTTGTTTTTCATTTGTGAGTACAGACTATAGGTCTTAAAGAGGAGGATAGGCAAGAATGGAGATAGTCCAAATAAATGTGCTCCATTTACCGAGATTTATTAGCCCAGTCATTATATTCTAAATGACTCAAGTAGTTGTTTGGTCGGTAAAACACCAGAAAAGACCATTGTAATTTCCTAGAGCCTGGTGATGTCTTAAAATAGCATTTTTTGATTGACCAACAGTCCAAAGCTCAGAGGAAAAGACAGGGAAAAGCAGCAAATCTTCACATGGGAGAAGCTGAAACTATCAAATGTTTGGCATTTTTGCTGGAAAGATGACGATTCAGCTCCAACATAAATCCTGAAGACAGATTGAAAAGAGAACCCAGAAGAAAGAAGATGAACTTTGTATGATTAAGAACAGCTGAGGGAGGTATTACATCTATGCAGTTAGTTTGCCTAAGCAAGTAGATAATCACCATGCCAGTTTCTGATAATAAAAAGTTAGACACCTTACTGTAGATGTGATCCCAGCAGAGAAAAGAAAGTCCTTGTGTTTTTATGAAGCATTTACAGTCTCTGGGGAAAAATAGAAATATTCTACCTTTTTGTGTATTTTACTTGTGAAAATCCTTGAATTCTAGCTGTGTCTTTGCTTTATGTCAGACTCCTGAATGTGTTCTTGTTTCCTCATTTTGTCCCTGACGCTTTACTGGCTGATCTCAGCTCTGTAATTTTCATTTCCCTGTCTCCTCCATGAAACCTGCCTCGTCAGCACAGTGTAATCGCTTGAACCTCTCTGGATGCCAGGGAAAGCCCTGATTGATTGCAAACTCATGTCTCTAGGCAGTGATAGAGGAAGAAAAAGCCAGGCCCATCCAGATTGTCCTGGCCAACGAGGATGAGCACAGCTTCGAGCTGGACGCCGCAGCACTGGAGAAGATCCTGCTGCAAGATCATGTGAAGGACCTGAATGTGGTGGTGGTGTCTGTGGCTGGGGCTTTCCGCAAGGGCAAGTCCTTCCTGCTGGATTTCATGCTGCGGTACATGCACAGTCAGGTGAGATTAATAATGTGTGACTTTCATGATGTTTCTGGACATACAAGGGTATATATTCCTGTGGGGGCACACTTATTCATTTAACAACAAAACACATAATGTCAGTTGTTCCTCTTATAATTCTGCATATTGAAACTCTTTGAAAGTATCCTTGCATGATGCTGACTGCCACAGTGTTGTTTTTATTAGTATCAAAAAGGAATATGATCTGTTTAAGAATCAGACGTTTTTTTTAAAGTAACACATTTGAGATTTTAACTTTAGCAGTTGATGGGCTCATCAACATCCTCACTTCCTCAGTGCCCACTTTATTAGCTACACATGTACAGTCTAATACAATACAATCCAATACAACAGGCCTGCCTGTTTCTATTTTTTGTCCTCCCTGTTTACAAACATGTCAACACCACCACTGAGTATGACCTCAATGCTGAAAGGTTGTTTAATTCACAACTGAACATTATAGGCACCGTAAAAGTAGAATTTATGGCAGAACAGTTGTGCTGTATTATATTAGACTGGGCACACGCACAGAGATATCAGTCCTGATACTTGTATGACATTTTAAGTAATTATTTCCCAACGCTGATCAGTTGATCTGACCTCATAATCTTAAGTCCATACACAGCATCAGTGAGATCAGTAAAATAAAGTGTTCCCACTTGAACCAATTTTGAGCGGACCCTGTGGGAAGCGTGTTTATATGTGCTAAGTAAATATACAACAGCTCATCCCTCCTGTGGGGCTTAGTATTATGTAACATTTGCAGTCAACTGAGATTGTGAAAACAGGTGGTCTTGATGAACCAGTACAGCAGATGAGATTACAACCAGTATTAACATGTGTACCTGAATGTGACAAGCAAAGACAAGTGCTTCTTGTTGTTTTTCATACTGAGATACTTACTCAGCCAGGTGAGTAAGACGTGCTGCAAGGGGCGTGAATGAAACTGGGCGGTTTAACTGGTCTTAACCTCCTGGGTAGGCGAGACTTGTGCTATTAGTTAGAGTTTCATAATGAGAGTTCTGGACTTATGATAAGTAATTTAATATTGCCATAAATTAAGTTGTTAAATGACTTCTATTAAGGGTTAGCTTAATACAAGCAAGTGTGAGCAGTTGAAGTGATGTCTGAATGACACAAAGTAGTACATCACATACCTACACAGTTCGTACGTACACACAAACACTCTTGTCTAAGAGCACTGTCCGACACAAGTTTCAACAACTAGTCCTTCAGAGCGTCAAACGGGCAGCTGGACTCACAGAAGCTTGGCTCACCTTACACTTGCTCACACATACTCCGTCTAATGCACGCACACACACACACACACACACACAGGAAAGATGGAGGAATGTTATGACCCTTTCTCACAGCTGTTGGGCAGCATGAACATGGGCATTCATGCAAGTCTGACCTGAGGGAAACACTGATGCCCTTTATTCAGCCCATGCTTCTTTATATTCAATTACATACAGTAGTTAGTGTTTGTACAACTTGTACAGTGGTGTAATTATGTGGAATATTATCGGTTTGCAGGTATTTGTTTTTATCAAATAACAAATCATCATCTTGCTCTGTCATAAGATTGTAGTTAGCAATGCAGGAGTGATGTACTCTGATGTTGTATAACCAGGAATCAGTGTTCATGCATCCTTTGAATTGCAAATCAGGTATTTTGAGGCTTGTTCATACATTTCCTGTTTGTGGTCGGTGGCTCTCCCCACTTGTCAGTCAGAAGTACACATAAGGTCACAATGTTTTGCTTTTAATTGAAGTTTATTTTGCCTGTTTTTGGAGGGGTGAAACAAAAATCTTTCTCTGGAAGCATTTGATTTTTGTTTTTGTTGTCTAATGCTAGATTTTTCAGTCCCTTGTTACTGTGGCAGCTACATTTAATTTAGTGTCTTCCAAAGTGACCTGTTCTGACCTGTTACTGTGTGGACACAATACACTATAAAATCAGCAATGGCTTATGTTCATCCCAGTTAGCGGTTGTGTGAATGTGCAGATTAAATTTCAACACTCTTTTCTCTGGTGAGGGTAATTAAAATACAGTACAACACTAAAATGCAGTATAGTATTTCACCACAAGTATCTGATAAAAACAGCTCTTGGAGAAAAATCTTTTCCTAATCTGAGCCAAATGTCTCAGTCCGTGGACCCCCAGCCTTTTTCTCACTCCTCGGCTTTTCTCTCATACCATTATCCCCCCCCTCTCCACAATCTCTGTCTCTTCTTTTCTGTCCCATCTCTGTCTCCTCCTCCTCCTTTCCCACTGCAGCAGAATGAGCCGTGGATTGGAGGTGACGATGAGCCCCTGACAGGGTTCACCTGGAGAGGAGGCTGCGAGAGGGAGACCACAGGAATTCAGATCTGGAGTGAAGTGTTTGTGGTTGACAAGCCAGATGGCAGCAAGGTAGACAAACAAAATAGTCCCTATATGAGCTTTGTGAGAAAATGCTGTTGTCACATATGGTTAAAATGTTTGGGAGAAAGGGAATACACAAAAACAAACACCCTGCTTGACATACAAGATGAAGTTGGCAGATTACATTTGTTGCATTTTGTCCCAACAGGTAGCGGTACTTCTCGTTGACACTCAGGGAGCATTTGACAGCCAGTCCACCATTAAGGACTGTGCTACTGTGTTTGCCCTTAGCACAATGACCAGCTCTGTACAGGTGGGACTTAAAGCATGTTTTGTTTGGAAAATATGCTGTTCCTTTTTCCTCCTAAAGTATCAACATTTATGTCTCATGTTGTTTGTTTGTTTGTCTGCAGGTGTACAATCTCTCCCAGAACATCCAGGAGGATGATCTGCAGCATCTGCAGGTTGGTGTAATTTCTTTTCCCTCCAGGAAAAAGCAGCAGCAAAGTCTGTGACAGTTTTTTTTCTCTTTTCTGATGGTCATTTATTTTTCTCACCATTGTAGCTCTTCACAGAATATGGTCGGCTGGCAATGGAAGAGATCTACCTGAAACCTTTTCAGGTACTGTTTGCTTCTGTTCTATACATGCATGTAGTGTGGACATTTGTGTAGTCCCGTCTGTTTGCTACTCAATCTGTTTGTTGTGTGTTTCAGTCCCTGATGTTCCTGATTCGGGACTGGAGTTATCCTTATGAACATGACTATGGCCTGGAAGGAGGCAACACCTTTCTGGAGAGAAGACTACAGGTGAGAATAATTTTTTGAATCAAGTTGAAAATGCACACCTGTTTTAATGAGCACACAGGTTGGTGGAGAGAGGAAGTATTTTTCTACCCTGATATTTCTACACATTGTTGAAGATATTTATGTAGAGGGTCACTCAATCACTGTTCCTGTCAGACACACCACACCTCCTTTTTGAAAAGCACACACATACTTAATGTCAGTGCTCAGGTGTTTGCACAAATTTGCTTAACGTAACGTGTGTACATATTCACACATCAGTCAATGACGAAAGACAAGCACACACTTTCACTGTCACAGTATATTGTTGTCTGCTGACACAGGTAAAACAGAACCAACATGAAGAATTGCAAAATGTGAGGAAGCACATCCACTCCTGCTTCTCCAACATCGGCTGCTTCCTGCTGCCTCATCCCGGCCTCAAGGTGGCCACCAACCCGTACTTTGACGGCAGGCTGAGAGGTTAGGAAACAAGAACATGCACATGTATTAATGATTAATGAAGAATGACGGCTAAAGGCCGCTTGACTGAAATGTCATGCTCCGATGGGACACTCAGGGTGTGTGTTTGTGTGTTTCAGACATCGATGGTGATTTTAAGAGGGAGCTGGTCAAGCTGGTGCCTCTCCTCCTGGCCCCAGATCGACTGGTAGAGAAGGAGATCGGAGGCAACAAAGTCACTTGCAGAGATCTCCTGGAGTACTTCAAGGTCCTGCACAATTTTACTCAAGTGCAGTTGTTTTCACACTGATAGGTCACAGGCCAATGAATATAAAGCCTCAGATTATTCACTCTGCTGCTCAGTCTGCTAACAGAGAATGGGTCATTTAAGGGAAAAAAAAACAAACAAAAGCTTTAGGGTGAATAAACAACACTGAATTGTTTTTGATATTTAGCCACAGTAGACACCCAAGAAATCCTGTAAACAGTGGCACACTGTAGAGAAAAGAAAAAACACTTGATAATCACATAATATGATACCGATGATATGCGACACACATTATCAACAGTGTTCAGTTTTTGCCATTCAGTTGTGGTTTGCAAAGTCTGGTTTTAAACTTTCCATTTAGTTTGACACAGGACACACAACAAATGGAAGTAACACAGGTGTGCTAAGGCATAGTCACAGTGAATTATGCTTCAGTGTTTGTCAGTACACCCTAGCCTTGTGCTTTAAGTACTTACCAGGTTGTCCCTGTGTTAGCTGTCAGAATATTAACATGGTACAGGAAACACAGTGTGATAATCTGTATTATTTGACATTCCTGCAGGCTTACATAAAGATCTACCAAGGTGAGGAGCTGCCTCACCCAAAGTCCATGCTGCAGGTTAGTTTCTGTCCCAAAACTGAGGAATCTTATTAAGTATGGGTCTAACTTTTTAGGTTTTAATTCTCATCTCCTATGGTCATTGAAGATATCTCGAATCTCATTGTTTTTTCCTGTTTCTCAGGCAACAGCAGAGGCCAATAACTTGACTGCTGTGGCAGGAGCCAAAGACATGTACAGCAAGAACATGGAGCAGGTAAGAATATGTCTGTCTTTCACAGTCCTCATGAATCAATAACCCAAAGGTTATTAAAGTCCAAGGACCACCAGGTGTTGTTTGAAGAATGGCATGGTACCGGCATGGTCTAATTTTAGTATTGGTGTGCTCCTGCAGAGCTTGAAACCATCTTTGGCTTGTCTTCTGTCCTCATCTTATCAGTCAGTAACACTCTCTTCCTCTGTCACTTCTATTGACATCTTATTCCATCTCAGATCTGCGGTGGGGACAAGCCATACATCGCCCCGGCTGACCTGGAGCGCTGCCACGGGGAGTTTCGCGAGCACTCGGTGCGTTACTTCCGCTCCGTGAAGAAAATGGGCGGCGAGGAGTTCTGCCAGCGCTACCAGAATCAGCTGGAGTCCGAGCTGGACGAAGCCTTCACCAACTTCTCCAAACACAACGACGGCAAAAACATCTTCTATGCAGCACGCACACCCGCCACGCTGTTTGCGGTCATGTTTGTGACCTACGTGGTGTCTGGGGTGACGGGCTTCATCGGTCTTAGCACCTTAGCAGTGCTGGCTAACCTGGTCATGGGCGTGGCGCTGATGTCCCTCTGCGCCTGGGCGTACGTGAAGTATTCTGGAGAGTTTCGGGAGGTGGGAACGATGATTGATCTGGTGGCTGAGACACTGTGGGAACAGGTGGGTAGTTAATGTGATAGTGTGTGTGTGTTTGTCAGGTTAATCCACATGATGAGAACAGAGACTGTCTTGTAGTGGGTTATTTTTAAAAATTAGGATGATGTTTGGTTTGGTTGAAGGGTAACACTGTCAACAGTTAAATGACATGACATGTCATGGTTGTTATTTTGGCATTTAGGTTTTAAGATGAAGTTATATCAGATACTTAAAGCCAAAACTGAAAAGGCAGATCTGGAAGTTGGAAATGTATCAGATATTACAGCAGATATAGTTCAGTGTTCGCATATATGTCTGCCAAGAAACAAGAAATTTCAGTAGAGAAAATCCATCTATATACAATATAATATTCATTTATTGATTATGTCTTTCAATTAAAAGTTTAGATTATAATATGTCAGAAAATAGTGAAAAATAGTCAGTTTTCCTCAGACGTCAGGGTAATGGCCACAAATTATTTTTTTTGTTATAGCATATAAATGTCCCATTTATTGTGATATGTAACTGAGAAAAGCAACAGAAACTGGAGCCAGTTTGGCTTTGTTCTTATTAGATAAGTTAAACAATCAGACAATTACAATAAATAAAACAATGCACAATTAGTAACAAGAACAAAAAATCAGAACTGGAGAAGAAAAGGTAAACACATTGTCCATCACTTTTACTCATTTTATTAACATTTTGTCCATCAGACGTTCATCAGGCAAAATTCATAGAAACAGTCAGTTTTAAAAATAGTTGGTAACAAAGAACACTGAGAAGTAATATTTGATTTATGTCTCTGTGTTCAAAAATGAATATATGCTGATATGTTTTTGATTTTTTTTAAACCCTTGAATATCAATATCTTTATCAGCCCTAAAAACAGTGTTGTTCAGGTTTTAGTATTAGATTAAGATCAGATTAGACCATCAGATTTACGCCCTTCCCACTAAAATAAAAAATCAGACATTATCAGTTAACGGACACCTTTTCCTTATGCTACTTTGTAATGTTAGGGAAGAGATTTTACCAAAATGTGTTGCAATTTGCTGGTAGTGTGTGTTTCTCCAACATGTGATCTTGTGTGTGTTTTGTTTTCCCTCGGTTCTTTTTTTTTTTTTTTTTTTTTTTTTAATCATTTGAGAAATGGAAATTAAAGGATTGTCACAGCATACATTTACATAATCTGACCTGAGGAGGAGTTGGTGAAAAATTATGAAAATGGGATATTAGTTTTGTCAAAGTTTGGGTTTAGGTTGAAGTGAAAGCTTAAGATAAGAGTTACTTTTTGTTTTTTTATTTATTTATTTGCATTTTATTTCTCCAGGGATATAACAGTTTAAAGTGCATGTATGTGTGTTGATGCCACTGGTTTCTACTGTAGTTTTCTGTATTAGTTTGACTTTACTTGAAGTTGCCTTTTATTTCTAGGTGTTGAGAGACAAGAATCCTCCCATTCCTTCTGTCCGCCACATCCCATCATCCATCTCACCATGTCTAAAGAACCATTGTTTCATTTCACCTTTCAGCGCTGAGACTCTGTCAGCACTTTCTTATTTTTCTCTCACTCTCTCTTCACTCCTTGTTCAGTTGTTGAAAGTCAGCACGTGAACAGTGTTTGTGTTTCTTATCTTTACGGATTTTCATCAGTGTTTTGGATCCACCACAACTCAACCCCATGTCTCCCCTGACTTCTCCCTTCTTCCTCTGCTTTTGTCTCTCTTCCCCACCTCCCCTGCTTTACAGAAGACTGTCAGAAAGGTGAGAGGTGCTGGTTCCCATTTCTCTGATTGTCTTCCTGCCCGACTTCCTGCATTTCCTTTCTCTTTACTTTCCCTCCACCTCCTGCTACCAATCTCTTTATACTCTTGTTATTTGTATGGTTCAAGAGTAGAGCTCCTTTTCTTACTGTATGTCCACATTAAGCTGTGGTCACCTATACTGTGTTGAATGCGGCTAAAATCATTATACGTACGTTCTAATTTACATATTTTTTTTCTACAATTGAACAACTATGAAACAATGATTTAATCGCAACCCATACACACTACATGCTAAGCAGGAGTCATTCCCACTGCACTGATTAAATCCTTATCCTGTGTATTCATCTATATTGGCTGAACGATCACAGGCAACTAAAGCTCATCTTAACTTTACTATCACACAGTTGCTGACACTCACTGTGCTGGCCCATTGTTTTGGAAACTCTGTTAAACCCATACACATGAAAACACCAACACCATTTTCAGATTTATACACTCTTGACGCCATTTTGGAAAGAAATATGTTTACAAATTTAATTGCCTCAGTGTGGACATACCCTGTCTCCTCTCTCTCTCTCCCTCTCTTTAAAAAAAAAAAACTTTTGTATTCTTTTTTTTTCCTCTCCCTCAACTTCTCCATCTGTCTTTCTCATCTTTTGTCCTCTCTCTGCTCCAGTGTCAGTCAGCCCTGTTCCTTGTTTAACTCTCCCATTCCTCCCTGCTGTCCTCTCAGGTGTTTTCCAAACTTTTGGAGCCCGTCACGAGCCGCCTGACGTGGCCCGCCTCTCTCCTCCCTTCATTGCCTTCAGGAGCAACACTTGGACTTAGAGCTCTGACTCCTCTCAACAACAACTACAAGAAGACTAACTAGCCGCTTGCCGCGGATCTACAAACTGTTAAACCTACTTCTCATATTGAAACTTCTGCTGGCTTCCTTTTTGTTAATTTTCAGTCCAATGGTGCTGGATTCTTACACTTTAACCCCTTGGTGTGGACACAGATATCCTCTGAACACTGATAGGCCAGAATCATCTCAGGATCTCCAGGACACAGAGCCTGCTCTAACGGTTTTTAATAATCTTATATTGTGATGAATGCGGAAAGGATGGTGACCCTCCTTTTTTTTTTAATGGTCTTTTCAGTTGAAGAGGTTTTGTTCAGTTGTGTCGTGACTCATTTTGTTCGAGAAGATTGCTTGTCTGGTCAGCATGTTGGACTACAATCCCGTTTTTGTTCCATTTATTTTACCTTAGGCGTTTTTCTTCGCTAGCCTTCTTTTTTTCAGTTTCTTTGTCCCCTCTATAGACTGTTTTTAAATGAGTTAACTTGATTTGTTCTCACTCAAAATTCTCTTTTTGTGTCCTTTGCCCTCTCTCCTCTGCTGCAGGTTTTGAAGCCACTAAGTGAACATTATATGGAAGACAACGTCAGACAGACGGTGGTTAACTCTATCAAAGCCAGCCTGACAGAACAGGGCTCGCAGCACACCAAGTTAAAGACTCACTGACGCGCTTCCTCCTCCTCTTTCTCCCTCGTCATGTTCATTACCCGCCCCCCACCCCTACCCCCGCCCACTCGCTCAATGTGTTCAGTCCTAGAACTGTGGAACTAGTTCAACACCAAAGCTGCCCCTGTTACCCGCCCCCCCCCAATCATCACATCACTGACCCGTCTTTTTGTGAGCAGCGTGGACCTGTAGGCTCACGGTCTGTCCTGCTCTTCGTCGCCCCCCAGTGCCTCAGAGCAGAAACTGCGTGTTCATGAGAGGACTGAGCAGAGAAGCCGGCAGCGTCGCCTCTTGCCAAAACAGGACCTGAAGGAAGGTCATCTTTCTCCTGTGTGCCACGCTGTGATAGATGTTTTAATGCACACTGTAGGCTGACACAAACACACACACACACACACACACAGGTTTGCTGGTACCGGACTGCACTTCAGGACTGAGCTGTAATTCAGGGAAAACTGACACCGCTGTGGGCAGCTGTTATCAACAGTGGATGCAAACTGAAACACTTTTCTGTGCATTTAATCGATTTGTCTTACAGGCCGGACAGTTCTGAGCTCAGCTTACTTTCTCTTCAGCCTGTTGAGTAACATTTCCTACAAGCACAAGTGACTAATCGACTGAGAAAACTAATACTGAGGTGATGTTTTCTTTCTATCTTCTATCTTTGTTTTTTTGTTAATTCAGTAAAATCAGGAAACTTATTTTATTAATTCACTGAAGTGAAAGTAAATTGACTGTTCTGGTCATGGACAGTCTGGACAGGCTAATTAAACTGTTAAATTTCCAGTCTGCTCTGTTCTGCTAAATTGATCTCTCCTATAAAACTGAAATGAAGAGATGAGTGCAGGAAATCAAGTAAAACTTGTTTGTCTGTTTTTTCTGATATACTAGTAGTTCACTTGCCTGCCTCCATTCAGTTTTTTCACACTAAATTTGGAAGGTGCGTTAACCAGGTAACATTTGTCATAATCAAACTGGGCTCAGGTTGCTTCTAGACAAACCCTCTGTACACATCTGTCTTTCCCTTTAATACTTTGTGATTGTGATACTGAAGAGAACTGTAGAAAGCCTCAGGCCGCTCAGATTATTATTAGTATTTTTTTTGGTCTGTTGTTATTTTCGAACTGACGTGTTTTATCTGGCCTTTAGTGTCTTTGTGCCAGTGTTTGGCCCTCTGCATGGTGTTAAGAGCTACTGTGTTGTAGCATCTAGCTAACTAAGAGCTTTTAGAGCACAGCTATAGTCGTTTAGCCAGGGAGGGTTGACATTTTGAACCATTTTCTCTTCCACTGCCTTTCATTAAATCCACACTAGCATCACATTTTTAGGACCTGCAGGCTGTATGTTAGAGTCGTGTTTTTGGATCATTTTGGGGAGATGTAGATCTTTCATAGCTCAAACCCTGATTAAAGGAATACTCTTTTGATGCTACTCATGTCTGTATGATGAATACGAAGTTACAGCCGGTTAGCTTAGCTTAGCATAAAGGGTGGAAACAGGGAAACAGCTAGCCTGGCTCTGTTAAAATGTAAAAAAGAAATCAAATACAAGTATGCCTACCAGCTAAGTAGCATTTTTTTTATCTTGCTTGTTTAATTTAAACAAAATCAGTTTTAGAGGTGCTGGTAGGAATATTTTTGAGCTTTGATGAGAGCCAGAATAGCTCCCCCCGTGCCTCTGGTCTTTATGATAGGCTAGGCAAGTCTCCTCCGGGCTCCAGCCCAACACTTGAAAGACTACTCCCAGTTCCTTGTCAAAACCCAGTGCCTACAGCACCCACAATACAACACAGCCACCAAACAGTTTGGTCAGAGATTTGGGTGTGTTTGTATGAGTGTAGTTGTCCTTACTTGGGTCCAAAGCACATGCAGAGACTGGCCAGGTACCCGTTGGAGAAGGAGAAGAAGATCATGATGATGATGTACCAGGCGTCGTGGGCAAACGGCACAGGGAGGTAGTGACGAGGCTGGACGTTACACAGCATGAAGAGAGGGATGAAGACGACCCGTAAACCCACCAGGACAGGAAGCCAGATACTGTCTTTACCTGGCTGAGAGAGAGAGAGAGAGAAACACAGGAACATCAGGGACAGACGAGAACTCTTAACTTCAACCCTGTAACATATTTTTGGGTGTTTTTATTTTATAGTTGATTAATCGTTTAAAGTTATTTAGCAAGATAAACTGCCAAACATTTCCTGGCTCCAACTTCTCACATGCCAGTCATTTGGGTTAACAAACATATTGGAACTTGGGAGACAGAAAGCAAAAGACATGGCTGATCAAAAAGAACCTGGAGTCACAAAGCACCTCAGGGGAAACCGTCAGGATCCAGTGTCGTCCGACGATGATAAATAAACTCACATGATCCTGGAGCAGCTGACTACTGTTATCTGCACTAATAAGAAGCTGCATTCCAGTGTAGGTCAGACTGTGTTGATTCAATTTAATTATTTCCTGTGGGTGGCAGGAAATTAGACTTGTTCGCTAATTTGTTGATTTGTGGACAAAGTTTTACAAGTGGTGTCCGGAAAGACGAAAGAGTATATATATATTAGTATGATGAATACTGTGTTAGTGCAAAGCAGACTGCCTGACATACTCAGTTCCTTGAATATAAAATAATGCCAAGTGACAGTTTATATAAATCTAAAGGAGGTGAATGCAAGTATCTGACAGAGACATCTGACTGAGAAGATGCTCAACAACATCCTAATACAGGAAGAGTCACACTGAGACTGAATGGAAGATGAATAACCAAGTGGTGGTTAAAACCCTAGACAGCTGGAAATACTGTGACCTGAAAATAATCTATTGAAGTTTGCAGCAGAATAGAAAAAAGTAAGAAATATGTTCATATCAATAGACACCACTCTCAGATGTGGAGCAGGGCGTAGCGGTTTCTTAGCAGTTCAATAACCTCCGAGCTACCCATGTTCATGTTAGAGTAGACGGCCACTTCCTGTACACAGCACACACACAGACACGCCAGCTTCTCTCCAAAACTAGCATCTGATTTCAGCAGCAAAACTTGCCTCAATAAAACCTAGATGTAAACATCTAACGCAGCCAGAGTATTCCATTAAAGTGTCAACAAGTGGGTTCTGTCGTCTGTAGTCCCAGAAAGCAACAGATCACACTAAATATTTTGATGTTGTCGTTTTAAATGGCAAAAGTGTCTATAAACAGGAACTTTGTCACCGGATTGATTTGCTTACAGGAGGTGGCAAAGTTGAAGCGCTGCTGTCATTACTGCATAGTTGTACAATAGCTTCCTGTGGTATTGTAAGGTCCCTGCCAACTGAGCTTGCCTGTATCCACTAAGATCTGAGACTTCCAGTAAGCTGTGACTGAAATTTGCCTAAATAGGTTCCCCCACCCCTGCAGGGAGCTTGACATTTAGTTGGGACCACAACTGTGAAACCAGTAAAGTTCATCTGAACCTAAACAGGAAGCCCAAACTAGGGATGCACCGATACTACATTTTTTCAATCCAATTACAAGAACTTACATTTGAGTGCTTGCAGATACCGAGTACGAATATGAGTACTTATTAATGCCATTACACTTTGTGTACATTTACTTGAAAACGTGTTTTATTTTCATCAGATATTGTTTCATTCTCTGACTGTAAGAAATTGCTGTGACTGACATTTGAACATTCCATTATATATGGCATTGCCACACATTTTACTCAAATAGAAGTACTGTTATTGACATTTTAGCATTCAACTGCATCTTTTTCTTTAACAAACAGCCTTGCCACATATTTCACTTAAATATAGCCCGCTATTAGCAAACTCTTTGAACTCAGCGTCGTGTTGGTTTTTTAGATGTTTTATCAGATTGCTTGTGTTGAAAGTAATCACTTTCGTCCCTCTTCTTGACAACTTTGCAGAGCATAATTTGCAGTCCGCTTTACTTTTGTCACCATCATCCACTTTGAAATACCTCCACACCGCCGACATTGCTCCTCCTTGCTCTCAATTAGCACCTGACCGCCCAACTGAGCGTCACGCTGCCGTAAAGTGGTATCAGGTGCTGTAGTATCGGGACACATTTATGAATACGAGTACGAGTACAGGAACAGGGTATCGGACAGATACCCGATGCTGGTATCGGTATCGGTGCATCTCTAGCCCAAACCTGCCCGGTCTTCCAAATCCAACATCTGCGCGCAAGGACCTGTTTCATGACACCTGATTGATGAGCCGACCAGCTCGCTTGGGGTTCGATCCAGGCTGTTTTAGTCGTGATGTGAGCTCACCTGTGCTGCGCAGCTACTCTCCAGCACAGGTGAGAAAGACCATGTGAGCATGTTGGTAAAACGTCTTATTTGTTACTGACCCACATACAGATGGCCGTCAGACTCCTGCCAGCCCAGTCCATCAAGTTGAAGAGGAGGAAACATGACACAGGGATGAAGTAAGTATCTAAAAAAGGAGCAAAACAAACAAGCTGCTGTTAACAACACCAAGACTGCAGATGTCTGTGCTTGTGAGAAAACCACACTTGCATCAAATACCCAACCTCTGCGGGCTTGAAAGTTTGTAGTTTTATCATCTGTGGAGGCCCGGCAGCTGCTGACGGTTTGGATTCACAGCTATTACTGGGGATCCCAGTGGTGACCCAGAGTCATAGCACTGAAAGTATCAAAAGATCCTGAGGAACTACACAAACTACTTTATTGTTTTGATACTTTTTTTTTTTTTTTTTTTTTGCGCTGTGACTTCAGGTCGTGTGAATCCAAGCTGACAACACTCCCTCATAGACCACAGCCTCCGTGCTCCATAAGGGAGAGTTTTGTCAGCAGTAATGTTTTTGAGCTTTATTGTAAGCCAACAGGGAAAAGATATATGTAGGATTAGAACTAATTTCAGTATTTTTACAGGCTGCTGTCTTATTGATAAATAAAGCCTTGTACACAGCCTCTGTGTGATGATAGAGTAAAGTAAGGAGCAGCCTTCCAACATATTTGTGTCTCACACATCCCCTCTTTCTGTCTGCGGTTAGGATTAAAACTTTTCCCAGCCTACAATCTTCTCATTGGGAAACAAACAAACAAAATGTTTATTCCCTTGTGAGCTTGGGAATAAATGTTGGAATTAAAGGAGGAAAAAAAACTTGGCAGTCATCCTTCTCAAAAGTCAGATTAGCAAAGTTACTGGCTCACTAGCTTTATGCACAGGGAGGAAATGGAGACTCACCCCAGGCGCCTCCGTCTGCTACTGTGGACTTGACCTCGACAGTCACGGCTGGGAAAGTCCCAATGGTGACGGTGAAGATGAAGCACACTGACAGAGCCATCACCCAGATCTGATTAGAGAGCACAGGAGGAACTTTATCAATAATGTGTGACCAGTTTAATCGCTGGCATACAGGTGGAAGGCGGAAAATGAAAAGAGGTGAGAGGAAGGGGCTGGTTATAGTCTGCTTTACACAACAGTAATTTCACCTGTTTGAAGATGTTAAACACGGACACACTGGGTTTGGCCTCGTCCTCCGTTAGACTCACCACCGGTCGCTTCTCTGCTGGACTTTCTGAGAAATATACAAACAAACAGCTCTTTACCAAGTCGGTTAAGTGACGCATGGTGTTAAGACCATCATTCCCATGTTTTATTGGGTGTAGATTTCAAATGTGATATAACACAGGGTTCCCATAACGCTCTCACACACTAGCAATTAACACCAGAGTGGTCACACTGGTCAGTCGAGCTGTCGCCAAAACACAAACTGTACCAAAAACACATCGAGTGGGTTTTCGTTTTCCAGCCTAAGTGTATAGTAAAGAGAGCAAAGCTTTGGGTGTAACAGAAACACTGAGACTACACAGTGACTATAACAATGATGTTTGTCCACAGCTTCAACTTCTGTAATTATTCATTTTTGTGGAAACTGGATCCTGAATATATGAGCATTCACCTTTTTTCAGTAAGTCCATCTTGTTCTCCTCATCAGCAGAGGCTCTGGATCCATTACTCTCCATGTAGTACTGGAAAAACTCCTGTTGACAAGAACAACAACAACGATAATCAGTCCACTGAGCCAGTGGAGCGAAGATAAGCATGTTCCCTGAGATGCTGCAATTTCTCACAATGCCAGATGTGTTTTGTTTTTTTTATCTCCTCACAGATTGTAGACGCTCTCAGCACTTATCTCAACTCTACAAAGTGCTGTCCAAAATGTTAATGGGTGCAAAATATTTGAAAGTGGTTGTAAGACAAATACCTAATGATGAAATCATTAGAAACTATTTAACTCTGTAAAACAACACTTAGTGTAGAGAGTATGTGGTCTCACCATCCTGGGCAGAATGAGGTAGGACATTATGGCAAGGAGAATAACAACACAGGCTGTGATGAAGTAACCAAAAGCACTGTCCTGCAGGGCCGATCCAGCTGCAGACAAAGACATGACACACAGAGTCATTAGAGTTTTTAAGAAGATCAAAGGTAATATCTGGTGAAGTTTCTTTCAGTCAGTACTCCTGTTTTAAAAACACAGTGGGGCTAGAACCAGCAAATGCTGGAGTAATGGAGTAATTTTATAACCTTAGTCTTAACGTTTTAGCCACTGGATTTCATATCTATTTTTATCCCTGGTGTTTATTTCATTTTTCTGACTTTCTTTTGTTGTTCTAGTTTGCTATGTGAAGCACTAAAGCCTTCATGTTTGTATGGAAGGTGGTACATAAATAAAGATGACTGTCAAAATAGTTATACATAATAGTTTGCTGTGTTTGAGACTGAACCACCAGCAACTCAAGCGCCAACATCAACTTAAAGAAATATCGGCTTATCAATACTGAAGTTATTGAGAATATATTAGTATATATTAAGTATATATATTAAGTAAACACAAGGCAGGACTGTATGCTACATACTGTGGCATTTTGAATACAAACACAAACACTGTAATGATCTAGTACTAGCACTAACTTTGTGATTATATTTGTGTGTATTCATGGGCATCTACATATATGTTGTCGATTCCTAACGACAACATGATAATGACGGAATGAATGAAAAGTATAAAAATGAACAGCACGTTCCATAATTCACCCTCATAGCGTCATCAGCTAATGTTAGGACAGTCGCATGCACTGAGAACCTGAGACATGTCATATCTAGTGCAGTGTGCTATAGCAGCTGACTGAGAAAAGCCAAATCTGGTGGAAAAAGTTCTCGAGTGCCAAAGGGAATTCTGAAGAATTAACTCTGTGTTGGAGGACAAACTCAAACTTTTGGCTGGCCTTTTATCTAAACAAAATTCATCACTGAACAACTTTATTGAGCAGTATTTTATTAATAGATCAAATTACAAATTGTGCAAGATATGGAAAGTCATATTTCTAACTGTGTTGTACAACAACACTTCCTAATTGATGCTATTGATGTTATTTCCTTAAAGGTTTATGTACAGCACTGGTAGGTCTGTTGTGTTGTATTGTGTTTTTGTGCTAATACTAATGAAAGAAGAGGAGTAGTGGTGGTGTGTGTGTGTGTGAGACATACAGGCCAGTGCGCAGATCATGGAGAAAGCAGCGAAGGTGCCGGCCAGCCCCTGTCCACTCATGATGGGAGTGGTGTAGGAGGCGGGCAGCATCCCTGCCAGCCCGAACAGACTGCCCTGAAGAATCGCCCCGAATGCTGTGCAGGGACAGAGAAAACAAGACGAGGATGTTTAAGAATTGGTGTACTTTAAACAGTCACAGAAAAAACAAACATGATGTCCCCCGGCATCAGAAAAAGAGGCCCATAGAAAATTAACAGGGAGAGATGACACCCTTTCTGAAAACATGGAGCAAATTAAATGTTTTACATAACTGTTATGTAATTATTACTTTCAGTTTCTCACTTTACACAAAGCCAATAAGTCATTTTCATACAATGTTGCATCACACTAGTGGATTACAAGAGTTTATACTGCAAGTTTGAAGCTTAATTAGCAACAGAAATGTTGTAGCGTGTCCTCTAAGAGGAATGTGCCAATGTAGATATCAAAGCTTAGAGGTCATGGCGTCCTCCCCTCTAAATCAAACAGGATGGGCTGTTCCCCATGAGGATCTGGGGGTCAGGACTGGCCCAACAGGGGTAAGGAGGGGGGTGAGCTTATCCCTGCTGCTCATGGAGTCATTGTAAATAAACAAACCCAGTGAGATTACAGACTGTGTTGTGAAGCTCTGTGTGATACCATGGCATGTGTATGCATCCATATGAGAGGGATTTTCCCCAACGCAGTGGATGCAGATGATTTTGATCAAAGACACGTGGAGATAATCACTTGATGCATGAGTTCAACGTGGAAATGAGGTAAAGGGAACACTAATGAAGTCCAGTGCAACAGGCCGACAAAAGCTGCCACCAACATGAAGGTTGCAAAGTTTAGTTTTTTGTTTGTTTTTGTTTCTGTGAGATGGAAAAATGACACGACAAGACACTGGCTAATGAACACGATGCCAAGCTGAATGAATGAAGTGGGGGATCTGTAATTATTATTACATATGTATTTAGAAACTCACAGTTGATGCAGATAATCTTGATCATAGTGAGGGTGAAGAAGGGCAGTGGGGCCACGCCCACCTTAACGAGTATGGCTGTCAGCAGGAAAACCACAAAAATGACTGTGAGGCTGCCAGAGATCCGCAGCTTCTGAGGAATCCTGAGACATGCGCAGGGTGAAAACAACAGAGAGAAATAAAACTTAAACATCCACTACAACGCAAACAATCCAAAACATCAGTCAAACAAATATCCAACTACGTATATTTGTCATATAATAGAGGTGTTCAAAAGGGGGGGAATGTGGAGAGATGGATTACGATTTAATGTCGGACAGAAATATTTTCAGATTACAATAGAAGTTGAAGTCATTCCAACAGACAAGACAATGGAAAATAGAGAAGTTGTGTCAGATCCAAAAGGGCAGTCATTTGTTCATGACCAAAAAAAAAAAAAAAAAAAAGGTCAGCAAAAACAAAGTGAGTATATTGAGGAAGAGAAGGGCAGCAGGAGAAAAAGAGTAAAGACAAAGTTTGGAAGCGAAACAGGGAGAGGTTGGGGGGGGGGGGTAGAGAACATAAATAGCATTCCTGGGTGTGTTTGTGCAGGGGAAGAGTCAGCCGTGGTCGGGGTCCACCCCAGATCTCTCTAAATCCAACTCTAATTAAAGCAAACATACTGCAGGCATACAGACATACGTTCACATAACAGGATCATGTTACCTATAGTGGCATGGGGCGACCAACAGAGGCAGAAAGGGCGGGAAAATAAAGGTGTAGAATTTGCCTCAAATACCAAATTTGGATAACCATCTCAAAAGAACAGCAAACTGACTACAGAATAGACTACTGATCAGAAATATATTTTGGCCTTTAGGTTTTAACTCATTGCTTCCTCTATGTGGAGAAGTGTACATGCAACAGACAAGACTGCAGGTTCTATAAATCTATGTGATAAGCGTGGATACCTCTGGTGTATGAAGGAGTTGAGGCAGGTGAAAATGAGCAGAGGCACCATGGCGCACAGCGTCATCACGTTGTTAAACTTTGACTCCAGCACGTTGCGAGTATCGCCGCCCTCTTCAGTACCGTTAGTCGTCTGATTGATGGGGACGTCAGTGGGCGGGTCCTTCAGCCTACTGGTGAAGTACTGGGGAGAAATGACAGATGATATATGCATGATAGGTTGTATGGTTAACAGCTCTTGCAACTCAACAGCTGCAGCTAATGATAACCTTAAGCACTTGGGTGGAATTTGCAGACGTGTAAGAGACATACAGTTTGTTTCACAATCGAACACTTAAGGAAAATAAGCCATTGAGTATCGATACACCACAAATTATACAGTTGAATCAACACCTCTCCAAAACTGTTTAAATGACAACTGAGCCTTTATGAATGTATGATTTATTGCAGGACTGTTGCATTGGACTGTGTAAGTGTCAGAGAGGTGTACTTAATGAACTGCCACTTGAGTGTCTATATATATATATATATATATATAAAAAACGAAATACTAGGAGGTTGCATCTCAAACATCTCACCAACACACTTTTACAGAACACAAAGATAGCTGTAGCTTTAATAGATAAAAATGTAAAGCTGGTATGAAAATGTTTGATTTACAGATTGTCTCATTTGTAGGCATACAGCCACAGCATAGATGTGTTCATTAAACTGACTCGCCAACTTTCCCTTTTCAAAACAAATAAGCACTATAAGCTATATGAGCTTGGACAAAAACCTCCCCTAAGGGTGGGTCCATGTTTACTCCCCCAGGAAAATTAAACCGAAATTCCACATTTAAGAAGTTAACCCTTTAATGCTCAAAAAGAATGGCTGGGGATTAGAGAGGCTAGACCACTTCCATGGAAATCTACCCAGATGGAGTCAGGTTAGCCACCCTCAGTGAAACCAGGTGGTTTTTGGAAGGAAATGCAAACAAACACTTTTTATTTTTTTAAGATAGCTGACCCTCCTCTAAGTGGAGCCCAAGCTTTTAATTAACTCGTCACCAACAAGGCTCTTCCTTCCACTCCCGTCTGCCTGTTGTTCCAAGGGCTGGCTGCATCCTCACAACTCCTCCACAATTGTGCTAAAATGTTAACTTACCATTGTTGCCGTCATGAAGAAATTCCATGGTAAGAGGGTTCCCAAACCAAGAATGAAGAAAATGATCCACACTGCATTGTATCTGGGAAAGACACAAAAGGAAGTTCACATGAAAGTACATCAATGAAGCCATTCAACTTATTGTCAACAAACAGTTCAGGACAACGTATTCTCTGGATCATGTCCAAATCTCATTTTGCACATAAAAGGAAACAGAAAATGAAAACAACATATTCACATAAATCAGTCTTCACCAAGCCCGAAAAAGAAACAGTTTCCCCCCTTTAGAAAAAAAGAATTTTTCTTTTTTCTTACTTGTCTCGAGGTGCGTTGGCTGTCATGGTGGTTATTAGTGAGGTGGAGGCACGGGTTCAGTCAGACTTGTGTAGCACCAGGTCTGAAATACACAGATAACACGTTTTCAGCACTTAAAATATCAAGACTGTATGTCAACATTCTTATCTGACTTTCCCTTTTGAGAGATTTTAACGTGCCACTATGAAATGTATGGATTAACACAGCAATTTAATAATAGACTGAATAATGTCATTTTGAATAGTAAAAACATACAGTTAAAACAGTTAAGTTAAAACTGTCAGTCTGCTCCACATTTTATGGCTGCATGCCAAAACCAGGGGTAGAAAACATCAAACTTTATGACACAGACACAACTCAGCTTTGTGTTTTGTCTTAGTCATTACATTGGTTAATGATATTGGTGAGACAAACCAGCCACAAATGATTACACACTCATGCACATGCAACATGATTCTGTTCAATTTTACCACTTTGTGGTAAAGTTGCACAACAGTTAGGAACAAGACAAGACAACCTGCACAAAGTATAAAATACACAGGAAAAACGTGACATTTTTTGCTCTCATTAACTCTTAAGTAAAATCACTTTCTTTAAACTTACATACAGCAGAGTTCAATCAATAAAAAAAAGAAAAAAGACTCCTGCTTCCTCTGGTCAGATGCACAACTAATGCAAAGGCCAAACAAGCTCTGCATGTCTCATTTTATACCATACAGAGGTTTAGTAGGCTGACACCCCGCTATCTGCTGCACATTAGGCCTGCCCCTCTTTGCATGTCTGTGTCCATCCCTCCCTCTTCCCTTTACCTCAAAACACCCTGTTCTCCACCCAAACCCTCCCGACGCATTTTCACATTTGGTGTGAAGCTCTCCAGCATATAGAGGTCAACGTCTGGATTTCTGTCTTTTCAAGCAAACGATAAATAGTGCAGCAGTCAGACTTTCCCTTGTAAAGATTCCTATTAGAACTGGACAATCATGTGAGATAAAAAAAAGCTTGAAAAACGAGCAAATGTAACAGTTAAGAAGAGAGTGTGAAGGGTTGTAATTCAAATTGTATTAGAACACAATGTTCTTGAGTCTCATGTCTTAACATTCCCATCTGTTCTGCTCATCGCATGATCTCATTTTTCAATTTGTACACCCAGCGTTCTCTTAATTTCTCCCTCCATTTCCCCCTGTGTTTCCTTCAGTCTACTAATTTCTCACCTCATTTCATCTGCTGTTTCTCCTCAGCACCTTTTTCATTACTTTTAATGTCTGCTGCTCCCCTGGCCTTTATTGTGCTACTTTCTCTTATGATAGTCCATCGCCTCCCATCCCTAATAACTCTAATAATTTTATTCTGCTCTCATCTCCACTCTTAGCTTATCCAACACCGTTTACGCTCTTGCTCCCCTCCTTCCAAGCATCTTTTCCCTCTGGATCTGATGGAAGACATGTGCTCAGATAGCTGTGTGACATCTTTGCCAAAACAGAATAACTTCTCTTCAAGATGCTTCCTCCTTAAGAAACAGAGACCACTTTGGCATCAAATCAAGCTAAACAACAAGTTTGGCAATGGTTGTTTCAGTAAATACATGGATCATGAGTACTTAAATACATCAGCTCTAAATGAAATGTACTGATAGATCGGCCCTCCTTCTTAATCAGCTAACAGAAGTTTTGAAGAGGTATGCTGTGTGGTTTTTGAAGGCCTGTAGTGCTATGGATCCAAGGTTTATTTTGTGAGTGGGTCCCTGTTTTGTTTGTTCTCATGCATGAAGACGCACACACACGCAATACACTTTCCTGTCAACAGCTTCTCACAGGGAAAACAATGCAGACATTTAAGGAACATCTGCTTTGCAAATATGTTGTGCAAGGAAATGCTTTGATTCCATTTATTAATTATATTATGTAAACATAAGACCAGCATGTATGATTTGATTTATCCCCTATTGAATAGATTGTTGTCGGCAGCACTCCCAAAGAACTCCGCTTAGTTTCTTTTTGTTCACAGACATGATGAATCCAGTGGCTGATCTGGCTGGTCATGAGTATACCCTCAGCAAGAGACAGAGACTGCTCTATATGAAGAGCGCCACTCCCACCCACCCACCCACACTATAGCCAATTAAGAATCATGCGTCTAAACTATACCGGACTGACTGAGTCTTGAGTCTTAACTGAGAAACCACTGTCTGTGAGAGAGGACTGTATGGCATGTGAGATGGGACAAACAGATGCGAGACTGTATGTTAAATAACAACAGGTCCGTATGTGCTTGCTTACACAGAAATTTACCATGAGAACAAGCCAACATTAGCCCATCACTGATGTATTCATATATTTTGATCAATAGGTACAACAATGCCAGCATTTGCATTACACAGTTGATACACCAGAGCCCTGACAAGTCTGTTTTTAAACTGTTAAGTGTGCCAATATATATTGCTATCTGACTTTATCTCAAATGTCAAGATCTGATATAGGTAAAAACCCAAATGTCAGATGGTTGTGTTACACAACTACTTCTGTCACTTTCTATCTGTAAAACAGCAACATTATGTTTTACAGACAGAAAGTGTCTGAAAATTACTGTCTCCCCTGCTTCTCTATGATGACAGGCCTTTCACTCCGCCTTTGAGCGGTCAGACAGAACATCATCAGACAACATGTCGTATAAACTAGTTCTTTTCTAGGTTAACCCAGCCCTAAACCCTAAACTAGCAGTATTCAACCCTGCCTCTTATATACACTAGCCTCAGCCACTTTTTAATGGCCTTTTGAGAGATTCATTGCCAGATCAGTATTTTACACTCCTGTCTTCTTTGTTTCCTCTCTTCCACTGGTTGTCATGACACAGTCAAATCCCACAGGACAACTCAGTCAGGCCAAACTTTATCATAGTCAGCAGTATTACAGACACTGCTAAGTTTAAAAAACACTGGCTCAGTCATGTCCCAGATTCCTGTATAGTATCTCTCTCTCAGCCTAACATGTCACAAAATGAGCCAGCTGGCATGAGTTGCCTGGTGCTGACATGGTGCCCACCACACACACACTCATGCGGGCACTTTGCAGTCTGCAGAGTGGTACAAAACTCCAATTTGGCATCAGTCTGACACTTTAACTAGCTGACCTCTTAGTGACATCCAACTCTAACAATCAGCACTCCAATGGAAAAAGCGTAATTTATTGTTTCCTCTTGTAATGTCAAAGTAAAACATATTGTTAAAATCTTGCCAAACGGGGGCAGTTTAGACAAGACTGCTTACCATCTCATTGGGAAAGTGGTCACAGTTGTGCCCAAAATTTTAACTAACTTGAAAAACTTGACAAATCACACCACACTGATTTGTTTTTAATCCCATACAGTACAGGGCATACAAAGAACTACATTTTAATTTCCTGATTCAGGCTTCTTCTTCAGTACACTGTGTTTTCCAAAAGCATCTGCTGTTGGTCAGATGATTACTGAACTCTATTCCACCTTGTGTTATGTACTCAAAGCAACAGCATTTCTAACAAAGTTGGCATATTTTATTATCGTCAGAAAGGCATCCACATATCCACTGTATATCCACTCCTCTGCTTTAAATGGGCTATTTGTATTTTTTGTCAGCCACCAAACTTTGTCTCTCCACAGGAGCCGGTGGTGGTGATAGTTATTTGCCAAGACCTTCAACATTGTTGCATTTGCAAGAGGTTAGAATATGTCCTGTGAGCAGCGCTACTTCTTAGAGCGTTGAGTCGCTATCGGAAAGTAACGAGATGGACCAAGCTGGCTGAAAGCTGTAGATGTTGTTTCCCAGATCTAAGTTAATTAGGGCAGCTTCTAACTCACTGATTGTTTTGTACGTATTATTTTAAAGGAGCATGCTGAGGAGGAGTTAGGGTGTTCTGTTATGTTAATCAAATTTATGTATTTAAAAAGAAAAGTTCCCAGGGCATGCTGAGTCTTGTCTTAAAGTGACCAAACCACAAAACTGTGATGGAAGTAGAGATAGTGTTGGAAACGAAAGGCAGAGTGACACTGGACAGTGTGGGTCAAAGCAGTGCAACTCCAATACTCTCAGCTCCGATGTCTGACTGACGGCGCTGTCAGCAGCCCTGCAGGAGAGACACTCCGCAGCGCGGATTTCACAACTGAGCCATGACCAAGACACCAACTTTTACTTTCACTATGCGTAAATGTGATGTTTTCAGTGAAAAAAATCTAAATCATCTCTGAAACTCATGCCAATGGATTTTCTGCCCTATATGAATTTTAAAAAGGAGCGAATAGTCAAATATTCATATTGAACAGCCAAATACAATTTGACTGACAGTATTCTGAGTCAGTACAACCCTAAAAACTCTCACTGATATTCTTTCTACTGCACTGTAGACTGGCTGGTCAGATTGCATGCACAGTGTAGGGTAGCACTAGGGGGAGATTTTGTGAGCCTCCTGCACATTACACTCTCCCAGTGAAGTTCATTGCTGGCAGGTGAAAAAAGGTGGCTGGTAACACCATGTGTCACGTCTGTCTGAAGCCCTGCCCAAGCCAACAGTCTGGACCGTAGTGACAGGGCAATGGAGACAACCAGGGAGGGGGAAAAAAAGTCATTTATTTATTTTAATTTTTTTTATGTGATCAACACCGACACAGTGATAGAACAGGACGGGTGTACATTTTTCTTGTTTCACTTGCATACCTCTCTAACAGGGTTGCCTTTATTCCCAGGCTGACACACAAAATAGTTTGATGCTGGTCATATGATGAAGGGAAGGAAGACTAACCCCTTTCCTCGCAGTCATTTCCCAGTGCTTATGAAAGTCATAACATTTTCTCTGCCCAGTATTAAGACTGAAAGACCATGGTAGGAGTTAACCAGAGTAAATGAATAACAGGGAGGTATTTCTTTTTACACAATCAGTGGTGACATATTCCATATTAATCTGAACATTTCCTACAGGCAAGCCAAGAGTTTTTGTGTTTGGTCCTAAAATTAAAATTTAATTAAAATCCTGTATGATCACAACCTCAAAATGTACACCGCTGAACGTAGCAGAGCTCAAACTATCACCAAAGCCAGAGTTTCTCAGCCCTGGTGGTCAGCCTCCAAAGACCTGCTGGTTTCCATTCTAGCAATCTAATTATTTAACAAATGGGACACACCCTGAACACTATTAACTAGCTTTTAGCACAGAAAACTAGCTGTATACTGCAGTAAAAGCCATACAAAAAGGCTTTTCTGCAATTAAATCCTGCACTTAAACTGTTATAAAAAAGATATTGAAGTTAAATAACTTCCCTGGTTACATACAAAGTGAAATTCACCTTGGTGTAATACTTTGTCATCTCTTCAAAGTGTCTGTTTTTATGCAGCAGAAGCAGCAGTAACGGGATAATGTAATATCACAGTTTTGCACACTATGCCCTTTTCAGTGTTCACCTGCCAAAAACTCCTCTTTTGTCTAAATCTGCAGGCATAAAATTATCAGACAGGAAGCACCACTACAATGTTAACAACAACAATAGACAAAACATGATTATTTCTTCACAATGGAAGTAATTGGTCTCTGGGTATTGAGTTAAAATAGCAACAAGCTATCATGGAACTGGATCAGAATTAGCCCGACTCAATGCTGAAACCTCTAAATGTCTCAGTCTATCAGTCTTCAAAAAGCATAACGTGGACATCACACCCTTTAAAAAGGCTTCCTATGCACAACTCGTAAAACCGCACAGCGGTGATTTATATGCCGTTCACATCTGTGCCTGACAATCAAGTTTCCAATTACACATCGTTCGTAGAATGACCAACACACACAGACACAGAATGTAGCTCGCTCAACAGCCCGGTCGGAGAGCACCCAATACACTGCAGTTACGTTGCAGTACATTGACTTTTACAGCCTTGACTCCTATTTCACACTGTGTTTCATCCTGCTCTTCTTTCAAGGACAGTACTACTGACTCTGTCCTCGGCCTGCATGAAGAGAACAGATTAAAATTTTCAGAAGAGACGAGATGATGGAGAAACATGTGGCTTGTTGCTTCATCTTAAAGAGAAAAGATGTAAACTTCTCTAAAATGACAAGCCTGAGAACCTACATTTATATTTCAGTACAGAATTTAACATGTTATTATTATCATTATTTATGATTATTTATCATTTCACTTGTTTTGTGATAGTGGAGAACATTAGTAGGTTTGTACTGGAAATGGTTTTTCTATATCACAATATTTAAATGTGTATGGAGCTGCTGGTGAGGGGACCTTTATTTACATGACCCCATGTTAGCTTTGTTGAACTTATCAAAGCAATCACTACATCTCTACCCCATAGTATTAGGTATCAGTCTGATTCTGCTGCAATACAAATGCAGCTGGTTCTACTTGAGCAGGCAGGTACAGGGGAGAAATGTCAGCGAGATATTTTAAGATAAACTAGAATTACTGCCTCGCAGTTGTATGCTGCTGCCAACCAGTCAAGTTGCAGGAAATATGGTCACAATCTTTCCCTTCTGTTCCTGAGTTATGGCATTGAATTATGACCAGAAAGGTGTTTCTGCAGAACACTACGATCTCACAGAGAAGTTCACCTTTGACTGTCATCACTTCATCATTTTATGCTGTTAGACATTTGTGTGAAATTCTGTCATAATTAGCACATGAATTCTTGAGTTATGGTCAAAAATATGTTTGGGGGCCTTTAACCACCAAATTCTAATCAGTTCATCCTCGGCTTCAAGTGGACATCTGCACCAGATGTAATAATATTCCCTGATAAACTGTGTTTGCAAGAATGAGAAAATCAAATCAGTTAATCCTCGAGTTCAAGTGAATGTTCCCTCCAGGCAATCCTTAGATATCACATTCTTGAGAAAGGGGTGGACAGACAACCTAAACCCAAATATACCAGCGACAGAAACAACAAAGATGACAAAAACAAAGCACTAGAGCAGCATCTAACAATTTTTTTTATTATTATTGATCAATGTCCCTCATTTAATCAATTAACTATCATATCTAGAGCTGCAACAATCAGTGACAACTAATTTTAAGCACTGAATAATCAGCAGCGATCATGAATCTAAATATCCAAGAACAGATTTCAGTCACTTTGCTCTGTAGATGAGTCTGCAAGATAAGAAGAAGTTGACAACCTCTGATCTGCACTTCAAACATTTTGTGGGTACTTGGTTTGCCTTTTGAATACAAGTAGGCCATGAATTGTCGATTGACTCAAGCTGCCAGTCACCCTGGCAGCGAATGCAACGTCGCCTAAACATTTCACAACTTTCCATCACACACATGCACTGTTGTTTGGTGTGAAGCCGATCTCACAGTCAGTAGCCGTCCCCTCAAACAGCTTGTCCACACAGGCCTTTCATGTCAGCCGCTGGCTTTATACTAGTGGCCAGATGAAATCCTATTGACATAAAATAAATGAATAGCTAAAACTCAAGAGATTAAACAACTTTCAATGCAACTCGAAGCTGGGAAAGTAGATAATGAACAGAAGGATCCTGACAGGTGGCCAAATACATAGTCACCCCAATTACTTCCACATGGACAGAGAGGCATGTGGGTACTCAGGGTCAAACCAAGCAGACGCAGCAGGCCTAGGTAACACTGTGGGGATCTTAATGATCTAACAAACAAAGAGACATAGAAACCAATAAAATTAATGCAAACAAACCTCTAACAACACTGACAGGACTATTTTCTGTGAAGCTGGGGTCAGAAATTCAATCAAAAACACTGACGTTTGCTTGGCACATGTTGCACGTCTCAAGCAGCTGTAAGTGCAAATGTAAATGTTCTTGTTTCACTTTTCCACTAAGGTTTTTTTCTTAGTGGAAATCAAACAACCTGCCTACACCAAGATGGCGACCTAGAGTAGGTTTACTTGGAGCATCTGCATTTAATCAGAGAAGGTAAAATGAATAATTATGTTATATATAACCGTCCACACAATACTCCCTCAACAGGGAGTAATCAAATGTAATCTGGTCTACAGTTGGTGTTTTCTGCTTGTTATTCAGTGCAGACAAGCTATGTTTATTATACAGGGTTTCTGCAGGGTTCACCAACTAAACCAAGCTGCACTTAAGGCTTCCTTACCCTACCCTAACCCATTTTAAAACAACACAGAATGCAATCTAAAACATGTTTCAAGATTATTCTGTTCAAAATACAAAGAAAAACCGGTACGGACAATATGGCCAAGAATTTTTTATTATTACTGTATATCGCCGTTTTCAGTACTTTCCAGGAGTGTGCAGCAATAATTCCTGATGATATTGTTAATTAAAATCAGTGCAGTGGTACGAGATAAGACACAGAAAATTGATGGATGGATTAACCAAATAAAAATGATTAATTCATGTTCACGTTCATTCAAGCTTTTGTTAAAATCAACTCTTGCCCAGTATGAGAAGATGAGCTTCCTTCTTTCTGTGACTTGCAGTAGTGACATAAAGAGTTTGCTACAGGTCTGACACGACTGACTGAAACTCCAGCCTCCTGCAGCACAATCCACTTTCACAACAATCCCACTTTTACCTTAGGGATATATAACATCTCCTGACAGATGCAACTGGTCACAAAAAGATTTTACAACTACAATGGCACTCAGTACAGAGCATACCTCCCGCAAGGTATGCTGAAAAAAATGCCCTACCTCGCAATGTTAAGGAAAGTGATTTTAAAAATTCCTGGATCTGCCCCTTTCACTGAATCTGCACCAAAACTTTAAGGGTTCTTCCCTGGCCCATGCTTCATTCTTCCACCAAATTTGATGCAAACCCATTCAGTACTTTTTGCATAATCCTTCTGACAAATAAAAACAAAACAAACCAACAAGCAGACACAGGTAAAAACATGACCTGACACTACTACCTATGGCAAGCAAGAGAAAATGTTTTAAGACTTCTGAACATGACATTTAAGGCTTTTTAATTCTCTCTAAGGCCTTCAAGGACACCAAATGTCATGATACACCCCGATTATATGATACATGTCTGTGATTTGGACAACTTCCATCAAGACACAGGTCTGTACCACAGAGATTGTTATGCTTTGTAAATCAGGGATGTAATCAGGGTAATAGAAATAAGAGCAGCAAACAACGGCGACAGGAAAAGGGACTTTAGTGAGACACTAATGAGAAAGGCATAAAGGTAAACCCTGGGGGAAAACTCTGGATACATCCACGCCAAGAAAGGGGGGTGGGTCAGTGGACAAAAGGTCTCCAAATCTATTGTCTTAACCCTGACCTGCCCCCTTTAGGCCCCAAATAATTTCCCGCCACTCAGAGACAGGAGGAACAAAGCCCGTCTCCAGCTGCCTGTCTTTTTAGTTAGTTCAAGCGGACTGGATAAATGGCTGACTGATGAACTCTACTTATCACCATGACAACACTACAGCCGCAGCACAAAATGAGTAAGACTATGGGGCAGGAATGGTTTACATATTCCCTTTGATGAGTCAGTTTAGCCTAATCTTCACATGAGGAGTTGCTACCAGCCAAAACTGATAAATGCCTTACTCAGACATCTGACATCTCATTTTGACTGTAACACTGGTTAACTCAGCAACTCAACAGGTGGGGGAACTTAACTTCCCACTCCTATAAAACAGATGCTCCTGTGCGCCCAGCGGTGGGCCGACGCTGCTGTCCCATCAGCTGTTGGGTGGAAAACAAAGCCTCTCCTTGCCTCAGGGTCAGGGGAGTCGATAAATAGCACCGGCACACGTGCGTGACGTGGAGGCAAGCCAGGAAACACTCACTCACATACAGCCAGAGATCCCTTGTCATTTAGAGGAGTTATAGTAATCCTGTAATAAATTTTAGAAGGATATTACAAATCTATCCCCCTCACTATGATGCCAGACTGCACCACAAAATAATATTAGTGACCTATACTGGTGCCCTACGTGAGGACAGATTTGACTCACACTGCAGCAGTAAAGTCTGTAGCTGCCCTTAAAAATCACACTTCCACTCTGAGTCATCACTGACACGGTTATTTAACTTTCAACTGGCTCTGTTCTTAACTTAACTGTCCCATGACATAGTAACTAACCACGTGCTGCTACCACTGAAAATTTCATTAAAGCTGCCAGTCACGCACACGTTTTTGCTGCAGGCAGAAAGTCATGCGCTCCATAATTTATCACCAGTGCGTACTGAAGAACTTCCCTTAAATTTATGACAGTAAACATTAGTAAAGATGTTAATTTGACAGGCAGAGTCCCCTCCCAGAATTAGGGAAAGGGAAAACTTTTCACAAATTCAGTTTTATTCAGCACAATGTGACCCATTAACAGCTTGTCTTCTGTGTGACAAGTTAGCTGTCAATTACAGGATGGATATTCAAGCTGAGCCAGTCGATTAAGAGAGTGTGTTTTGGTAATCAAATAATCCTTAATGAAATTTTTCAAGCACAAATGCCTTGTATGCTTGTAGTTTTAGCTTTTCCAAGAAAGGATATGTTGCATTTCTCCAAGCATTACCGATGTAAAGTGAATATTTGAACTTTAACATGTATTTTCACTCATTTCTGACCAAACGGTTAATCGATTAATCTTTTTTTTTTAATTAAAATAAAAAAAATCAGCCGATTACTCTAAATTGAAACCAGTGTTTGCGAGTGAAATTAAAGCTTACAAACAGTGTTTTTAAGTCTCCAGATCTATCTATTAGAGAGCTATCTTGTCCACAGCAGTGTAACTATAATACCCAGCCAACTAAAGCTGTAAAACTACGGGCTTAACTAACATCTCGGCTGGACGACCACGCTTGAAGTTGGCGCTAAATTTAATTCCCTCGGATGCCAAGTTAACAAAGGCGGCGTGCTGCCGTCCAGCATGACAAAAAACAGTTTTGTTCATTTTTGTCTCTCGGGAATAGTTAAAGACAAAGTAAAATGAACAAAATCGCCATATAACAGAGAAGCAGGGGGAGTACAATCTGTAACTAGTAACCGTTAACGTTCTTTTAGATGTTTTCAAGAGTCGGTTTTGAACTGAAAACAAGTTTGAACAGAGATAACGGCCACAGACGACTGAGGCTCGCGTTATAGAAAGATAAGACTGTTTACAAATAAGACACACTAACATGTCCTACCTTATCATTACAGTGAGTGAAGGCGGGTTGTGTCTCATCGACTCTGTCCTTTCTGAGCACATGGGAAACGCTCAGCTCTCCTCAAGTCCCCTCAACCTGTGGTGCCTTCACGTGCTCCTCGAAAAAGCGGCTTCCAACAGCTTTTTGGTGCCAATGACTGAGATTAAAGAAATAAAATAATACGGTACTGGAAAGGAACTCCTTACATTTGTGTAGTACAATTTTGAGTACTTTACTTGGGTATTCATAATTTCTGTTCTTCCACTACATTAATTTCATAACTTTAGTTCTTTTCCAGGTTCATATTAATAATACAAAATATAATCAACATATCAAGTATGATATGTAAGATAAAATAAGGAAATTCACCAGCAGTAGGCTATACAAAGTCATTCAAATTAACCCCACCTTAACCAGTTGCAACATTAAAGTGATGTACAAATTGGTGCATTAATAATTCAAATTATAAAATATATTATTCTGAGACATTCTGCGTAATGACTACTTTTACTTTTGGTATTTTGAGTATGCTCTCATGCTAATAATACACTACTTAAGGAGAAGATCTGGATTCTTCCTCCACAACTGTATACACCACAGTTACAGGTACATCCGGCTAAAGGAAGGAAGGTTATAATGTTCAGGGTTTTCTTGTTTATTTCATTGTGATGCAGTTTAACTGTATTGCATACAAAGAAGTGTTTCCATATTTAGCCTACTCTCATGGATAAAAATCGGGTGGGAAAACAATAGAAACCTCTGTCTGTATGATGCAATAAAATTCAACAGCAACACAAAATCTCTAAACCAGTTTCAACACAAACTGAACATTATAACCTTCATGGAGGTAGGATGTATTGCAGGGCTGTTGTATTAAACTGCATTTAGCTCCGATCGTTCCTGAAGGCATCATCAAACTCGTAACTTGAGGAGGCGGAAATTTCGTAGTATTTGATGTGGGATGACAGTGAAATGTCGTTCCACTCCTGACTTTCTGGATGGATAGCAGTCTGCCAACTTTTATGAATAATCTCAGTATTGACGCATCAGAACAGAAATACCCACTGAGCCTGTGGTAACACCATAAGTGCAGTTCACTGTCATTCAGTGGTTACCAGCTGGATATGGTAGACAAGACAGAACCATGATGAATTCCATTAAACTAAACAGCACTAAATGTGGGAAGTAGGATAACCAAACTATCTACAGGAACCATTTTAGACAGGAGTGTCTTTTTGGCTAATCCAGCAAATATCTGATATATCAGAGTACTCCATCACATTAATGCAGCCTTACCCATAATGCTTTAATGTACTCAAAGATTAAAGGGACTGATACCACAGTGTAATAATAAGGCAAAGTAACTGATGATTTTATCGTCTGACCCACTGCAGTGTCACTGAAAACCACGAGACAATCCATCTCTTATTTATGAAAAATTTGCTGGCGACTCGATTCACTTTGTTCTGACGTACTGGAAGACTTCTGGATTTAATTTGCTGCCCTGAGTTTAACAGCAGAGTAGAGAAGTCACTTCTTGAAACAACAGAGCCAACAGAAGTTCATAAAAACCACAAACTGAACAAACACAACTACAAACACTCTTTCAGTGTAGCAGTTCAGGCATTAAATTGGCCAAAATAACTTGATAGAAAGTCACGGGCTGCTCATGCTCTGCTGTGTCCCTCAAAGCACAATGAAAGCATGCTTTAAAGAATGCATGACACAATAAGTGATGAATTCATAGACATGAGGAAATGGTGTGTTTACAGGCATTTTAAACTGTACCATTTCTCCATTATTCACGCTTAACCAAAATGTTTTTTTCCAAATGCTGCACACAAATTCAAGCTGAAGTTCAATGCTGTCAGTGTTTAACAGTCCATGGCATTTAGTCAAGGACAAAACAACACGTGAAGGACAAGAAATTACAGAGCTTGCCTGAAGGGGGTCTTGTATTCCTGTAACTGCAGTAAAACTGCTGAGAACATCAAGGGTTTTCCCTATGCAAAAAGCGATTACAAATATTGAAGTCTTGATGTGAATGAGATGGAACAAATGGTTTCCCTCTGGAAACCGTGCAATCAGTTCATGCTGTTATGCAACACAACGTCCTGCAGGCTGAAAAAAAACACAAGGAAAACACACTACAGTCCTCTCCTCTACTGCTTTTAGAGTACAACTTGTTTTCATGTGTGTCTGCGAGAACTGACACCAATGTATAATTTCATCATAACATGTGGGCCTGTCTGAACCGCCACGCCGAGGCAATGTTTACGGCCTGTTTTGGTGCTGCGTATGAGTCTGGACACACTAAGTGTCGGTCTCCACTGTTTGCTCATATAGTCGTGGTAGGTACACAGTCATCCACACCCTGTCTCCCCTCTTGTCTAAAAAAAGGTTGCTGTGGTTTTGGGCAGAAATTGTCTGTGAAGGAACGTTAGTTTAGCTTCCTCACTAGACGCAAAACCCAACAAGGAGAGGCCACAGAGGACTGAGGGACTTCTGTGTTCTCTCCGCTGGTGTGAAGACACAAAACTGCACTTCATTTCTATCAGTGTCTGTATTTCCTGTGGTTGAATGTGTCTCTTGACTTCTACTGCTCTCTCTCTACTCTCTGCGTTTCTCTAAGCCTCAGGCTTGTTTTCTAGCTTGTGTAGCCAAAGAGGAAAGTCAGTCAGCAGCTTCTCAGTGGAGCAGGGCACAGCCTTGACTGGGTTTTTCCATAAGAGGAAAGAGACAAAGAGGGGGAAAGACATTTTTTTGACAAAAGAGGGAAACAGTGAAAGCAGCGGTGGTTTCTGCAAGACATGAAGACATTTGAGTGGAAATGTAAAAAAAGATGACTGCAGATGATGAAGAGCAAAGCAAAAGTGAACTGCCAACCATGAAAACTGTCTCAACTGTAGCTCAACAGGTGCTTGTGTGATTGAGATCTTTGCTTCCAACTGATTTCTGTGAAGCACCCATGTGACAATGCATCTACAGTGTCAGTGGGGCCATTTTTCATCCGCAAAAGCTGAACATGCAGCCGAACCAATCTGTTAATGAACCCATATTTCCCCGTAGTAGTATGAAACACTGTGAAGAGGAACCTGGTTGCCTCCTTCATGTTGCATGGTTGTAAGCATTTCCATTGTCAGGCAAAAATCTTATGTCATCAACTCCTTCACTTCCTGCTGACCCCAAACAGTTCATTCTTCTGCCATTTTTAGAACACAAGTTTATGAGCAAACAAACATCACACATGTCTAATTCGAGAATATCCTGTGAAGTCTGTGGCATAAGAGGTGAGTTCGGGGAGAGGTGGAGGGCATGACATGAATGGGCTGGAAGTGGCTTTCTGACCACATACTGAGATTTAAGAGGACGGCGGTAGAAAAAGAAATTCCGATGGATGGCCTCTTCAACCCCTAAATGGCTCAGGAGACACAGAATGAGTGAAGTAAATCCCCATTTGGGATTAAGAATTGCGAGGCATGGCTCCGTTTTGGAGGATTAAGGCTTGGACTGAGGCGATGAAGACAGGCAAACAAAGAAAAAAGGCCTGTGAGGGTGAAATGCCTCCTCATCTTTACCTTTGGAGCCTCTTCAAATTCCCAACAGAGTGTGAGTGGTCTGCAGAGGTCACGCACTAGTATGAAATCCCCAGTCACTATGGTTGATCCACAAATCTGTTGCTGCACGAACAAGGAATTCCTCTCAATCCAGTGGTGCATTTAGGGACAATAGCTACATGTAAGACAGTCCATTATAGGATTCACCACATTAGTTTGAGTCCAACAGCTTCACAAGTGGCATTAGGGTTGGGTTGTTGCTCACATTCCTCTTTTGTTTTCATGGAGTTCACCCAAAATCCTCAAAAACACCAGACTTCACCCCTTCAATCTTTACACTCCTCATTTATCAATAACTTGGTATGCGGTAAATGTCGACAAAGGCTTACATTTTGGATGCAAGCTTATCTAAAAAATGAAGTGACCTTGCCAAATGCCTTTGAGATTTAATAGCCTGTAGATGAAATGTTTATCGCTCCAGTTTCAGATACATCCCTAACTATATGTCAAGTGATTGCTTGGTAAAGCAAGAGTGTGGCTTGCTGTAATAACAGTCATTAGAGTGCCTGGAGTCGCCCGAGGTCCTCCCTGTCTAAAATACATACTTTGTTGATCCCGAAAGAGCATCCCTCATCCTTTCGGTTTACGTTCCTGTGTTGAACGCATGGCCCAACACAGGACGTCCAACTCTTCAGGTCAAGACTCAACAGTTTACACCTGAAGGATAAGGGACACTCCTTGCATGACAACGATATACATATTGTAGATAGGGGAGGACAGGTGGTTTGAAGGAAGGAGGCCATCTACGTCAAAGTAGAGAAACCATCCCTCAACAGAGGAGAACAAGTCTACTACACCACCTATCCCCCCACCTACTGACAGTGCTGTCCCTTCATCCCGTTCCAGAAGATTTAACAACCAATTACGTTTGTACTGAAAATCAAGCCTTTACTCCATGTTGCTGTGTTAACTAAAAAGAAAAGCAGCTGCACTAAACGTTGTCAAGATCATTTCCACTTGGTTATTTAGTCTTTGGCTGTTTTTTTTTTTTTTTGTTGTGTGTTTTTGCAACACACAAAAAGGTCATAAATTTCATCATAGTTTTTCATGCAAGCTGTTGCACAATAATATTGTCATGCAGAGTGTGACTTGCAGCCTATAGTATCACAAAATGACATATGAGTAACACACTAATTTCTTGGCTAACTTTTTTGTGAGTAAATTAGTGTAGAGAAATCTTGTAACATTTATTTCTTCAGTGGTTAAACATCCAGTAGTAAATTTAGTTTGATTTTAGTGGTTGTTATGCTGTTGTTTATCATGGTACAGTCTGTACACATGTGAGGTGTTCAGGGGGTTTCATGTGTGTCAGCTCATTCCTTTGCTGCTCACATGATATGTACACAACATGTCAGATTTGCCATATGTGTGCGTGTGAGTGCACGTGTGTTAATGTGTTTACTGGAATGTATGCGTGTTTGCATGCAATCAGATATGTTGTCTTTGTGCATGTGCAGTATGTTCGCCTATTAAATCAATTCAGGAAAAGTGAGTTCCCCAGTGACAGTCTCAGCTGTTAAAATACTTTTGCTCCTGTGTAAATTATGCTGTCGTCTCACAATCATCTACTCCTCTCCTCCTGATGTATGTCTCTTTGTCACTCTTTGTTAAAGATCATCCTTATCAGTTCTCTTCCTGGCCATCCCTTTATTTTATCAAAGGCTGTCAGCCATCCTGTTGGCCTGTCCACATATGGAAAATAATTAAACGAAGGGAACTGAGGGCAAGGTCATATTTTTATAAGATTTTGGAGTGCTGCCATTACCATGTTTTCTGTGGTGTGGTTATGTCCATTTAACATCCTGTTTGCCCATTTGTACCCCATTACTCAATTGTTCTCTCGCCTGCTGCGTGAGACGGCACCAGTTGTATTTTCCAGTCCTTGATACCAGCCCATTGAACCTTGAATGTTTTAACTCGCTCCACTTGTTTGCTTGACTTCTCTGGAAACGGGAGGCCATCTGTTGAAGCCATCAGACTGACATACAGACATATTATTATTGTTGAAGAGGACTATACTAACTCCAATGAAAACAGGCAGCAAACCTACTGAACAATATCTGACTAACAACAACACTAACAGCAGACAGACACAATAAGCCAGTAGCTGATGGACATAGTGCATAATTTAGCAGCTAAAAAGCTAAATATTTCCCTCAGGAGCTTGTAGAGACCAATAACAGAGCTAAAGAAGAGTGTATATTGGACTATGCCAACATAATCTATACACAATCTGCTAAAAACAGAACTGAATGACGAGAACATATTTATTATCTAGGTGGCCTTATTCTGTTCCTAACATTTGCTGGGTATTTTTTTTTACAGGCTGAGGTAAAGTAATTTCAGAGGCTGTCACCAGATCCCCTTGCTGCATGAGGAAAATATGGTAGTGTGACACCCATATGATTCAGCGAGATGCATCTGCCACGCACACATCAACAACTGCGTGTGAAAGGCGCCACAGGCCACAAGCCTCAGTGAGCGTCACCACTCTGAAATGAAAATCTGTCAAATGGATAAGTGAGGGGTTCAGTTTCATACCTCTACTGTGTAAGATCAAATAGTTACATTATAATGTTACTATTAAAGACATTTTTAACCAATTCTTAGACAATAGACTTCTAAAAGTCAAATGACTGCATTTCAGACACGGCTTTGTTGTTGTCACTGTTGTTTTTAGTTGTGCACTGTGTCCCCTGCATGGCTCTGGGGTCATTATACGACACAATGAAAGGTGAAACCTCAGTTTACACATGGAAACCTGCAGTGGCTGGTATTTACAGATAACAATAAACAGAATAGCAAAGTAGCCCAACATTAGGCAACAGGATGTCTCTTCAATCTATTTTTGTAAATTAGCAGATAAGTACTGTTTAGTTATCATGACACTTCTTTGAGTGAGGTCTGTCACTTTAAAGTTAAATGGTGGGCATTCTGACCACTGGTGGCACTGTAGCGCAAACCTGTTGTGTTTAATATTCAGCAGGCTGCAGAGGGTGTTAATATAAAGTATATTAAGGGTTAGTGGCAACAATGTGCTGTACAAAAAAGAAATACAGGAGCAAGCTGATTTAACAGTGATGTTTGAAAAAGGCTTTGCAAATGTTTTATGAGGAAGGAACGTAATTCAGTAGTTTACAATTTAGATCAACTTTATATTGTCATCTTTGGCTCTGAAAGAGCTTTTGAATGTCCTCAGCTTGAGATTGGAGACAACAGTCTCAGTTTGTAACACAGGGTTTCTGTGTTACAAACTGAGACTGTGGCATTTGAGAGGAGCGTGGGTCTAACAATGAAAAGTCAAGAGGGTACTTTTAAAGTCTAAGCTTTGGAAAACAACCAGGGATTAAAAATATTAGCAAATTTGCTGATGATTTTCAATTATATCAAAGATAGTCAAACGTGACCAGAGCCTAAAGTGACAGTCCTAAAACCTGACAGTTAAAATTTACCATGAAACTGAAAAAAAAAAAATTATATATGTATATATATACAGACAGTATAAAGAAAAGATTAAAGAAACCAGCTGATTTTATATTTATGATAATTTAGGCAGAGTGTGGCAGAGACTGTCTTAAACAGGTCTTAAACCAAGTCAGCTTCCAGTTGCACTGCGATAATAAGATGATCATTGAATTTGTCAGAGCACAGGCGAATAACGAATAACCAAGTATACTGAAGTTGTGGTCGTCTAGTAAATGAAGCAGTTGCGCCAGGTTGATGTCGGAAACAACAAAACCACAAACCTCAGAAAGATGTTGCGAATGTCTGGTTGTGAATTTATTTTCCTCAAAAATGTGTCCAAATTAAGTCTAGAGAATCTGATGTAATTTCCTCTCTGGGTTATACAGTAGCTAAACCAACAGGCTCTTTATTTGACAAGGAGTGCAGCAATATTATTCCTACACATTAAATATCTTGGCTGTGCAGACCTAAATCAGGACAAACATACACAATATGTACCTCCAACCATGACTGAAATTATAAAGTTAATCAGGGGAACTTTCTTTACGTCTATAGTCTTGGGAAGTTCTCGGCCTGTATGGTCTTCTTGGTTGGAGGACTTGTAACTGACCCATAGATAGTGCTTTTTAGCCTAGATTAGAGAAAATAGAATACAGTAAATGTATGTAATATGGCATCCAAATCACCCTGCCTTTAATCCTTTAAGTTTCAGTCCTTCACACAGTCTCTGTGTGTGGTCTTGGTTCTTTCTCACACCACACAAATTTCCCAAACACACTGCAGTATCAAAAGTAAACCTGACCATTGTTTGGTTTTTGGAAAACCACTCCAGCAGAGGCTTAGTCAGCAGCACATAGTCTGAGATTGCAAAAAGCTGAGGTCCTGGCATAATTAATGTCATTCTTCACCACAAACCTCTGTCAACAAGTACAATATTGGTCAGAAAAATTCCAATTATTCATGCCCCCAACTCTTAAAGTCTGATCTTGACTATGTAATTCTCAGCAACAAGACAAAGCAAGACAGGCTCAAAATGTTGGGAGTAAAATGAACAATGACAGACACTTATGCCAAAAATGTGACTGCACATTCAGCCCTGGGAATTATGCTTATTATTTATGTCCAATGCCAGTGTTCAGTGCCAGCACAGGAACAGTGTGACCTTTAGACAGAAAGTAAGGGTGAAGGTCAGGGTGGTGGATGCATGGGCATGGAGCACGACTGACTTTCCTGCAGGAGATGCTTCGGGGTTCACGTCTCATTGCAGTTAACATTCAATTAATGTTTGTTTAATCATAACCACAATCGTTTCCTAACCTTAACCTTATTGTAGCTGCCAGATAATGTAGAAAGCACTGTACTTTATTGAGATTTGACATTTCTCTTTCATTATTTGGGATCTCGCATAACAGAAGCAATGCATCATTTTATGTGGCTGAACCATATTGTCAGGTCAAAATTAAGAAATTCTCATAAAATGAGACCATCGAGTCATGGGCCATGACCCCAAACAGAACATTAGTCCCATCGATGTTGCAGGCTCTCAGTAAGGGAGTGTCAGGTCCAAATGGCAGTGACCCAAAGCCACCATATTCCCACAGAAACTCAACAGATACACAGTAACATTGTTGTAAGCCTCCTACTAAATACATGCAGACAGAATTGAGAGGCCTCTCTGTCATCATTCCTCCTGAATTTGATGTTCAACTATCAGTCAGAGATTCTTTGAGATGACGATGTTCCAACTTTAGTTGAAAGTTTAAAACGGCAAACATATGTTTCTGATTATTCCTAGGAGTTGCCCTGAACCAGCATGGGGAAGTTGTGTAATCTCATCCCCTGATGAAAAATGTCTTTCTTACCCTTTCAGTCTTCATGCAGAAACATTACACCACATTATTTTATTGTGAAATATACTGTAGTGTGATGAATACAAATCTGTGGGAACCTCTAATAATAAGCCAAACTGACCCCAATTCACCACCTCTAAACTCAACATACTTATACATGTGTGAGTCTAAGATGCTTTATTCAAGATGTAAAAACAAACCTAAGCTTATTTACTTATAGAAAGTTAATGAGACCACATTCCAGTGTGTTTAATGTAAACTGACCTGTAACAAGACTTATTTTCTGAGCAAATATGCTGTAAGCATTTTACCTCAGGGATTTTTTAAATCAGTATTTTCATTCAGACGACTATAGGAGGTCTCTCAATTCGACCGCCCCGTCCTCCATCCTTCCCTCCACCTTTTACCCTCAGGTTGGCTTACATGTGATAAAACATCATACTGCAAACAAACCAAACATCTGGCAAGACCACGTAGGCACACGTAAAATTACAAAAATACAAAATATCAGCGTTGAAATCAAGTCATTATGATACATCATCTGGTAACCATGAATGTCTGTACAAAATTGTTGTGCAGCTCTAGCAGATGTTGAGATATTTCACTGGATAACTGATTTTTAACCTGCTGGTGGCACTTGAGGAAATGTCAGTTGATCACCAAAGTCATTAGGGTTCATCCTCTGGGCCCAATGAATGTCTGCACAAAGATTTATGTCATTCCATCAAATATTTGCTGAGACATTTCAGTCTGAACCACAGTGGTGGACTCACCAACCCACACTGCCATTCATGCTTGGCGCCAGCCTCTGAAATGTGTTTTTTCTCTGTGTTATATTATTGTAAATTGAATCTCTCTTGGACTGATAGTTTAAAAAAACACAGAATTTGAAGACGTCACCTTGAGCTCGGGGGAACTATGAGGGTTTTTTTCTATTTTGACATTTGACAGACTAAGCAATTAACAAAATAATAAACAAATATTGTTGTGTTCCTACAAAATATAGTCTGGTCTTGTCTACTTTCCTCCTCCTGCTGTGCCCTCAGTAAATCTCCTTGATTCATCAGTATTCATGCCCTTGTGTGCCAGAGGGCATCTGGCTATAAACACAATGACGCTTTTGATGATTCAGTCTTGGTCACCTGGTTTTCGCTCCAGTGCATCATATTACCCTCCTACATGCTGCTGCCCCTGTCTGGTTTTCGGATATAACTTTCTAATTATAGTCGTCTAGTTGTCTCAGGACACAAGGTCCTGAGAGGAGATCAGGTGTTTGAGGGAGCCGCAAAAAGGGACAGTACAACTGGGGTGAGATTAAGGTAACGCTGAAGGCACTTACAACCTCCAGTCTGTGACCTCAGTTAGAGGACTTCTTTCTTTGAGAGAAACAACAGCTAAAAGCTATTAACTTATTGATTAATCTATTCTCTCCATTTTTCTGTATAATTGAGTAAAGGGAAATATTACTGATTTTACACATAAAGGCCAGGGAGTGCTGCAGCCAGCCTGTGAAAACAGTTTCATAATGTCTTCATGCGTCTGGAGGAGCTTTGTCAAGTCTGACAAAATAACCCCTGATGATGTCATATTGAGGGTTAATGACATAATCCTCCTGCAAATCCATACGCTGGATAAGCATGAACTTACAATTGTTTGCCACTTAAAACAGTCAACCAGCTGTTCATTCATTATCTATTAATCTTCTAGTGATGGAAACTCTGGCGTCTTGAACCTGAGCTGAGCATCTCGAACTTTCTCCTGTTTTATGTGATTAACGCTGCTCACTGCAGGTGAATACTGACATCAGCATCAACAGAGCAGCTTATCACTGTGAGAATAGCAGCTTTCTCAAAGCCCCAGGACCGCTGATAAGCAAGCAGCTTCAAAAGTTATCAAACACACTCTACCAACATTGTATCAAGCACACTATGGAGAGAGGGCAGTTTGAAATTGTGTGTGTGTGTGTCTGTGTATGTGTGTGTTTACACAAGTACAGTAGTGGTTTTTTGACTCAGTGGGGGTCTATTCTCTGAGCTCTTTCATGCTGCCACCCGCTGTGGAGTGTGTGAGCCTGAGTGTGTGAGGAGGCTCTATATTCTCACACTTGTCACCTGCTGTGATGCCTCAGCTCAAAACTCACCAAGTCTCAGCCTCTGGCACCACAGCAACTTTTGAGTCCAAAGCAGGGGTCAGCTCTCAACTTCCTCTGCAGCTATCACAACAACATAGTATGCTGGATTGCTGACACACACACAGATATTCCAAGTATAGGCCTCTAAGGCAGCAGCATACACGCATTCAGACCGACTGATATCACTTATCAAGTACAGCTATCAGTAAATGCCCTTAGCCACACATCAGCTGGCACACTTTCAGCACTGGAGTAGACGTGATGCTCCAGTCGCGTCAAAGCAGCGCACTGCGACTTTGTGACCGTTTGACCTTGTCACGGTTTCTGCCAGAGCTCCATCAGCTCTACTGAACATATAATAAAATATATAAAAACTAATCATTTGCATTAGTTGAGCTGCCAAGCAGAGAATACCAACGTGCACTTTGTGGGCATCCCGTACACTTCCCCGTCCCCCGCCCTCCTACACCCCCCTCGAGCTCAGTATTTTTGGCACGCTGCGTCAGCAGCAGTTTGGAAACACCGTTATTTTACTTTCTACGTAGGAGAAACACAGACTTACCGTCACACTACCGGCCTGCGATGCCAACACATTTGAGCGGCACGTCGGTTTGTAAGCCGAAAACGTTCATGCATGCAGTCGTGTGTTTTTTTTCTGCCTCTCTCTCTCTCTCTCTCTCTCTGACGCTCTCATTCAGCAGCAAAACTCATCTCAACGCTCCGCTCATTGGTGCACTTGGCACAGAGAGACGGGCTGCAGGGTGGGGGTGGGGGGGGTAGGGGTAGGGGTAAAGGGGTCTCTGACTGGTCTAGATTCCGACAAATAGCAGGCCAGCCGGTTAGTTTTTAACAAATGAACCACTAAATTATAATCCCTTTAAAACGTGTCAGAGTCAGATATTGAGAGTTACCCTTGTTTTTTTCCCCTCGTACAACAAATCACTCACTGGCTCTATGAACTGGCAGAACATCTAAGTGCTGGAGATGGATGGATGCAGGCTGGATGGATGCAGGCTGGATGGCAGCGCTTAAGTACAGGTGACCATATGAGCACATACACAAGGGTGAAAAGGTCTGTCCCGCCAGTCAAGCATACCAGAAGACAGCTTTAAGGCTGGATGTGTTCACGCAAAACAAGGACCTCTGAGGTGATCCTGAAAAGTTTAACTAATTGGGGGTGAAAAATAGCTGACAAGCAAAAGGTCAGAAGATCACGAGGAACACTGTGTCACTGTGACTAGTGTGCAGCGTGAGGTTTGGCAGCAACAAGGTGTTTGTTTGTCTGGTATCTACGCTGAAGTAACACTGTCAGAAGATAAGCTCCAGCCTGTTTGAAGAACTTTTTTATACACACACACACACACACACACACACACAAAAGGTGAGACTCAAGTTTAAATAAAATCAGCCAGGGTATTTCATCCAACAAGATGCACAATTTTGATGGTCTGCCATAAACAAACCATTCAAGTAACTGCAGAAATGCTAAAAGAAGACTTATTATTGTATGTGCCACAGGGTCAGCTCACAGTGAAATCATTAGGGGATAGGGTTTGTCAGGGAGCACAGACCAGCAGGCAAAAAACACTTTAAAACAAGTAATAGTAATATATAGTACAGTACAATGATTCAGTAAATAATAGTTGGTGAGATGAATATCAATATTTACTGTGAATTTGTGATAACTGAGAAAGGCATTGGCAATCCAAACATAACATCTTCATAACACACAATTGTGGTGCCAATTAGAGGAAATGAGTTGTGCAAAGCAATGAAAAAACACGGGAAGTGGCAAAAGATAAGAATTTCCTTATTGATTTTTTTTTGTCAACTTCTTCTTAGCTACTTGGAGGGTCCCCTATAAGAGAAAAATGTGATATTTTACAAGCTTGTATCCCATTTTTCATTCATGTTCCCAGCTAAAATCATTTAGTAAACCACAGGGTATAAATAAGGTAACTGATGAGAAGTGAGGCTTCACTTGGGCCAGTAATCAGATCTCTAAAGAACAAGTGTACGTGGGTATGTGAGGAAACAACTGTGTTGGAAATCCTCCCACAGCCCAAACCGCAGCAGCAGTGTTGCTCGTTCTCTCGGCTTTTAATAGCCATGCTAATGAAAGGTCCAGCATGTGATTTATATAGATCGGGATTAGCAGTAGAAAGTAAACAATAAGGCAAATGTATCATCTGGCCTTCCTCTGTGTTTTCCACAAACTGTCTTGAAGTTTAAACCATGGATCTGAAACATCTATTTCAGGAATGTGATTTGATGGACTGCAAAATAAAAACAGACATCCTCATTAGTATTTGAGTTTCCATCCAATAAAGACACACACACAAAAAAAAATCACTTTCATATTCCTGTCTGACAGTGTCTCCTCACACTGACTCCCACGTTTAAACAGATGTGTGAAATGAATGAAAGCAATATGAAAATAACTGCATTAGTGCTCTGCTCATCCAAAAAAATTTAATTCCACTGCCAATACCCAGCTTGTTGGTGTGTTTGTGTGTGTATATTTTCAGCCTTCTGGAGGATGTCTACCAGATGTTTGCTGTCCTCCTCCACACCAAACCCAACCCCTGAGGATGATCCTTTCAGATCTCCACAAACCTCTCTGGTATTTACTTCTATCCACACCTGGCTGTACATTTGGATTCCCCCCCCCGCCCACCAAAAATACTCGAAGCTGGCCCGGTTCCTGCGCAGAAACGTTACTGGGCGGCGTTGGCGAGTAACTCAATGACCCAGTTATGCAACCGAAGGCAAGAGGAATTCCTGGTGATTGCCAGGAAGTGCCAGAAAATCATCGTAACAGCTTGTATGTGCAAAATGTCACTTTTCACACACATACACAGAAACACTGCCAAATGTAACCCCTCTTTTCCTTTGTTAATCTATGAGAAATACCCTGACCCACATAAAAAAAAAACCCACCCCCAGGTTCCCTTGAGTAAGTTTCACATAATTTACCTCCACAGAAGATTAACCTCTTGCCCTGTTTTTTGTATAGCTATAGTCTGGGTCAAATGCAGAAGAACGTACAGTACAGCAGCCTGACACACTGTACCTCAGAGGCTAGATTGGTTCATAATTTGGAAGCAATTTGAGCAGGTCAGACTGGATGGAGGATCTCGTAAACAAATCACCTGATTAGATTTGAGTCATTGAATCCTCATTAAAGCTGGACATGAGCTGACATGTGGGAAACCGTTCCCAAGGATCCAGGAGGGTATTTGCTGGTGATCCTGTGTCTTTTAGGGGTGGTTGCATAACCAGATTAAGGCAGTTGGTTTTAGGTTTGAGGGTCACTGAGGCTTTAGCTTTACAATCTAAAATCTAAATCGCCTGAAGCGGCTTCCCAAACGCAGTGAGATTCCTGAATGAGCTCCTGTTCTGTGTGAGATTTTGAGGCCACCTGGGAGCGATCCAAGTCGAGCTTTTTTAGCCCCTTCACGGTCCCTCCATTAGACCAAGAAGTCATGGTGGAGTGGCTCCAAACACTCTGAGTGTGTGAATGTAATTTTGCAGCTGCTGTTCTATGGATGTGAGAACTAATTAGCTGAGATAAAGTCTTTGAACAACACTGGATCTGCTGCCTGAGGAATGAGAGCTTTCGACAAAAAAAGGAAAACCCTTGCAGGAGCACCCTCAAATGGCTGCCTCTGAACTGAATTTGCAACCACATTGCGCAACACGTGCAAGACTTACCATACTTAATAACTTACAAATAAAGTTCTGTGATAAAAACACAAAGGGCAAAGTCTACTTCATGTAAGAAAGTAGCAGTTTGTGTAGACTCTGAGGAGCCCTCACTGACTTGCTGGAGAGATACACAAAGAAGCTCCTGCAGTGCCACCTGCTGGTGAGTCCTAGAAACAATCAATCAAACTTTCTTCAGGTGGAACCTTTCACCTTCACAGGTGCATGTGGCCTCATCTGCAGCACAAATGCAAATATGTCTCCAACAACACTGAAAAACTGCTGGGTCAACTTGATAGTTTGCATAAAACAAATCTATGAATAACAAATGATGATTTTCTGATGTCAAACAACTCTTAACGAATGTTAGCTAAAGTTAAACAGCAAATAAAGCACAACTGTCATGGTAACCTCTGGTGGATATTAAAGATTTAACAAATAATTGTAAATGGAAGCGCTTAGTGACAAACCCACAGAAAATTACTTCTCACCTCTGTAGCTCTACAGTGATTTTTAGCCTCTTTTTAACTCTGCTCTCATCAGCCTTCTTTCCTTCCTGCTGTGAAGAAAGTGTAACGTGGCAGCTAAGGAACCTTTCCATCAGGAGTTGGTGGAGACCAAAACAGAAGTAAAAGGAGAAACTTAAACACATCACATGGCCAGAAACATGACTCCAAACAAATGTAAATTTTATGCTGGATGTGTAAATGTTCACCATATCAACTTTATAAGGCAAAAAGTCTACCTTTGAGAATCATTTTCTCAGTACAGAGCAGACTTGACTGAAGGCAAACATACAACATATATACTTAGTTTAAACTGTTTTTCTCTATAATTAGTACCAAATTACATAATTCTTCACAGGAAACAACCTAGGAAATTATTTGCAATTGTGGACCTTAAATAAAGCATTATCTAGGATAGAGCAGAATAATATCTGTTGTTGAATAATTCAGCGCCCAGCTGCAAAGGTTTTTGTACAGCACACCTGCTGTATAAAACTCCACTTGACAAACCATGGTTTAAAAGTGCTTTCTAATCCAGTTTGTTCTTGGTAAAGTCTGAGCTAAACCAACAAAACAACACACAGATTTAACATCATTCAAATTATGTCAAATAAAAGGGATAATGGAAAAGACACGGTTTATTCTCTTAATGTTAACAGCATTGTTATTACTTGAAACTGTGACACTTAACTGGAAAAAAGCACATTCCAGTTAGTTGTTAATGAGTAATGACTTCCTATCAGAACAAAGGTCATGTCAACAGTGAAGCGGAACATATTGTAAACGTCAGGGCCCATATTGATCATACTGCTAACAGTGAAAGTAAAAGTACTTTCCTTTCACTCCCACTCACAACCCTATAAATAAATGCTATCAAGTTCTTACTAATTAAAAGCAGTCTTAAATTAAAGAGAGCTCCGCAGGTCTTTAAAGTTGGCTCAGACTTAATCTTAAGATGACTGATTTAGCCTAAAGAAAAACATTACTGATGACATTATTGATGAATAATGTTAGGGGAAGAAATCTGGATAGTTTTAGCCTGTAATTTGCACTTGGAAGGATGTTCCATTTATTTAGGGGTGCAAATAACAACAACAACAAGTGAAACTAGTTTATTGCTTTTGGTTGTGAACACTTCCCATGCAGTGTCACTGTCTGTACTTGTCAGTTTGTTACTGAATTGTCTTATGATGATTTTTTTATGGTGAATACCAGCTGCAGAATTAGTTTCCTGCTTCAGTCTGGCTTTCTTTTTGTTTATGCTTCAGCCGTTTTTAAAGGGGAGATTAAGGATTTTACACAAACAAACGAATGAAAGCATCTCTCTCAGTAAAAGAATGACAAATATGGCAAATGTAGGGTAAACAGTTGTCTCTAATTTGCTGCTTCTGCTCTGAGCATACATGTTAATCTCCGAAATGTTAGGTAGTTAATCACCTGATAAATGTGTCTTAGTGCTTACACTCGGCCAAGAAAGTTTTTACTCCTGGGTTGGCTCTTTAGAGCATTTTTAAATGCAAATCTTAGGAGTTTGATAAATATGGGCTCTGGTGGATGATAAAAAATTTCAATATTTCTGGGTATGAGTCCCTAAGTGGTATTTTAGGTGTGCTTTCTGTAAATATCCTTTGCCGCAGACATCGCACCGGTGCGGCCTCTCTCCTGTGTGGCTCCTCATGTGCTTCTTCAGATGTCCGCTGTGGGTGAAACTTTTGCCACAGAAAGAGCAGCAGAAAGGCTTCTCGCCAGTGTGAATCCTCATATGTATCTTTAAGTCTCCTTTCCGGCCACACTCTTTCCCACAAACATGGCAGCGGTGCAGTTTCAACCCGGTGTGGCTGGTCATGTGCTCAGCCAGAGCGCTGGCACTGCTGCAGTGTTTACCACACACGTGACAACACTTGGAGCCCCTGTGTGATTTGAGGTGCACATTAAGGCTTTCGGTGGACTCTAAGGTCTTTCCACACACAGCGCAGAGAAAACCAGCGTCCTGTGAATGCATGCGAAAAGCATGATTTATCAGGTGTTGACTGGAGGAAAACGATTTATCGCACCTATAGCACTGACAGTCAAGTGGGACTGAATTCAAATAAGACAACTCTGTGGACTCTCTGGTGGCATTAATGGAGCTCTGGTTTTGTTCTGTATGCATTCGGATTGACATTAAACTTGCAGCCGGTCTTTCATTTTCCCTTCCATCTTGAATCCCCTCATTCTGCATCTGAGTTTGTGAAGACAGAGATGAAGCGAAAGGTAGCACGAACTGTACAATTTTAGTTTCTTGCAACTCCTGAAACTGCTCCTCGCTGTCACTGTTTTGAGTCTGAAGTTGCAAAGACGGTTTTGTGTCCTCCTGCTCATGGTTCTCCCAGATGGATGAATGAGGTAGGTCTAAAACATTGGCCTCCTTAAACTCTGGAACCTGTTCTTCTTCCCGTTGCTGACTGGACCAGAGCTCCTGATCCTCTTCTTTAATGTGTCGAGGCTCCGGGTCTCTCTGATCAATGCTGAGGTTCAGCTCCTGCTCAAAGTGGTGCTGCTCGGGGGGAGTTTCCTCTTTACAGACTGATGACTGAAAGTGGTCTAGAAAAAAAGTAAAACACCTCAAACTTATGCATCTTACATTTCCTTATTTCTTTAACAGTTATATCACCAAAATGCAGCCACACAGAAGTTGACAGTGGCCACGACTTTGATCGCGATCTCACGACTTTTACACTGTTTGTCAATCATATCAAGTTGGCTCTGGTTGCTTATGATGAATTTTTAATAATCAAATTTACAGTTTACAGTAAAAATGACGAATAGCTTATTATAGAAGACAGTTATCTCGATTCTTAAAACCGCAGTCTTGTTGATTCATAATGTAGAAATGACAAACCTTTAACCTAAGCTATAATTATTCTAGTCTACCCTGACAATGACAGATGTAAATAATAACTATAATAACGATAACAATGATAAAAACAGACCTTTTTTGTGGTTTGACACAAACTCCTGCAGCAGACCTCTGAGTCGCTCTATCTCCTGTTTAGAGCTGGAAGCTTCTTCTTCATATTTCTCTATTGTTCTTTCAAAAACCTGAAATATTTCCTCGGCAGCAGCTGTGAGTCGCTCCTTTACGAAAGCCCTGAGAAGCAGCGGGGTAGACATCTTAATATCACTGTTATATAGATATGAATGACCCTAGACAGTAGGTTTTGAGGAGTCGGTTTTCTGTGGTGCTGTTAGCTTACAAGCTAAGGAAATGACAACAAACAAACCACAGTGCGCATGTCAGATATCTGCTGCCCCCTACCGGACCACAGCAACTATGGACACAGCTAAGCACAGACGAGGAATAATGTCATTACCTGTAATGAATAGTGGTGAAGGAAGTATTCAGTATTTGCTTAAAAGTACCAAAGCCAGTCTGTAAAAATGTACTGAAAATGTTTTTACTCAAGTAAAATGTATGTACGTATAATCAGGTAAATATGCTTAAGGGATTAAAGGTTAAAGCAGAAAAAAGGGCCCTGACTAATGTACTGTTACAGATTATACCATTACATTATTAGTACTCATGCATTAATGTGTAAGTATCATTTAACTGATGTAGTTGGTGTTTGGTAAAAGTTAAAAAAAAAAAAAAAAAACAGTGAGAGATGCCATCACAACTAAATCAAGGTGACACCTTCACAGTGCTTGTTTTTTTCCAACCAATAGTCAAAACCCAAGATTATTTTAAAAATGAATAATTAGAATTAGAATAAAGTAAAATAATAGTAATAATAATAAACTGCAAATTATCATATTTAAGAAGTTGGATCCATTAAATGGCATTTTTACATGAAAAGTGACTTAAAACAATTATCAGCGTAGTTTATTTTAGTTTATTTTATGTTAATCTGCTAATTGTTTCAGCTCTATTTGTATATACTGTTTTGTAGATTAATGTATAATAAAACATGATATTTTATAGGCTCTTCATATAACTCTAGCTGTCAGATAAAGGTAATATAATAGAATCATTTCTCTCAGAAATGTGGAAGTATAAAGTGGCACGAAAGGAAAAGACTCTAGTACAAGTGCCTCAGATCTGTTCATAGGTACATTTACTCAGGTATTGTATTCAAGTGCTGTGTCTTTTTTAGGAGAGCTGCTAAAATGAAAGTGGGAATCTGCAGCAAATAAAGAATCACAGTTGTTAGACAACAACAAACAACACAAGGTCACGATCAAACAATAGAAGTGACATAAGCAGGTGACAAGTCTCACAAACAACCTGATCTGTGGGAGGGATGGAGGCAGCAAATAAAACAGTGCAGCAAACATCAAATTCCCATACTCCCAGTTTCCTTTGACAGTTCTGTGAAAACCAAATGAGAAGAGAACAAACAGCCGGTTCTAAGGCAGCTTACAGGTGCTGCAACCTGGTTGTGAATCAGCTGTAAAGGGTTCAGTGCATCATTGGCCTGTTGGGTGGGTAAACACAGACACATGAAAACAGGTATTCAAACACAGCCGTACGTTTTCACCAAGGTAAAACCACCTTATGACCTTTACCTTGACTTGGAGCACTCCTCTACTTGGTATAAACTGACAAAGGCCTTGTCTGACCATTTTCATAAATCAACACAGGTATGAAAAGCCTGCGGATGTGACATCAGTTTATTAATAAAAGACCCTTTTTAAGAGGAGCCTGAGTCGTGACCTGTGCCCACTGCTCCCTGCGCTCTCTCTTGTCCACCCACTTGACCATCTGTCCCACACTGAGCTGAAAGGAGATGAAAGGACAGTCGTGACACGAGCTGTACCTGGCACTGTGCATCTCCATCTGCAGCAGGTACACAAACAGGAACGACAAGTCTGCAAAAAAGAAAAAAGTTATAATGACTGAGAATTAATGGATCATCAGCCTTTAATTCCTCTTGTTTCGACAAACATTATTTTGTGTTCTGCTCTCAGAAAATCTTTGGGTTTTATTGTTTTATGTTGCTTGTTGCTTTATGTTACCTCTTAATATGGAGCCATTGTTAAGGAGGGAGTGTAATGATTTTAAAGTGACTCAAGTTCAGGTGCAGCACCGTTTGGACATAATGCTGCATAATGTGAGTAACAGGGCACTTACATGCATTTAATCACCACCAGAGGGAGCCAAATAATTCAAGATACAACACTTACGCACCTCTTAAAATATTTTCCCAATTAAAGCTTCAGTAGGTGTGTGCACTTTTCATACACAGCTGGTCTAGACTGTACTTTTTAATACTGAAATGTACTTTTTGAATATACAGTACCTACCAAAACATAACTAACACATTTAAGGATGTATATTAGAGAGTTTTGCATCATTTTTGATAAATGACAAGGGCATTAAAATTGTTCCAACACTGTTAAAAAATGAAGGTCCTTCTAAAACAGAGAAAAGATGTGCAGAAACCAAGCCTTATGTTCTGTGCGACTGTGCATACAAAAATTGTTAGTGGACGTTTGTATTTATTTATCTTACTGCAGCAATATTGTGATGAACCATCGTGGAGCAACTGCAATGATGTGAACATTACGTCTGGCTCTAATAAAATAAAGACATTTCTACTTTTGTGAAGTCCAGAAAAAATATTCAATGGCTGTAGCCTTACAGTTCTCTCATGATGGAATAAACTTCCCTTGCTCAAGGTTTTCTGTGTGGTAAGTACTTAACAAACAGAAAAAAATTAAACCAAACCATTTGATAAAACACCTCTAAACAACAAATCAACAAAATATTAACTAGATATATAAAAAAATAACATAAATAAAAACAATATAAATGTCTTCTTAGAAGCCATCAGGATGACGCTACATGTGCAGTGCATTTATCATTTCATCTCATCCTAATTAAGAATGAATGGTTTATTTGACTGAGGTACAAAGCTGGTGCACTTTAAAGTGTTTCCTGTTCACACTTAGGTAGAGTAATTACAGACGCTTATACGCATGTGCAAATTGTGATAGCGTCTAACGTTGCCGTGGAGTTAGCGCCTTCACTGACTCTGAAGTTCGTTTACGATTCGACAGTTAAGGGGGAAGTTAAGAGAAACTGTGTGACACCTAATAAAAGCTGTTTGAAAACATCTTTAAGATTTATGAAACCATTATTTTATTTATCAAAGCAAAAAACAAAAGGCGATTTCACTGTGTTTTAAGCTGTGTTTAGCTTCTCTAAAGTATAGTACTGTATAGTGGTTTTTAATTTGGACCTGATCAATGGATGAGAGAAAAAAAATCTGTCTGATGTGGTCTGGTTGACGGGAAAAACGTTGTGTTTTCACAAATAAAACAAATGCTTAGCAAATCTGAAACTACGTTTTTTAATCTAGAACTGGTCTGATGTGGTCTGGATGGAGGAGGAAAGCAGTGGAATGGCCCTTTTTGTGTTTTCACAAATTAAATGAAGGTCTCACAAATCTGAAACTGTGTTTTAAACAGTCTTCAGCTAAGGATAAGTCTGGTGAGTTCTTGATCCAGACCTGGTCTGATGTGGTCTAGATGCTGAAAAAAACAACTGTGAAATCTCCCTTGATTGGTTTCATAAATAAAAATTCAAAAATCTGGTAGTGGGTTTCCAACTGTCGAACTATAACCTAACTTCAGCGCCCCTTCAGTCCTGTCAGCTGTCTTTGGTGCAGCAGCGCAGCACTGTGTGAAAGGGCGCTCAGTGTAGTCAGCCAGGGACCCAGCTGTCATGTCGGAGAGTGGGAGCCAGGAAGCCGCCGGGGCCCCGAACGGCAGCGACAGCCCGGCGACACGGGCACCTCGACCGACCGTCGGCAACAGAGTGACCGTGGTGCTCGGGGCTCAGTGGGGCGATGAGGGAAAGGGAAAAGTTGTGGATCTCCTGGCACAAGACGCGGATATGGTGTGCAGATGTCAGGTTGGTTAGCCCCCATGCTGCATTCACTTGTTATGCGCCCGTTAAGCTAGGTACCGGAAATTCCGCAGGTAAAGTCCAGAAAAAAACCCCACCGGTGTTAAGTTAAATGTCAGACGAGCTAAAGACAGGTCTGCTAGCTAACCAGCATATCGGTCGTTGTGTTGTTGTCAGTGTTTTGCTAATGTCACCTTGAATTCCTGCTAGCTGCTTACACCTTCAATGCTGGGATGAATCGTCTCCTGTCGCGTGCACATGACAAGGTAGCTAGAGGTACCTTTTCCTGACTGAAGCGACCAGGTGCATCACCTCAGTCCAGGCTTCCCTGGCCACCATTAGTGCGTTGAAGTGGGTTAACCTCGCTAGCAAAAATGTGGACTCGATTAAATGTAGGCAGCAGCTTGGGTTTTTATTCACTCTGCCTGAACAGTCCATTACATGATAAGTTTAATTAAATACAGAGTCATGTCGACTTTATCCTGTATCATCCGGGGTTGTGGTTCCTGCAGGATCCTGCTGCATCACAGGGTGCCACTGTCTGATAAGGCATCATTTGTTTTAAGGTCCATAAACTGTGATTAATGCTTTTATTAGTGGTTAATAAAGCTTTTTAGATCAGTTACAAGTGGTGCTGAAACCATTAAGAAACACTTAACGTTTCACACCTTTTAAGAAGTCATCAGATTGGCAGTTTTAAATCTTAGTATGACATTGATAAAGACTTTATAAATGGATTTTGGTCCTGCAGCTCTTTTCCAGTGGTCACACAGTCAATTGAAGGGGTCTCCCAAATGAATTAATGAGCTAAAAATACAAAGTGTCGAAAGAGGATTATCCACAACCTGGCAACTCAAAAGTTGCTCTGGTTTGTAACTCATCTGTAAAGTATTAGTAGATGGTGTTTTAGCATTGATAAGTCTATTAATTACATCCTAACCCTTTACAAATTGGGCCTTATCAGAAAGAACCCATTAAAGTTATAGAATGTGAACTATATTGTGGCTGAGTTAAATAAACTGTGTTTGCCTGTACTTGTCCATTATCCACAGTACTACTGTGGTATTTCTTGCTGGAGTCCACCTCTAAGTGAGTTTGAATATTACAGAGAAACACAGAAATGTCACCACATTTGGTGTATATCTTGTAAAATTTGGGTTTGTCAGTGTCCATCATTCCTGCTCAGTTCAGACAATTATTGACCTGTCTGTGCACTCATGTTTTTTTTAATACAAAACAGTATTGTCCTAAACCTGCAGGCTGCACTTGAACGTAAGCCAGTATTTACTTATGTATACACTATACACAGTGTTGCGTTAGAGGGCCTATACATACACCGTCTTATCAGTTCAGACAGACTGGGAGGGAGTATTGTACGAAACAAGACAACAGAGTACATACAGTACATGTTGATAACATATACTTAACTACGTCAGCGTGTACAAACAGATGTTGCTTCTTGGTAAAGCCAATCTAGTCCCAGGATTAAAAGGGTGTGTACAGTGAAGTTTCCTCTTAAATTGATTATGAACAATCCTCTGTAGGTGCTGTGGATTTATGAGACACAGTGCGATCATGATTGTTGTTGTTTTATCTTATCAAGCTGTAATTTTAGTAATTTCCACATGACCCCTCCACTAGCTCTTTATCTGGACTTCGTGCGAACGTTGGCTCAGTGGTTCAACTCTGTGCTGAATTTGCATGCACTCTGGTTTCCTCATTAAAAACGAGTGGATTGGAGACTCGTTTCCCCACTGTGTACTAGAGGATCCTTGTCCCCGGTGTCCCTGAACATGAGTGGGGTGAGACAGTGAGTGAAAGCAGCAGAGTGCGGACTGCCTAAAATGTTTAAAAAAGCAACTGCTGTGATGGCCTCGAGCCACATACTTAAACTGCATCTACTCCAAGAAGCCTGAACTCCAGGCAGCCTGGAGAATACTGGTCATATTTGGTCTGTGATGTAAAACTGCATTTAGTCAGCCCGTCTGGACTTGAAACAATAGTGACCTTATGCTTTGGCAGTAGTTTGTCCAGACAACAAAACAATTGTGAGCAACTCAGCTAAGTTCAGTTTGGCTGTGTGTTGGTGCAGCAATGTGGAGTACTTCCTATTTTTGTTGCCTGGACTTCAAACACTCACAGCTCTGTGGCTCTCAGGAGCTTCTGTTGACACTTTGCCTGCTGTAGAGTCTGTGCATGTGTGGTAGTGGAAGACTTCCTACTATGGAAACAGACTGACCTGTGCTAAAGCAAAGGCAGGTGACTGCAACGTTTTTACAACTATGTTTCCCCCCACAATTTAGGTTGTCAATACTTAACGTTACTGCATTCACAATACAGTTTGGGTTGGTAGGAGAGCACTGGTTTCCATTCATTTTAGTGTGGTATGAAAGTCAAATTTAAACCTGCCATAATTAATTTTTTTCAGCCGCTTGGAGGTTGCAGAAATAACCCAGCACCGACATAGAAACACCTTTTAAGTTGATATAGTGAACTTGTTAGCAAACAGGTGTGTATTTACACATCCAGCAGTTACAGAGCAACATTGTCATTGATTTGGAGTCGTGTTTCTGACCACCTGATGAATGTAAGTCTGATATTACTGAAAAACAGTGAAGGTGTGGTCCAGACAGCTAAACAATGAGCCAAAACTCACCACAAAGCTGAGCGAGAGAGATGATAATGATTCAGCTGATACTATCACTATAGTAGCAACCACCTTTCACTTTGTCATTTAATACCCTGTTATTGTAAAATATCAGTAAAGGCAACTTTAAAGATTCAAAACTTGCTCGAGAAATGGGATCCATTGGAGTTGTGTGAAAGATTTTTTTATGTGGATCCCCCCTCACAGAGCTGTGACCAAGATATGAGCCGAGCAGGATGTGTTTCATTTTGCTCGGTGCTCTTTGCTGGACAAACTGTGTAATGGAGACAGTTTCTAAATTATCTTTGGCATTTGGCATTTAGGATGGCAGTCCGTCTGTTGGCCGGCCACTTCCCATCAGCCTCAGCAAGCTATGCTGACATTTAGGGCTGCAACAAACAATTATTTTTATTATCAATTCATATGTTGGTCTTTTATTTTGATTAATCCTTTGACCTGTCAAAATGCCCAAAAAACAATTTGTTTATAGTCACATATGATTTTTCTTTACTTAGCATTAGTTAATAGGCTACATGCCTCTGTCTGGCTGTGTGCAGTAGACCACATATTGTGCCGTCACTACAACAGAGCACAACTGAGAAGTTCTCACAGTCTCTTTTTAATTTCTGTCAGTCCATTTATCGTTGCAGATCTACAAACTGCAGCATAACCTCTTTAACACCACCTTAATTAGCCTCCTCAGTAATACATCCAGTCTTTGTAATCTTTTGCCTGCTCGTACTCACTCCGTGGAGTTCAGAGGACTATTAGTTGTCTCTGTTGTTAACAAGTTGACATAACAGAGATTTTCTTGGGTCTCTGAGCGTCCTTGTTTCCACAGCCCTGCCAAGGCAGGAGACGTGTAAAAATACCCAGCTTTCTGGCTCTGGTCCTACACTGCATCCCCTCCTTACATTATAGTGTGTGCGTGTACGTTAGTTAGGGGCTTGTTGATGTGTGAGTGAGCTGTAAAGTGCTGGAGCTGATAGTGTTGATCTTTTTATAAAATAGGCTTAGACAGCAGTCTTGCTCGGTGTTCCTTACAGTCCAGACCTACAAGATCCTAGAAGTCACAGCTGGAGTTACGTGGAAAAGGGGGTGTGTAGCTGTAAAACACGTCTCAGGTCACTGATGGCAGAACAGTCAGTAGTCATTATTGTGAAATATCATATATCCGTATCATGCTTCACCACGATAAAAAAGGAGATGATATGTTTGTTCCCCAAACTAAACAAGGAAACAGAATGGAGAAATTACAAATTACATTTTAGAGTCAAAACAGTTTGTTAAGTAATATAGAAAATAACCAACAGCTGGGAACCAAAGAATTGAGTGGTGAACTATGATAATAATGCACTTTATTCTAAGGATAGTATGTAAAGTAGATGGACAGGCTGAGAAACAAGTGCAACAAGTCCTGCTGTAGGAGTAACTTTCTGAGAAACCCTGTCATGTTTACACTGCAGACTTAGTCAGTATTTTCTATTTGGCTGCCAGGAGACACTTTATTTGCCATGTGTTGTGTCGTAATGATGTATGGCTTTATGAGGCACCTGTACCACACACAGATTCGTTGCACTGGGCTTGGGTTACTACAAACATGTTTGCTAAAACCAAGGCTTGGTTATTTCAGTGTTTCACTGGACATTTTGGTACAAACAGAGGTTGTGTGCATGACATCTTTTGAGACTTAATAGGGTTCATTACAAGGAGCCCGACTGATACAGGCTTTTTAAGGCTGATGCTGATATTTGTGAGGGTTAAAATAATCTGATATGACCATATATTGGCTCCTTTTTTAACAGAAACACATAACATACAGTTTTGAGTTTTGATAAAGTCTAATTATCCCTCTGATATTGCCAGTTCTAACCAGCTGTTTTGAAATGTGACAAGACATTAGCTACAGGGGTTAGCGTTTATCCTTTTTTTCAGGCAGTCTACTTGTATAATATCTTCAGTGAAAATCGGATGTGTTTCCAGTGCCCCATTTACCATTATGTCATTTAGGCAGAATGAGTATAACATAATACATTAATGGCTCATTAACTGTCTTCCACTGACAAGCAATGGCATTAGCTAACTTAGTAGCTAACTAATTTAACAACACATTAACTGCAAGCACATGTTTTATACTGATGAGTGAGGAAAGATAGGGCTGTTGCTCATTTACTTGCGACAACTGTCTTACTGACTTATAAAAAAATACAGAATCGAGTTTGTCAATAGACATAGCGGCCGACACAAATTCTGTCAGGCTTATTTAGCTTCTGAAATAAGAAAAATTAGGGGGCGTGGTTTATTAGTATTAGAAGTGTAAGTAATGTAGTGCACCTTACTATGAAGAAACACTGACCTGCTCTGCAGAACTGAGCTGTGAAGCGTCCGGTGAACTAGTGTGTTGCAAATAGTGGCGTGGTAGAGCTCCCTGGTGATGTTGGTAAAAGAAAAATACCTCAAGCACTTTTCCATTACGTTAAATTTCTTGTTACGTTTGGGCTGATACCAATTTATCTGCAGTTAGCTTAAATCAGCCAATAAAATTGGCTCACTGATGTGTCTCTGGTCAGATACACATTATATATCATGTACAGAAACTCACCTTGCAGGAATACCCATACAGTGACAGATCAACCTTCTGGAAATGACTGACAAAAGTAGCTTCAGTTTCTTTTTAGGTAATATTTAAAGAGCACAAGTGGTTACCAGCGTCGGTGCTTGAACTTAAGACCTTGAACCTATTCAGGAGGCAGTTTCTGTTTTTACCATGGCTCCCTGCTGCCCAGAGACACAGTGTTTGTTACAGGATAATGAACAGACATTCAATCTGGTTGTTAGTCAATGAGCACAAAGGTGTTCAACGCACAAGAATAAATCACTAGACTGCTGCAGACACGGAGCAGCATTATCATTCATTTCATACACTTGAGAACTGTGAGAGGGAACCAGTGAGTGAAACCAAAACAATGTGCTGAAAGGTGCAAAAAGCTCCACAGAGCCAAGGGCAATAATTATTAATGATTTTCTGTGGATCAGCTCAAATGTCTGAGACATTTCAGCCATAATAGTAACCCATGTCTGCCCTTTCATACCAAAGCAGGGGGATCCTTGCTTTATTCTGGAAGAGGTATTAGCATGTCATTCAGGTGTCATACCAGACCCTTCAGTGATGTATTTTCCCCCACTTTAGACCACTTTGGACCTCTTATTGCAATTTCAGAACACAGTGGATAATCATTGCTGCCACAACAGTGCGCAAACCACAGTACAAGAGCAGGCGATTGCGCGTCAGAAGTTGAGTTTCTCGTGATGGGAATAAGAGGCAGATCATGGGACCGTATGAGAAGTGGAGTTAGGTTCTATGGGGGATGGGATGCATCGTAAAAGTATCTAAAAAGGAGAGGCATCTGCACCCCACCCCCTCCCCATCTGTTCCCCCTCACCACCTTCAGGCTACTGCCGTGGCCAGGAATAACCCCATGTGGTCGAAGCACATGCTGGGGCTTGATTTATATCCACGGGCTACAGCACGCATCCTGGTCACAGGACGGACTAAGTTGAATTGGCACCTCAGGTAGTGAGCGGTGACGCAGGCTGCAGAGGCACAAACGGATCTGCAGCTGTGTTATCACTGCAGCAAAAAATAATACCTGAAATATTTTCCTTCACTCATTTGTCCCTTCCTTTCTCGCCTTTGTTTTTTGTGCTCTGCTTGTGTTCTTTTCACTGCTAATATCATCCTCTGTTCATGAGCTGCAGAGTGTAACCTCTCTGACGTAAAGCAGAACGTAAGCAGGTCAGGCTGTGGTGCTCTCATATGTGGACTCACTGTTCCCTTTTCTGGGCTCTTTTGCATGCGCTCTTTTGCATTTTTGTCTCTATTGTCAGCTGCGCTAAATCATGCACAGGCCTGTATGCAGCATCCAGATTAGCACTGAGTAAACACATCTTGTCAGTGTTAAATACAGTCTTTAGTCTTTTCCTGTTTGAAAACTTTGTTCCCAATGAGCAGTGGACATGTTCTCCTACTGAAACTAAATAAATGTAAAGCCATGGTTCAGGAGTGAGCAGCTGCTTGGCTGGTTATTACACAGAAAGTGTTTTACTTTAACTCTCTCTAACTTGTCCAATATCTGGACGGTCAACTTGCAGTGCGAAATGTTGTAACTTGTCATCTGTCAACCAGTTGGAGCTGTTTGTTTACCAACCATTATTCCTCCAGCTACATGTCCGTTGTTGGAGTATGATGAGGGCTGGTGGCTTTGAGCCTAAATTATGAGACATTTACTGTCTATGAAGCACAATCAGTCCAAGATTTTATTTTTTTTAGCGTAGACATCAGGAGCAGCCATTCTTGACAGGACAGGTTGTAGGCAGGGACTAGAGGAAGGACTTATGTTCAATCCACAGCACCAGGACTTTATTGTACTTTTCCTTTGTTGCCATATTTGTCAGTTAGTTTACACTGGAGCGAGACCTTTACTTGAGATCTGAGTGCACAGTGAGCAGGAGTCTCTAAGCAACGGCACAGAGTAGCAGACATACAGTACTAACAGACAGTGGCCAGCAGTTTGTATATTTGCTTGTTGCTACTTGCCAAACTATTCAGCCCGCCTTGCCTCCCTGTGCCTCTGTTTGTCTCTCCTCTCAGCTCTCTTGTCTCCTCTCTGCAGGGCGGCAACAACGCAGGACACACGGTGGTGGTGGACTCGGTGGAGTACGACTTTCACCTCCTCCCCAGCGGCATCATCAACCCCAAGGTCACTGCCTTCATTGGTGTGTAATGCGCACAGATGCAAGCACGCAGAAACACTTACAGTCACTCTCTCACACATATACACACAAACACACACACCATTTTTCTCTCACACAGTTCCAAGGCCACTTTTCTTCGCCATTTTCTTAATGAAGTGGTGGAGATTCCTTTTAGCTTGGCGCTCGTCATTGCTGTCGCAGCTTCCATTTTGACGACTGCTACGGAGAGTGCGATCAGCTTGACTCAGAGCCAGACTGCAGGCTACATCATATCCACTCATCTGCAGTAATTTCATTAGCTAATGGTGCCTTACTCTCTCTTTCTGGCTCCTAACATCTGCATGTATAGATGTATGATCTGTCGATACTTAATCACATTTCTGCTTTTTTCCTGTTTGGAATATGGCACATTAATGTTCTTCTGCTCGAACACTTAGATGAACTTGGAACAGACTGTATCAGATCTGACGTACACTTGGACCGATGGTGTTTCAGCACATTATTATTCTCCAAGTTTTGTTAATTCATCTCTTTATTTTGAATATTTTAATAACAAGGGAAATAGGAGAAATAGTACAAAAAATCTTTATTAAACTGCAGCCAAGTATAGTGTTTTTGTTTACTTAGTGCAAGGAACTGCATGATCAACTACTTATTCGCTTATTTCACTTCCCTTTTTATCACAAGAAGCATTTTCTGAGCTGTTCTTGTTACAAAGCAGCCATTAACCCCAGCAGTAGACACTGTGCACAGCATTTTTATGACAATATTTTCATTTTGATGGAAGCTTTATCCCTCAGTGCCCAACGGCTCTGTGAGGGCACCTGCTCTCTCAGCTAATTTATGCTCTGCACGTTGAACTTTTCCAGGAGGCAGCAACTGTTGAATGCAGTGACTAAGCTGAAAATTTCCAAACTGGAAATTTGGTGGATATTTTTATGGATGGTAGGTCCACCACTTTGGTCCAGACTGAAGTATCTCAACAACTCTCAGAGGAATTGCCATGAAATTTTGTACAGACTGTTATGGTCCCCAGAGGATGAATCCTAATGGCTTTGGTGATCATCCAACTTTTCCCCTAGCGCCACCATCAGGTTCACATTTGTGGTGACGAGTGACTCGACAACAGTCTGATGGAATGCCCTGAAATTTGATGCAGACATCGATGTTCCCCTCAGGACTGTAATGATTTTGACAGTCCCATGACTAATTCTTCTCAGCGACATCCTTGTGTTTTATGCTAAGCGGCTAACATGCTAAACTATGGTGACTATGAAAAGCATTAACTATTTGAGTTGTCTGGTGAATGAACATCAAAGACTAGGTGCTCTTCAACCACACTTAGTCTGTCTCAAAGAAAGTTCAATACAAGCCTTGTGTATATGTTAAGCACATCCCACACCAGGTGGTAATCCACCGTGGTCTTCTGTCTTTTCACACACAGTTATAACAGTAACAGTTGTCTTCATTATTGATTAAGCTGCCATTTTTTTCATTGATGGTTTATTCAGGAGCAGAGCCAAGTTGACACCTCAAAATGCCTTGTTTTGTTTGAAGAAATGCCCAAAAATGTTCAGTTTACAGTGAGATATGGTAAAGAAAAGCTGCCAATTCTCTCGTTTGAGGAGCTTGAATCAGAGAATGTTTGCCATTTTTACTTGAAAAATGACTGAAACTAATACATTTACCAACTAATTCGGACAAGAATATACAACCAGTTGCCAGCTAGCACTTTTTACTCCACTACATTTATCTGACAGCTATAGTTACTGGTTATTTTGTAAGATTTTATACAGTATGCACTTCTACTGTTGATAGTTTAAATATATTTTCCTGGTGATAATTCTACTATTTTCTATGACTTTTACTTAAGTAAAACAGAGTGAATTTGTACTTTGGTATTGATACAATGAAGAAAAAGAATCTAGCTACCCCTTCCACTGATAAATTTACCTCTTCAAATAATAATTTTTAAGGGAAAATCACTCTTTAGAGAGAGATCACAAGTAGATGTTGTTTTGTTTTAGGGACTCACAGGCCAGAGAGTTGGGTAAATCATGTTAAATTTGTATGAAAAAGGTGTATCTTTGCACATAACCATCAAGCTCAGTATTGCTCTGTTTTATGTATTTTTTTTTAACTCAGGCAATGGTGTTGTGATCCACCTTCCAGGCCTGTTTGAAGAGGCAGAAAAGAACGAACGCAAAGGGAAAAGTGTGAGTGATGTACACACAGCATAAAACAAGACTGTGCTTTCATGTACGATATGGAGACTCAAAATTTATTAATGTGTGTAGGTCTAAAAGGCTGGGAACAAAGGTTGATCATCTCAGACAGAGCACATATTGGTAAGTCCTCCCAGGTCCAACCCTGGACTCTTTTTTTTTTTTTTTTTTTTAGTCTATGTGTGAATGTTTGAATGTACGCCTGCAAAAAAATGTGTGTGTGTGGATGCGTGAGCCCTGCTTTCTCTGAGGTGTGTGAGAGTGTGTGTGCCCTCTCTCCCCCCTCCGCAGTGTTTGACTTCCACCAAGCGGTCGATGGCGTTCAGGAACAGCAGAGACAAGAGCAAGCAGGCAAGAAGTAAGAAACGTGTTGCTTTAAAAATGGCTCTAACACACACACACACTCACACACACACACACACACACACCATGTTCACAAACACCATGTTCACAAACATGGAGAGAGATGTCAGATCAGATGTTGCATCTCTCTGAGAAATAAGTTGAATCATTTTCCTGGGCTTATCTTGACTCTTATGAGCCACATTTTGTCTCACCATCAAATATTTAGTTTGTCAAAAGAGAAAAGAAGGTCATGGATAATAATCACTTCTTGCATTCCACAGCTTTGATTGTTATCTTTTTTTTAAACATTTATGTTAGCAGTGTCATAATCTTTTGTTATGTGAATTTTAGATTATTCATTATTGTTGTCACAGAGCCATGCTACAACAACACTGTGCCTCATATCATACACTAAAGGCTGCACAATGAACCTAAAATAAGGGTGGTATGCAAATATTACCGCAAGTCATTCAAGGACAGACACAGATAGAGACTAGCTGGTGGAGTACTTAGCAAATAAAGAGTGAGAGAATTCCCTCAGGAGTTGGTGGAGACCAAAAACAGAGGTCAAAGGAGAGTGAATGTTGGACTTATATTCTTCAACTCAACTCCAAATCAATGACGATGTTGCTCTGTAAATACTTGATGTGGAAATAAACAACTGTTTGCAAACAAGTTCACCGTATCAACTTAAAAGTTGTAAAGTAAATTTTATGGTATGTGGTATGTTTTATTCCACTCCAATTTGTTCCAATACATTATTCGCCCAGGCGGTGAACCACACCAACGTATGTGAGGAATGTTAAGCCGAGCCTGAGGAGAGCTAGCAATATTAAGCTCAAGAGAGGCCGAGTGTATTCCTGTTCAAAGCTGGGTTGTGTTTACCAGCTCAACAACCAAAGCACTAAACACCCAGCCAGCTACTGTGTGTGCATGTGTGTGTATGTGTGTTAGAGGAGAGAATGCATTTTCACCAGGGTGCCTTAATGGCACAGTCATTATAAGCTTCCACCAGATTGCCAGGCAGGATGGTGGATTTACAGCTCTGCTGCTGGAAATCAGAGCAGAATATAGTCACACAGTCTAGGTTCATGGAATATTTTATCAGTCAAAAAGATGTGGTTGAAAATATAGTTTTGTCCTTGTGTTCTTAGTTTTATAAACTTGGACATTAAAGTTTGTACCTGTTAACTCTGTGCCTGTTAACAGCTTTCAGGCTTAATTAAAGTGTAAACATTACGGCTTCTGCCTCTAAACTCTTGAAGGCTTATTTTTTATAACTAGCCTGCTGCTAGCTAGAAGATTAGAAGTGACGAATCAGTTTTACAGAGCCAAGTAAATTGACCAGCTCATTTTCTAAGAGGTGACCTGCAAGCACTGACTTTAATGTACAAAGTCAAATGTACAATTTACAAAAGGTACAGATTCTTATTTTTAAGCAGAGTTTTTGAATAATATTCCTCATAGATTCGCCAGAATTTAGTGTGAACTCAGGTTACTCTACCAGGAAGAGGACATATGTGGTTCATAAAAACAAACAAAGGAGAGATTTGCAGTCCTGTAGTTCCACTAAGATGGGAAATAATTGGTCACAGTTAAAGAACAATTGAAACCAACTCAGATCATTCACAGCATCGCATCTAGTAGCTATAGAAACATCCACACAAACAAAACCAGGTATAAAATATCCTTAGTTACAAACATATGAACAACAGAACACAGCGGCTCTAATTCAGTTAAATCTGTTCCTAGTGTACAATGTGTTCATTTCACTGCAAAAGAGATAATTAATAATTGGTTCCATCTCTACCCTAAGATCAGTGTCACATGTGCTAGGAAAACATATATATTCGTTTTAAAGATACACTGTATATTATATTTTTGCATGCGTGTGTATATCCATTCTTTCTGTGACAAAGTGTAATGGTATGTTTTTCATTTTTGTTGCAACAATTTAAATTTGAAATGTCTTATGTATTATATATATTATTTCTATTTCATGCTACTTTATATTGCTGTTCCACTACATTTCAGAGGAAAATCCTGTACTTTTTACTCTGCTGCATTTATCTTTCAGCAGTAGTTACAAATTTACTGCAAAGTTATACTTGTACTCTTGTTACTTAAAGTACATTTAGTTGATAATACTCATACTACAGTAAACTTCTGAATGTAAAACGTAATTTGTATCGGTACTTTTACTTATACTTATACTTAGGATCTGAGTGCTTCTTCCACATGTGAAAAATGTGTTTACTGTTCATTCATGCACTGTACACGCACGGTGATTGGATACTGGTGCTAATGATGAAACCAAATAACCACAGGGGATCTTTGGCTATTTCCATTCTGTGGGTTGAATGTGGGGTGAGCACATTTTGCTGTGCCAAGCATTCCTTTTAATAGTTACAGGAGGTACATGTTGAGTGTCATATGTAAATGGTTAACTAGTTTAACATGTTATTCGAGTAGTCCTTCTCTGTTACTCTGTCATGCATCAAGGGACCATACTGTGTTGGTAAAAAGTCAACTGACTTTCCAGTGAGACATCAGTGTGAAGATTTGATTTACTGGTCTATAATTTACTGTAATTTAACCCATTTTTGTGATGTGAAAAAGCTCCTTCAATCAGACATTGAAGGTCTAAGGTCCACTGTTGACTCTTCACATTTTATCTTAAAGTCAAAGGACAGCTCCAAAAACAGTTAAACTACAGGATAGTTACTGGGTCCAGAAGTTTTAAGAGTTTCACAGTAAAAAGGTGATGGCATAATGAACTTTGAAACTGTAAAAAAAAAAAAAAAGCACGCTGTAGCTTGAGATCACATGTTAATGCTTCCTCTATTTTTATTTGTTCCCTCCCTCCTTCCTTGGCCCTGCCCAGTCTCGGGACAACAAAAAAGGGGATTGGTCCAGTGTACTCGGCCAAGGCAGCACGTAGCGGCCTCAGGATATGTGATCTGCTGGCTGACTTCACTCAGTTCTCTGAAAGGTCTGTTCTAATAGTCATCTCTGGGGTTCAAATGAAATCTGTATTTAAGCAAGTTTGCTCAGACTGTTAATGCTATCCAAAGATCATTGGACAATGAGTTAGGATTGCTTATTAATTAAAGTCTGTGAGTAACGTTTATTCCATCCCCCTTTCCTTACCTGCATTTCGACCACACATAACCAGATATAAAGGAATACATTTACATTGTGTGCTATAATCACATATTATTTCTCCACACCAAAATGTGCCTCCTCTAGGGGTAGTGCTTTCTGATGGATGACTGGTCAAACCAAACAGTATAACATTCTGAAAACAACTTTTTCCATTATCGGTCTAGTTTGCGTAATCCTCAAAGCACTCAAGATGTGGTGGGAACACAAACAGGAATCCTCATAAAGGCCATTTTGCTCAAGGGTTTAGTTCCTGGGACTTGTGGTTGATATGGGCCAATGACTCTCTAGAAATGGCAAGATATGTTGTTGTGTGAACCTCATGTGTTTATAATGTCAACTGGATGTAGAATTGTATCATACCAGGCCAGTTGGTGGAGTGAATGACAGTGTGAGGAAAATGATCAATGTTACCCATTTCAGGTATAAAGTATTGGCCCAGCAGTACAAGTCTATGTACCCCACTCTCGAGATTGACATAGAGGGAGAGCTGGTCAAATTAAAGGTAAAAGAAATGAAACAGAGAAATATTTCTGGATATATCAAATAGTCCTCTTTGCAGTAACATTTGTGTGATATTTAGGACTACGTGGAGCGGATTAAGCCCATGGTGAGAGACGGTGTGCACTACATGTATGAGGCTCTTCATGGTCCTCCTAAGAAGATCCTGGTGGAAGGAGCCAACGCAGCACTGCTGGACATAGACTTTGGTCAGTGCATCAGTGTGTGTGTGCACGTGCGAATGCGCATGCCCACTGTAATTGAGCATGACTTACTCTTAACGTGTCTGGTTCCGTGCATTTTCCAATTACTAAGCCAACGTCTTTGTGCTAACCTGAGAACAGATGTCATTTCTACCTTACAAAGAGTTGTTCAGTGCATTTACAGTGATGTTACCCTCAAACACTTAAGCTTTGTGATGCTCTTTACAAAAGCCTGCTCGGAGCTCAGACTAGGAATGGCGGTAAGTTCGCTAACTGCTGCTGATGCGCTCTGGCATCCAGGCTTGACGCGCACGCTCACAAGTTAAAAACCACTCAACGCCACCTGTCTGTGCATGAGCACGAAGGCACCCTGTATCAGCAGTCTGTCAGTCAGGCAGAATAACAGAATCACTGAATCCTGAATATGCTCCAATGGTTGATGTCTGAAAGCATGACAGTTGTATTTTTCCTCTCAGATAATGACATACCAGACTGAACATGCTGATCTTTTAGATGTTTTAGTATGTCACTGTAACAGACCAGACCTGTCATTACTGAAAGCAGTGACGGCACAGAGCAGATTAAATTATAGTCAAGGTTCATCGCTGGTTATTATCATTGGTTAACACCATGCTTGTAATAACTGTGGTAGTGTCAGGGCACAGTGTCCTGCACACTGATAGGCAAACTGTCTCTCTCTCTGACTGGCTGTATTTACACTTGATTAGAAATCATGGTAGTGTCATCAGGCCTTAACTTCACCTGTATCATCACTCTTATCCAGACTTATTTGGAAATTGGGAGCATGTACAACATCAGTGTTTAGACAAAGAGCACTCTGACAGGAGACATGCCTGCTGATGGACACACTGGCTGCTTCAGGCATCGAAACTGTTCTTCTTTTATTACACAACAGTCTCTCTGAACACTGGGATGATCTGCATGTGGACAGCTACCAGCTTCTAGGCGTGGAAACTCAATTCTTGTTTGCTTTTATTATAGTGGTTGAGACACATTTTTCTAAAGCACAGCACTGAGTGTCTGAGGTAGAGGGTTTGGTGCTCATGTCAGCCTGCAAGCGGTTATCACCTCAAGGAAATCCTCAGGTATGGTGAAACAAAAGACAGACCAGTAAAATTGGTTTCAACCTCAATGAATGTTCTTTCTTTTAAGGCAGACCAATTATCGAGAGGCCATTTAGCCTCAAGTCAAACTCGGTCACACATTTTCTGCTCAGGTATTTCGCTTAATTGAGTGAATTAGCAGGTTTTGAACCAGTTAGTGTGTCCAAAGGTATTTGTATAATGAGGTGTGTTGTTCAGTGATTGAAGGAAGAAGCAGGTCAGAGTTGTCAGTTTTAGGAGATGTTCAAGCTGGACTAGTCAGCCAATTCTATCATGACACACAGTGCCTTGGGAACCGTAGTTGTGATGATTATATATCAAAAAGAACTAAGACAAGGAAAAATAGTGAGGGAAAAAACCCCATAATGATTAACTTTTCTTTTGTTGCACTAGAAATGTTCTTGTACTGTTGACAAGGGTTAGTGTAAGGCTACCAATTTACGGTATAAAGAAAAAATATGATCAGTCTTCACTCCCCCGTGTCATTGCAGGGACGTACCCTTTTGTGACATCGTCCAACTGCACAGTGGGCGGGGTGTGTACGGGCCTCGGCATGCCGCCTCAGAACGTCGGGGAGGTTTACGGGGTCGTCAAGGCATACACCACCAGAGTGGGCATCGGAGCGTTCCCCTCAGAGCAGAGCAACGTAAAAGGACACGCACAGTAACGTACACCACCCATCAGTATGCAAACACAACATTTAAACTTTAAAGCTAAGTCCTTTAAATCCTCTTTTTTTTTTTTTTTTTTAAGGATAAAGCTCACATAGGATTTAAGCTTTACAACAGCACAATGTGACAACATACTGTAGAGGATTAAGCCACCAAAGTGTGATTGGCTATGAACATGGCTGTAACAACTATTCAGTCATTTTCTCTATTAATTAATTCATTTTTTTAATCAATACAGTGTCATAAAATGTCTTATTTTGTTAATTCAGCAGTTCAGAATCCAAAAATATTCAGTGTACTATCGTTTATGACAGAAATTCTAAGAATCTGCAACCAGCAAATGTTAGGGATTTTTTGGGATGCTTAAGAAATGACCAAAATGATTATTTGATCATCAGAATAGTTGTCATTTAGCTTTCTGTTGACTTACTAATCAATTAATCGACTAATTGTTGCAGCTCAAATTGAGAAATCAAGAATGCTGAGGAAAACCCTTATACTTCCAATTTGATGTGATAATTACCTTTTTTCATGATCAAAACGTGGTGAAATGACTTGAATAATTTTGCTCTCAAACAGCGCCACCCAGAGGAGGTTATACTTCACTGCCACCAGTAACCAGCCATAGTAAATTTCATTTGCCAAGGTTAATAAATCTGTCTGTAACACCTGCTCATGACTGAAACTGAAGCCTGAATGCAGAGGCTGATGTTTAATGGCTGAATATTTTTGGCATCTGGTGCTAATTCAACCATGACTTCAGTCATGTAGAATGACGAATGATGAGAAGCTCTTCAAACAATTACCGAAAACTCCAACAACTGAGACTGCCGAACAATCTGCACATGTTGTCTTTAGGAGATCGGAGAGCTGCTACAGACTCGGGGGAAGGAGGTGGGTGTGACCACAGGCAGGAAGAGACGATGTGGTTGGCTGGATCTGGTGCTCATCAGATATGCACACATGATCAATGGCTTCACTGCGTGAGTTTGAAATGTTTTTATTGTTTGTTTGTTTGCTTTTTATATTAAACACAGTTAATATTTTTTGAATATGCTTGAGTTCTTTTCACTTCCTAATAATAATTATTAACTTTATTTAAATATCACCTTTAAAAATAATGTTACAAAGTGCTTTACAAAGGAAAAACAAGATTTAAAGAATTCTGTCCCTGTTCTCTTTCAGTTTAGCTCTCACCAAACTTGACATACTTGACGTGCTCCCAGAGATCAAAGTGGGCGTAGCGTACAAAGTCGACAACCAAACTATACCTCACTTTCCAGGTGAGTTGTGTGAGAATAATTAAGAGGCTAAGAGCTGAAAATCCAGAACCAAAAGTGTCTCTCAAATGGGAAAAAAATGTGTTGAGATGCAGTTGTTGTCATCTAAAACCACGTGGAGCTGTGTGGCCTGTTTGTACCTTCTCCTCCTCCTCCAGTCTATATGGTTAATATCTATAGAGAGCTCCATATTGATCTGTTGTCATAGCTGTTTGATTGCAGTCTCCTGTAAAGCTAATGGTATGATATTATCCCCCCCCTTCTTATTGATTTTGTGCCAGCCAATCAGGAGGTACTGCAGCGTGTGGAGGTCCAGTATGAGACGCTGCCCGGCTGGAACAGCGACACCTCGGCTGCTAGAAGCTTCGAGGAGCTGCCTGAGAACGCCCAGAAATATGTCCGCTTCGTTGAGGAGCATGTGGGAGTGCCTGGTACAATATTTTAATTATTTATTACTTGCTTTTAATTGTTTGGGCGCTGGTGGGTGGCATGGTAAAGCAGAGGTCAGCACTGTTGCCTCACAGCAAGAAGGTCCTGCTCAGTGTCAGCTGGGACTGGCTCCCAGCCCCCACACGACTCTTAACGACAAGTGGTATAGATAATGGATGGATGGATGTTTGGCCACTGCATAGTTTTATCTATGATGTGTCAGTCTAGTCATGTTTATTTTCTTACAGATTGAGTATTTACTTTTTTCCCATGTTCCAACAGCAGTTCAATTTATGAAAAAATGTGACAGCCCTAAAAGCAAAAGAAAAGAAAAAGTCAGGGCCGACACAGAGTCTTCTATCACTGATGCAGTTAAAGTAGGTCGGATGGAGGGGAAAAGTGTGATTTACTGACCTGCTGCATGTACAGTATACATGGATTTACTGTAACCAGGTCACTGCAGTACATATAGTACAATGTGTTCTCAGGTTACCTGCATAACCTGGTTTCTCCGAGTATCCTGGTTTCTTGAGTGCATGTGAAAGTACAGACTGACACACGACAGACCCGAATCTGCACTGTAGAGAAACAAACACCTAACCTCTGCTTCTCCGTTTCCTCAGTCAAATGGATCGGAGTGGGAAAGTCCCGGGAGTCCATGATCCATCTGTTCTAGACGAAGGGGGCGGGAGAAACGCAAACAAAGAGGATGCACACATCAGTGAATCAACTGTACCCTTCTTCCCCTAACCCCCACCCACACACACACACACACACACACACACACACACACACAGCCTACCTGTCTCAACTCTCTGACAGAGACACGACCACCATGTCTGTTTTTGATGCTTCACACCAGTGTGTCATCAGACCCCATTACAGTTCGGACCTCTGTGGATCAGACTCCCATCAGACTGACCTCCCTGTATGAGTGGTTCCCAACGTCTCCATCTGGATTTTTAACAGTTTTAAACTTTAAGATAACATCTCTTTTATTTGCCCTGTTTATACCGTAGTCGTTTATTTCTGACATACAACACACTCTGCGACACCAGCTGCCATCAGGTTTCTGAGAGAGGACATAAGGGAATGGACTTCACACACACACAGACGCAGACAGGGGATCAGTGCCCAGAGGAACTGTCCACAGATGTTTGGTCGGTCAGACTTTGTTCAAGTGTATTTTTGTTAATCTATGCTGTGTTTTAAATGCGCTGTGCCAGTCCAGTGTACATCAATTAAGGAGTTTAAATAAGTTTTAAAATCAGTACTTCAGATGCTTTGGACTACATCTGCTTCATGTTTTATTTTGCCAGGTGTGCACCACATCTTGACTTGATAAAGGGATTTGTTAATATTTTAAATGTGTCTTTTTTTTTTCTTTTCTTTTTTTGTCAGACAAATGTTACAGACTTCTTATGTTGCCTTGTCATTCAACCAAAAAATTAGCTTTTAAATTTCTTGTAGCTAGAGATTGCTTCCACTAAATGCTGTTGATTGAAATGTTGACACACATCTTCCCGTACTGTGAAACAGCTCATGATTTTCGGTTTAATTTTTAAGCAGTTGAGTTTTTTTCTTAAACTAACAGATAGTCTGGTTGTAAGTATCACTGTTTCAAATGAAAATCAGATCATTAGGCCAGCATCTGTCCTCTCACATTCTTGTGATTGTTTTAATCTAATAATTATCATTGATTACTTTGAACCTTTAAGTACAGTGTTCTGTTCAAGTGTAGAGGAAGGAAATGGTACACACAGTTTTACACAGAAAGAAGAAAAGCATAATACTCTGTAAGACAGTTGGTCATCTTTCGCTTTGTTTTTTTGTCCAATCTTTTCACATCATCCACTAAATCAAGATGGTTGTGTGGTTGTTAACATACTGACAATATAACACAGTTATAACATTGAGAGTGGGCTTGGGCTGACTCATGTCGTCCATTTTTGGTTTTAGGCACTGGTGTATTACAAAGTCAGATACATAGCTATTAGAAGAGTCAGAGCTGACTCATGAATATGAACATAATGTTGACATGAACATTATTTATAAGCCGTAAACTCATGATTACACTCCACTTTTATATGACATGAATGTGGCGTTGTACAGCCACAGAAGAAATCTAACTGTTTTCAACTCTTGGTGAAGCTGAACTAAACTTTTGCCACAAAATTGTCACAGATGTTTCATAGACACACACAGTCCATTTTGCTGCGAAGCATTGAGTCAAATGATCGATATCTAATTTAATCTATAACTCATGTTTGTCGAAGTCAATGATATAAAATGACATGTGATCCATGCTGACCTAAACATGATACTCAGATACAGTCTGAACCACTTCTCTCAGGACATTATTAACAGGGGTTTTTTTTTTCTTATTAAATGTATTAACTCAGCAAAACCCCATGTATAGTGTCAACGACTCCTTTGAATTTAAATGGCTGTTTTCTGAATTCCTGCAAAGCAATTCTGCATTTATCAGAATCAAAGCAGCTCCCATTGATAAACAAAGAAAATCATTCAACTCTATTCTCTGATTCATTGACGCACTGTTGCTCCAGTCTGTCCCCTAGTGGCGGTTAAGTGGGACGACAACAGTAAACCAGGTTCATTCACTCATCTCTCTCTGCTTTTCTGAGCAATGTACGTTTGGTATCTGTGACCCTGTATCTCCTGTTTCCTAACACTCTGTTTGTTGTTGTTTTTTTCTCCTGCTGTGTTAACTGCACATTTATCCCTTTACGTACTCACACTGCCAGCTTTCACCTAATCCCCTTTCACAGACTTCTACCTTCTGGCATCTGGTTAAGACTAAATGAATGTTTTAGGCTATGTACGCACAATATACTCACAAAAACACATAATGTGCTAACTCTTTTGTTCTTATTTGACCCCTTATGTGCAGTTTCCCTCATTTTATTTCCAATTAAGTGATTTTCAGGTTGGAAAAAAAAAAAAAAAGAATCATCACATTTTCCAAAAATTTACCCTGACATGATGTTTTGGTGTCTTTGGAAATTTTGGGATCTCCAGTAGAATTTAAAATAAAGTTCTGTGGGTTTGAACAACGTTTGGCTGTAGAGCATGAGTTTGTAACAGCGGTTGGGGGGGTGAAATTCAGTATCAAAACATGAGCAACAGAACAGACACACATGTACACCAAAAAAAAAAAAAAAGAAACAAAAGAAAACTGATTTAATTACAGTAGATGCAAAAAAAAAAGGTTCCATCAACATCCACACTTCACCTCCATACACAACAACACAATGACAGTTCACCACAATGCACTGGAAGACAAGGTGAACCTTTGTGTGTATAATATTTTGCCCAGATAAAGAGGCTGTCAAACAGAAATTGTCCATTTGAGATTCAAAAAATAAAATTTTACAAAATAAAAGTTCAGCAGATTCAATGCTGCTTCTACAAAACACACTTAAATAACAATCTTTACATAGGAACTAATTATCTCATTTAGAATCTCAAGATGTGCTCGTTCAGCTTTGGGTTATAAAGGAAACACAGGATAGGTTCTTTTTCTTTTGCTATCTTGTTGGGAGTACTTTCCTCAGTAGTACTGCTGGATGTAGCTCCTGCACCTTTAATGATTTATTACATTTGTTGTAAATGAATTTGAATATACCTATCATTAGAGGTGGTAGTATAACTATAATCCTTGAGCGAGTTAAAGAGCCTTTCACAAGATTAATTACAGCAGTAGAAACTGCTCTTATGACAGAGGTGAACTGTCTAATTGAGCAGATCATATTTCTTAATGAAACTGTCATGTTATAAAAGAAACATCATCCACTAAGTGAAAAATAGACCAGATGCTCTTTTGTTTCCACTCATCATTTTGCTAATCCTTAACATTCTTAATAACAATTATGTTTCTAAATACGTTTCCAAAGCTTTTTTTTTTTTTAAATAAATGATTCCTGTAGAGAATGTTTTAATGATTCAGCCCATCAAATTTCTTTTTTGTACCCTCAGGAAAAGACAAGGATTAAAAAGAAAAGAACACAAAAAGTTCTAATGTGTTTCACAGCGTTTTCTTGAAAAAGTGCTTTATAGTTGAAAAGTTTAAGGATTATCCCTTAAAAAAAAGCTTTTATGATAAGTCTAACTTGGCAAAACAATTTGACATCCAATGAATATATTCACTTCCTGGTAACGCTGTTACATCTGGCCCCATTAGACCTTTCCCACAGACAAATATTTTCACCTGCCACAACAGGAAGGGCACAGGTGTCAGCAATGACACCAACTTCCTCGTTGCATTCAAGTGATCCGGTGAGCCGTGACAGAGTAGCCGTCATTATATCACGGGAAGCGTGGGATAAACCAAGATGTTAAGATGAGACTGGAAGTGTGAAATCAACCAGGAATACATTTGGCAGATGTGTTAATGAAATGGCCTCATTTGTTTGTCAAATGTGAGGACCGATTATTTCCATCTGGTCCACAAACAAATCTGTGGTCAGCGGTGTGTGTTTGACGATAAGGAGTGTATATTTGGCCTCAAGGCTCAAATAAATGAGGCCAGTGTACTCTTCAGCTTCATGATTTGTTAATACGTATACTGGTAAAGCTCTGAATTTTCTACAGTATTGGATTCTTTTGAGGGACAAGTCTACCTTCAAATATTCTCAAGTATAAAGTTTAGAGAATAGTTTTCCTCATGAGCACTAGAGGGAGGCATTTGCCTGCAAATGACTGTGATTGCTAAACACTTGTTAATGGACTGCCAGCATGAGAGGTTGGTAGTTGTCTCCTCGACAATCTTTTATGGAAGGTATCATGAACTCACAGACACTGAGAGTGCACAAATGCTTTCATGGGTTGTTCCGCTGTAAGCAGAACCAGCCATACGCAGCTACAATTAGGCAGGAGAGCGTTTCTGTCAGTCTCCCTCCTCTCTGTTAGTGTTTACTCTCACTTGGCTTTTAACCACAGCCTCACCTGGAGCTCATTTCCCTGCCTTCACCAAGCTTCCTCTCCCTATTTGACTACATCTGAATGTGCCAACAATCCCTAAAAACCCACACTCACATGTGCGGAATTCACCCAGATGTGTCCGGCTGTCGGAGCAGGACAAAAAACATCCTGATTTTCCACAAACTGGACACTGTGACAAACTCCACAGCTGTCCAGAGTGAGGTCATCTTGTTGAATAAACTGTGTCACCTTGAAGCACGCACACACACACATGCACACACTGGCATCTGGCAGGAGGCCTAGCCTTCCTAAGTATTGTGTGACTATGTTGATGAGAGGCTGGACACTGTCACAGCAGGCCGGAGGGCACCGCTGCCCCACGATGTGGGTCGGAGCTGTGCTAATTTTGTGACCAGGGGCACCTCCCTCCTCTTTACACCCCCCCCATCATCTAACACACACACACACACACCCCATCTCTTGTACCGCTCATTCAGTCCTCTCTACCCTCCAAACTCAACCTCTGTACCCCACCAACAACCCCTCCATCCTTTCTGTGCGCTGCTGCTGCTGCTCCCTCCTCCTCCCTCCTTCATTTGAATCCCACAGTGAGGCCTCTTTGTGCAGTGGCTGTTGCTGCATTGTGCTACAAAGGGAAGCAGAGTAAATGGACAAGCAAATGAGTTTTCTCCTTCAGCCAACTGTGGTGTTGGGACACACACACACACACATGCTCTGATCCACTCACCTACATGCACAAACACAAACTGTTTCACCCGCAGAGATACATACCCTTTCAGAGATACCCTTTCAGAAAGCTTTCTGCCTCTTTAAACATTTCTTTGAACTGAACTTCTTTTATTTGTGCGCCCATGACCTTTGACCTAGAAACAAAGGCCTCTGTAAGAAAAGGAAATGGCGTGACATACAGCAGAGTGTGCACATATTATCACGTCCATCAAGCTGTGTCTTAATCTCTGAGTTCTTGCTGCTGCTGTTTTTTCTTTTTTATCACTTTTTTATACTTTCCCATATCACTTGGATCCTGCACCTTCCAGGAAAGTCCATTTTTTTGTAGAGTCGTATTTTTTAAACCTGCATTTGTCCATTTTCAGGCAAGTGGATGTAAAGCAGTAAGCTGTTAACATAGCTTTGACATCTTAGCACTTTCTGAAGTTATTATGGCTAATGTGTTAGCAAATAAGACAATGACAGACACGGAGCAACATTAGCATTCATTGAGAATCGTATTTCTGGCCACATGTAATATATTTATATTTACCGTCCTTGTAGCTCTGTTTTGGTCTCCATACACCCCTTAGTGGAAATATCCATCTTTTTAGCTGCTAAGTGCTCCACTATGTTCTCCAGCTACATGTAGTTGTTAACAAAGAGGATGTCAGAGTGAACCAATTTCGTAAAGTTGCAATGAGCTGAAAGATGCTAAAAGGAGAAGAGGGGCAGAGTTGGGTGTCAATTTTCTGTGGGTTTTGTCACCGCAGGCAACTTGTTTCACATTACACATAGTCATTTGATCTTTTGTAAATGCAAAAATATTCATTAGTGCAGCTTTAATATCTGAAGAATGAACAGAGGTAGCATCTTAAAACATAAGAGGAGTCTAAACTAAAACTATGAAATTGTTACTTGTCTTGGGTTGAGGAAATATGCACTTGTGTGATGGGTTTACCTTCATCTCATGTTACGTTCTCTCTGTCTCTCTGTTAAGGTGGTCTGACTTTTGACCAAAGGTCAACAACTAGTAGCATTTAGGTCACACATGTTTTTGTACAGGCAGCACATCTGCCACATTTTCCTACAGTCTCACACTTAAAGGGGATATTCCACGACAAAGAGCAGTGAAAATCATGGCTCGAGGCCTTGACTCCTTCTTGCATCTGAGCAAGTTTCACATTTTTAAATGAAATCCTGCGCACTATCCTTCATTTTTCATGTATCATTAAGCACTGCCATTATCATTAAAGAGGCTGGTTCAAACCGAAGTATTCGTGAGAGTGATTTCAGGGTGTCTGATGGCTCTGCGCCACTTCTACAGTGCTCTTGAGCAACTCTCCCTCTCCCTGGTCTGCTCCGCGACTGACCCGTCGCTCTAACCTCTCTGTGGAATGCGTGGCTGTAAAAGCCCACCAAGTTGTTTTTACTCACTATCTCACTTGACCCTCCTTCACCTGCTTCAGTTCTTCTCCCGTCATCTTTCCAGTCCCCCCCCCCCCCCCCCCCCCCCCCCCCCCCCCCCCCGAACTGTGGCCGCTCTGTAAAAGATCCCAAACACAGCAGATGTGCGACGGCCGACACTGCTAACAGCTGTCAGCTCTTATATCAGCTCCTGGTAAGTCTCTAACCCACACGCGCCAACCTGTACGTCCTCTTCACAACAATCACCAGCAGTTGCAGCACAAACTTCAAAGGTGAAATCCAGCCTGGTGGTGGAAGAAGAGAAGAATAATAAATTTACCCTCATCTCTATTAAATAGATCCTCCTGAGGTGCTATTTCATTAAAAGCAATACATAATTGAACAATAAATATTGAACAATAAATATCCCTGATATCTGTGACTTTACACGTTTAACCCTTTTCTTTATCCTCTCACCAGTGCCTCCTCTCTCTTTTTCAACCTGATAAACCCTAAGCTTATTAAATTTAAATTAATTAATTGAATATTAATAGATTCTTAATTAATTAAATGTTAAAATAGGGTAGAAAAAAGCACAACTGATTAATTGATTTAAATCTTTAGAATAAACCCAATTCATTTTGATGTCTTACTCTGGAACTTCTTTTCTCATCCCCCCCAAGAAACCTTGATGTTGCGTTTAGGGGGACTGTATCCAGCAATTTCTGGAACTTTCTGAAACTGACAATGTAACATTCATGCCTTCTTCACACAGTGACTGGCCAGGTGTGTGGAGGTTTGAATGTAGGCAGGATCTGAACGTCCATCACTTTTCATACTGGCTCTGACTCCACTTCATCTAACCTCATTGTTTCTTTCTGGCTACTATACCCTGCTCAACATCTGGCTGCTGTCCAAGGCCTCGCTGCCCATCTCTGGCAGCTCCACTCCTCGACTGTCACCCGTCCTGTCTCCCTTCCCTTACCCTCTGCTGAAAACTCACTCATGTCTGGCCCTTACCGCAGCCCAAACCCCAGCTTCAGCCCTGCTCCCTGAAAGCTTCGAACCCCCCACTCCCACCCACCCCCAAGCCCCGACCTCGACTCCAACCCCGGGTCCCAGCCTCTGGCCCTGAGCTTTTACCTTCTCCCCAACCCAGCTGCTGTCACCTTCCCAGCCGTCCAGCCCAGCATGAGAAGCCCAGCAGCTGTTGATCAATGGGCAGCCGGAGCCTGTCCCCTCCCCTGACCTCCTACCCTTACACATACACACTCACACACACACACACACACACATACACAGATGCACGCACACACTCTCCAGGGAGGCAACAGATGGGGGTCAGCCAGAGGAAAGGGGTGTGGTGGGCTACAAAGGGCTGGGTTAGGTGTGTGTTCGGGTCTGTATCTGTGAGTCTTTATGTGTGTGTTTGTCAAATAGCTTATTCCACAATTAGATAGATAGATTCATGCATGTTTCTGTATGTGTGTGATCTTGTGTGTGTATGTGTGTGTGTGCGAGTGTTTGAGGGGCTGTGGCTGGACATTTGCTAGCCGCGTGTCTCCAGTATGGACAGGTGTTGGTGTCAGCAGCGTCCAGACTCTTTTCAGCAGCTGCTGCCACCCCTCTTCTCCCCCAGTCCTCTCCTCTCATGTCTCCCTCCCTCCCCCCTGACAGATGTAGCCACACCACCACCACCTCTCAGCTTTTTATGGGCCCAGTCTGTTTTGACTTTAAATATTTGCCCAGGAGGCGTTTGTTCTGTTTGAGTGAGGAGGAGTTGAAGAAGGACGGGGGCAGGCTCACAAACTCACACACACACACACACGCACACATACACATGTTCTCTGTGTATGAATATGTACACCTACACCCCCCATCCCCCCATCCCCCACCCCACCCTCCTTCTGTGTTTACACACACCTGTATTGGGCAGATATTGAGAACTGGTTTGTCTTGTTTTTGTCTCACCAGAATAAAAGCCTGTCTCGCAGACAAACAGCTAACACAGGGAAAGAAAACAGTGTGGCCCTGATGGTGAAGATCAGCTGACAACTGTGAAAAACACCAGGAGCTGACAGCTGATAGCAAATGGATGCTCACAGAATTGGGATTTTATTGCACCTGTGGAAACCAGAAATCTCTAATGTGACGTCATTTAGTTTATCAGTGCTGTGAACAAGATTTTTGTCTTTGTATGCAGGTAACAATGATGGTTTATTTATAGTAGGTATAATTATATAAGAAGTAGTCTAACATGGGGTAAGGTTCAGACTTTTATTAAAGCCACACTTATCAAAATTTTTCTATTAACAATGTATCAAATGAGTATATGTAATGTGAAAAAAGTTGCGTATAGTGAACACTAGCAAATTGCCACATGACTCTGTAGCAACTGCTTGTGTGTGTCATATCTTTTGTATAAGGTGATTTTACGTCAGTGTTGTGTTTACAGCTTGTTCGTCAGGACCAGGTAGCCAAAACAAGTAAATGAATACTGCTTCAAAGAATAAGAAAGAAATACATGTAGAAATTTACCTCCTGATTTGTCAAAATAAAGTCAACTTATTTGCTTTTAATGAAGATTTCAATAGCACCTGATGAGCTTCATCAGTGGGAGTTGGCTCTGAACTGCAGATATATGGAACTTCCTGATTCTCATTCATTCTCAGTCATTCTATACTGTATAAAAAGGGTGGTAATATATCAGCTTATGTGTGCATTTTTACCCTTTGTGCATCCAGTCAAAGTGAATTTATGTTTCTCTCTGATGCTGCACAGTAGTTTCTGGCATGTTTTTTTCAAATATATCCTCCTGGGTTTGAAGTAACGGCACAGCAGAGGTGCAGAAAATGGCTACAGAAAAGAGGAATCAATTAATAGCTACACCTGTAGTCCTCATTTTCATATTTTCTACAGGAAAAACAGAAGAAACACCAACAGGCTAAAACTATGCATCAACAAACGCTAATCTTAAGGTGACACACACGCTGCAAAGTGTTGTGCGTTTCCAAAAATCTCCGATGAGCGACTGAAGCTTCTGCTTGTGATCCATCAGAGAGAGACAGAAAGAAAGAAGTTAGAGAGGAATGTGGATATAAAAGAATGATATACAGTTGGGGTTTGGAGTTGAAAGATAATTAGAACAGCAGTGAAGGATTCTGCTGCTGATCCCAGAAAAAACACCTCCACCAGCTGGGTTCAAAGTCCAGGAGGGAAGGAAAGACAAGGAGGAGAGAAGACAGAGAGAGAGAAAGAGAGAGGGCCACAGGAAGGAAGAGATTTGGGGATCTAGGAGAAGAGTGGTGGAGCACACCTTGTTGTGCCATCTGGGCTAACTCCCCCACCACAAACACCCTCCCTCCTCCGCCCCCCTCCCCCTCCCAGCCCATTAGGACGGAGGATTAAGGTGGTGGCAATTACAAGACGCAGCCGACAGGAGCGTTACCTGGCAGTACATTTAGCTGTCCAGGGGAGGGGAAACGGGAGGGTGAGAGAGGGAGGCGGCAAAAAGGAGAAGTTATAAATGAGATGGGTGGGAAAGGGGAGATAATTAGACAAAAAAAAAGAAAAAGAAAAAGACAACACAAACACGTCAGGAATGTTGTGATAACAGCAAAAAGAAACTCAGCCGACTAGCCTTCAAAAATGGCAGAGTGAGCAAGTGGGTGCCAAACAGATGCTGGTACAATTGCTGCCATGCACCCCACCCCACCCCACTGGCTGGCTGGCTGGGTGGAGGGGGTGAGGGGTAGAGTTGGTGGTGTTGAGGGTGGGGTGGGGGGGGGGGGCTGCTACAGCTATGGATGGCGCCCATATGGCCGCAGCTGATGGGGGTGATTGTCGGTATTGTTCACTTTGTCAGCGATCCTGGGGATGCGGGAGAGAGCTAATGATAATGCAGAGTGCAGATGTGCTCCGGAGCAGCCCAGTCGTTAAGCAACAACAGCTTATGTTTTCTGTGCGCACGCGTGTGTGTGTGTGTGTGTGTGTGTGTGAGAGAGAGAGAGAGAGATAGAGTGCACGTGCATGCATGCTCCTAGGTTTGTGTGAGTGTGTGTGTATGTGTGTGTGTGAGAAAGAGAGTTACAACCACAGCTGCTTGCCAGCCTGTCTTGCCTTCTTGAGTAGACCTTCTGGAAGACCTACTATATGCACACACACAAACTCACAATCATACATGTCACATGCGTGCACACTCACAGCTGTTGGGTTCTTTAATGTGGGTCTACACTTTTTCACACTTTTTTCATCCAGTGATTCTTGTGCATGAGGTGCAGGGCTCGAACCTTGCATTTGAGGTCATTTTCAGTTTTATGTGAATAAAAACGTTAATGGAGAGTTTATAACACTTACATTTTTGAACTTAGTGTGAAAGCTTTTTGAACAGCATGGCGACCTACAAATTAGCTCTGCCCACTCACAGCAAAAGGTCCTGGATTCTACAGATGCATCCATCAGATACACTGGGTTGATATCGACACTGATACTGACTGCATTAAGTGGATCAGTTAACAAGCATGTCTGATCCAAGGTAAAGTTTCTTTAGCCTCTTTCAGACATGGAATATGTAACACTGCTGGCTTCAGACACATCAAGACCTTTACAGAAAAAGCCATGTTGTGAATCTTGTGCGTGTGTATTCATAGATGAAACTCTTTCTTTGTTGAGTTTTACTAGTTGTTGTGACTTTTACGGAAAAGTGGCACGAGACTGTCATATTAAATCGCTGTTAGGTTAAGAGAAAGGGGTGCATGTCTGAAAGAGGCTTTTGTCATTGTCAAAATAAAATTAAACAAAGGTTTGGCGCAGGTTAGCTGTATGGGTGAATTCCCTCCTCATTTTTTTCTCCATATTTTTCTCCATCACCTCCATCCCCATGCTGTCAGAATCCTTGCATTCACAAATCTGGTGTCACCATACCTGACCAGTGATCTTTCTTCCCGCATTTCTTGAGCCAATCAGGTGAGTATCACTAAATATAATTCCAATTGTATCATTTTGTCTCTTAGAGCTACAATTGTACAACCCATCACAACTTTGACTTCCAGGATTTCCTGAGAGACTCAACTAAAAATTTCCATTAACTACGTGAAGGCTCGACTCCACTGGATCCTGTCTTATCTCCTATCTTTATATGGGGCTACACTTTGTCAAGACGCCGCACAACCAAGGAGTCTAATCATCAAAATCTTTGGCGATGGTGTTGTGTTACTTTACATAAGAGTAAAGGTGTCTGAATTGGTATTAGGAGAATAAAAGTGCATCAGTGCATACCTACTAGAAATCAAATCCACTGTTCAGCTCAGAATTTTTTCGTGTTGAGTTTGTGTCGGTTTCCTCCAGGTACTCTGGTTTCTTCCTGCAGCCCACTTAGATGAAATGGAAACCATAAGTTTGAGTTGTTGTTTGCCAATTGTTGTTTGACAGACTGGCAACCTGTCCAGGTTCCAGTTCCCTGAGTTTAAGCATCAGAGCTGATGTTGGAGGAAAAACATTCAGTTCTCACAAGCTGTTTTGTAGCTGACCCTGATCGGTCTTTCCTGTGTGAGAAATTCCCCTCAGACCCACATGTATCACATTTAATCATGTTTACTGATTTGGTTCACTGATGCCACTTGTTATTTGTTAACACACATTTCAATGACTTGTGGGCAGTTTAACCAAATAGTCAAACTATCCAGCATTTTACACAGAGCAAGTATAAGAGTACAACAGCTGCATGCTAACGGTTCTGCAAGGCTTGGGTACAGTGGTGCTTTGAGTTAGATGTTAACATCAGCATGCTAACACGCTGATTATAGCCGGTACAATCTCTACAATATTTAGCATGTGTTTAGCATGCTAACATTTTCTGATGAGGCTGATGGGAATAGCGTTAGTTTTGCATCTGCTGAGTCATAAACTGGAGTATTGAACACACTGAAATTCTGAGCTGTTGAAGCGCTTGATGAAAAGTTAAGCGATCGCCAAAGTGACAACAGTTCATCCTGTGGGGGACTTTGAGGAGTACCAACCAGCTATTTGGGAGGCAGAGCCCTACATTAAAGGAACAGACCTGACAGCATACAGTGTATTCAGTAAGGAAAAAATTAAAGCTGGAACAAGAAAGAAAGACAATGTCTCTTTTGACGACTCACTCTCGCTCTTTTGGTCTGTTTCTCCTCTCTTCTGTTCTCCTCTCCTCCCCTCTCCTCCTTCTCTACTTCTTCCCCACCACCATACAGATGGTCCCAAGCTGCCTTCAATAATCCAATGCACAGCCATGCCAGTACACCCCGGGCTACACCCCTGATGCTACACTACTCACACACACACACACACACACATATGCAGAGACAGTGCCAGTTCCCTAGGCAGGACCCCTGTCTCTCTAGCCCAGATTGGATCAGTTTGGTTCAGCATGGAGCAGTAACACTGGGCCTTAGGGCTCTACATGGGCCTGCAGGGTCCCACGTTGGCCTCAAGTAGCTGTGGCTACAATGGAAAAAAGCTCTGGGGCTCGATTGTGTATCTTTTGATGGTGACTATTAGTATTATTACACAAGCTGGAGTGGCCAGATGTTTTCATTTTCATCAATCTAAGCCTGGTCAACCAGAGAAACACAAGAGCTGACACAACAACAAAACCACAGAGAGAGAGAGTGAGAGAGGTGGAAGAAAAGCAGTGAAAGGGCGATGAGCGGACACTGAAAAAAGAACTTCTTAGGAGATAAAAGAGAAAGAGACGGAGAACGGAGACGAAGAGTTTTCAGGAAGGAGCGAGGGAGAGGGCGGGTGGAGAGTGACGGAGGCAGAGGGAGAGAGAGAGAGAGAGCGTGATGGAGGGATGGGGGCAGATAGAGAAACAGGAGGGATGGAAAAGAAGGATGGGTACGCAGAGGGAGGGATGGACAGAGTGCGGCGGATGGGGGAGGGATGGAAGAAGGGATGGAAGGAGGAATGTGACAGATGGGTCGTGCCTGGCCAGAGCTGGGAGGGAGCGGAGAGGTTGGCATCACAGGGTGAGAGAACACACACAAAGACACACACACACACACATGCACACACAATAACTGCACGCATGCATGCATGTGCGCCAGTTAACTCCTCTCATGCACATTCTCTGCTGTCAGGAGTGTTTTCGATGTCTTTCCTTGTGTCAAGAAAACGTCGACCATATGATAAATAGACAAATAAATGCCGCGGCGGACATGTTTCGACATATTGTTTGCATAAATTTATTTTCCGCTCCTGCAATCTATTTCTCCATTGGCAGGCTGAGATGATAGTTCAATATGCTGAGTCTAATTCATGATTTCACATCACAATTTTCCCAAAGTTGTCCTAGAAATCAAGATCATCTTTGGGATCAGCGTGAACAACATGAACTGAGGAGACTCCATACTGTTGAACGGCTTAAAGCACACAGCACTTTGAAGTAAAACTGCAACAGTGGGATCAGTTGGATCCGATGGCCCAAAGGGTTAACTTATTATTATTGTATTGTCATGTACCGCACCGCACCATACTGTAACGTATCTCACCATAGTAGTATATCTCTGCCGTATTGTTGGCAAAAAGTAGATCCACGCATTGTTGTCTGCTCCCACAATAGTAATTCAATGCACTGTTACTTTGTTTGTTAAAGCTGCCACATCAAATGGTACCATATACCATATCACACTCTATCATTTCACTGCATAGTATGGTATCAGATTGCACTGTGTGGTAACACACTGTACTGTACTGCTCTGCATTAAGTACAGTAAGCAAAGTCTAGTAATCTTCATCCAAGTAGAAACAAGACTAAACTTTTCTCTGTCCTTTATAAGAGGTTAAAGTTTATTGTTGTATGATAATGTGTGTGTAATGTTTTTTATATATATCTTATGTATTATCGTATATTGTTTAATGTCATCCAAAGAGCAGCATTAAATACTTACCTGAGTCCTGGACTGTACTAAACACCTTGTGTTATTGTGTACTGAAGTTTTGTTAGTCAAGTTGTTACTTATTTTGTTTTGTTTGTTGTAGTAAATATTAAGTATTTATTTCTGGTTATTTTAGTTACTGTGTTCTGTCCACACCTGTGTGCTTGTGTCTACACATACCTCATCCTGTGGTTTTGTAACATATTGTACCACATTACATTGTACCATATTGTATTGCATGGTATTGTAACAGAACTTATCATATGCAACAGAACCAATTATCAGTATGTTCTTAGTGTTTTTATCTTGTGTCGGGCTTTAATTCTATCTCTAAAAATTCGATGTCTTTTTTTATGTTTTTTACATGTTTGGATAAATGTGTTGTTATGTGTATGATGTTTATGACTGAATCAGGTCAACTTATTTACCAGGCATTCTGTTCAAAATCTGTTGAACCATTAAACACAGAGTTTAGATGAGATGATGCCTGTTTTTGTCGCCTCATCTCGCTGTTTTTGTACTGTAATGTTACATGCTGCTGAAAAACCTAACTCTAAATGGGTCAGGACAAAACTCTAATGTGTCATTCCAAAGTTTCAAGTCTTAAACTTCTGTCAAGTTAAAGGTTAGTATAAACCGACAATTGGATGTAAGACACATACTGATCCTTATTTTTGCTGATTTGAAAATGTATTGCAGCTTGACAGCGCCGTGACACATCAAATGCGACTGTGAATTTTGTGATTTGTTATGCTATCAATAGTAAGATACAGCAACAGGGATATAGAGTTATTTCTCAGAATACTGTGTGTGTGTCTTTGCGTGTGTGCGTGTGTGTGTGTGTGTGTGTCCCTTTCATCGTGTCTCCACTGTGTTTCAGCAGGAGGAAAGACACGACAGAGAGAATGAACTTCACTCTTCCACAACATCACAGCTGGCTGACTGCTGCTTTTGCTTATCATGTGTCCGTGTGTTTCTGTTTTTGTGTGTGTGTGTGTTGTGCTTACACATGTGTACAACTCAGCAGGCAGGTGCAGCAGATGTCCGGCACACACGTCTCTCTCTCTCTCTCTCTCTCTCTCAAACATACACACACGTACAGTAACGCCTTTAACATCCACACAGCAGCAGCAGCAGCAGCACGGCAGGTTGAGTTATAGTGACACTAAAGGACCCCTCCCTGCGTGACCCCGTCAGGTCACTATGGCGATGATAAAGTGCTGAGTCGTGCGTATGTGTCCCGGTGCCAGCAGTTTCCAACAACACCCCGAACACGCCCTGGTAGTGCCCCTTATCTGGCAGACACACACACAGCTGGGAGAGGATGGCAGAAGTATGGAGGACAGAGGAGGGCTCATTTCTTTCTGCAGGGTTTCATTGTCACTTTCACCTCAAAGCCGGTTAATTTGCCTGTTTATCCCAGACGCATCCTCGTCCAGCGAATCCTGCTGATCGAAAGATTTGTGTCTCCCCTCCTCTTTTTTTTCCTTTCTCTATTTTTCTCTCACTTATGTCGAGAGTTCGTGGCTGCTCTCACTCCATACAAGAATCACATAAAGGACAAGTACTGTTTAATCCCATCGTAGCACAGCCCTAAAGACAGACCAGCTGGAGGCCTTTGTGTTTGTGTATGAGTGCGTGCGTGTGAGTGTGTGTGTGTGTGTGTGTGCACGCCATATCACAGGTTATATAAACCTGTGCTCATCGTGTGTGTGCAGCCACTGTGTGAGCTGCTGCAAAGTGAGTGAAGTGCTGCTAAATGACACTGTTATCTGAGTTTTTATCATATTTGTAGATACATAGATGTGTGTGTGTGTCTGAACGGTTGTGTGGGGGGTTGCGGAGGAGATGGCGGGTGCGGGGGGGGATAAGTTGTATCTGTGGGGCCCCCCTCTTACAGAGACACACAGATATTCAAGTTCGAGTTGTGTCGCCTTTTGTTTTCAGGAAGGGGGGTTGAGGGGGGTGGCCGGATGGATGGATGACTTGCTGGGACACTGTGCCTCCTGATTCCCCAAAAAAATCCACCCCCTCTTTGCCTCCCTCCTACGCCACCACCCACCTCCCCAACTCCCTCCCTCCCCAGCCCAGTGTAGTGCCACTGTATTGTCTGCTCGCAGGCGGGCCGCTTGTTGCTTGCCTTCTGTCCTGCTGTGCTGAGTGCCTGACAAAGGGGCTCTTTTAAATATGCAGATAATCCTCGATCACACACACACACACCAAATACACACACGTTTGTGTCCCTGCTTTCCTCTTTCTCTCTCTCTGTCAGTTCTTCCGTGGCTAGACCTGGCCTGGGAGTTTCCTTTTTTCACAGAGAATCAACAAGTCTCAGACATGAAAAGGATGCAGGAGGCTTTTCTGTCCGATCGTTGCGGTATAAGCTTTGAAAGAATGCTTTGTGGAGAGGCTGTCTTGTCAAGGCCAAAAGCTGGAATCCTGTTTGTTGTGGTCTTTGTGACGGAGCTTTGTTCTTACTGTACATTTGACTAGCTTCGTTTTTTTTTTTCATGCACAGGAAAATCCACTCTTAAAAACAAGCAGGTATTCTTGGGTGCAACTTAAAAACAGCAGTCCTTGCTGTGTGAATTTCTGTCACACGTAATACACAAACACACTGCTACAAGAAATTAGATACATAAACATGTGTCTGGTGTCCTTTTAGATGGAAACATCTGTCTCGAGCTGATTTTGGAAGTTGCATCAAAGTTAACGGAGAACGCTTTCTCAGCCAAATCTGCAGATGTCGGTTTAGAGAGGGAGAGAGAGAGACGAGGAGGAGGCTGGAGGGCGGTTCGAAAATAAGACGCAACAGTCAAACATCAGGACACTTGGAGTCTGCATGACACTTTTCTCTTTATCTCCTCCTCCCCCACACACCCTCCCATCATCCCTCCCCTTGGTATGAGAGCCCTCCATTGGCAGCTTTGGCAGAGGCCGCTCCCCTCACGCGAAGCGGGCGGAGTACAGGGGCCCGGGCCCCCAGACAGGAGCCCAAGCTGGTCTCAGCCTCCCAACATGTTGAGCTGGCCCGCCTTGGGCACAGCCAAATGGTTCTGCAGCTGCCCCTTTGTCCCCCTTCCTTAAGTAAACAAAGGACAGAAACAAATTAATGACCTACATTCACAGCAAACCTCGCACAGCCTCCTCGCGCAGAGAGAGAGAGAGAGAGCAGTTGTCTACAAGCAGATGTTCACTTACAACACTGCAGATTGCAATTAATGATCACCAAGCAGCACGTAACCAAAGGATAGGGTCGCTGTATTTTCCACAGCAGTTATCATAATGTCTGCTGTCTGTCTGAAATGACAATTGAAAGCAGCCCTGGGATTAGGTACTTCAGAAGCTGACTTTTAACATGGTTAGATGGTTTGAAAAGGAGACGTCTTCTAAAACTGTAAAACATGTCCATTAATAGATAAACACATATATTACCCACCTTCAAATGTAGCCTGAACCTGATACTGTTAAAAATAAATGTCACATATAAAGTCTGAAAATGTTTGAAGTCTGCCTGAACTGGACACCAAACCGAAATCTTTGTAATACTTCTAAGTTTCTTAAACCAACATTAGGCACTCATCAGACAGAGGACAATGTCATAAAGATTAGGAGTGAGCTTATCGTGTGAGTGTGCGTTGGGGGGCTTACTGAAGAGACCATCTGTGGCCTAATGAGCGCTGCTCCTTGGCCTCTGAGTGCAGAGGCTTTTAATGCATCTGTAAGAGCAGGTTTACTGAGCAGCGAGACATTAGCTAAAGCTGATTTCTTTACTGGAAAACTGTACTTGAGGAGCTTTGGAAGAAGTGTGTGTGTGTGTGTGTGTGTGTGTGTTGCTGGGGGTTTGGATCCCAACAAGCTGCTGCACATTTTCTTCTCAAATGCAGCCTACATATCAGGAGCTGTGCAGGCACGAAAAAGAACACAGTGAGACACACACACACACACACACACTTCGAAAAGTGCGCCGTGCTGTGGTCCAAACACGATGGCCTGCTGTACAGCTTATCACACACACATACACACACACACAAACATGTAAGTACACATGCACACGCTTCCAACTTCCACCCACATCGCAAGTCGCAGAGGAACAGGATGCTAAGACATCCCGCACTGGCCCTTCTGCAACCTGTAACTGTGTGTGTGTCTGTGTATGAGTGTGTATGTGTGTGTAAGCTGCAAATAAGACAAGGTTACAGAATAAATGACCAAAGTTTCCAAGTTGTCCACGTACAGAAATGTGCTTAAAAAAATGACAGATTTGAATGTTCGGCTATCGGTGTGATTTTAACGGCAGCAAAGGAGCTGTGAGGTGAAAACTCAGAAAAAAAGAAAAGCAAAACAGTTTGAATTTCAAGATTCTTATAATTTATTGCAGTTTGCACACAATTTAAAAATGTCAACAACAGCACACCAAAAAATTACAAAACTAAACACAATTAGAATTTACTCCCCTTGAGAAAAACAAACAAAACAAACAAAAAAAAAAAATCAACCCAACTATGATTGTCAAAGCTAAAAATGACTAAATCTGAAAAAAGGAACATAGAAGAAAAAGCAAAGAAAATGTTTTTAATCTCAAGAGGGAGCAAATATATCTCAATTGAAATCTGCTTGTTTTATTGCTCAGTCATTTCACGCCCTCCCTCCCACCCCCCACCCCTTCCCCCCATCTGTCATCATTCCATAAACTGTCTATGACATTTGAACATTTTTATTTTTATACCTTGCTTTAAAAAAAGAAAACGAAAAAAAAGCCCCCTCCCCCTCCCCTTTTATTTTTCAAGTAAGTACAGCAAAAAACATGGAGATGTCTCATCAGGGTGGTTTCTTCACAGCGTCGTGAGCAGTTGACATCACTCCCACAACTCCACCCTACACTTACACATTAAAAAATCAAAATTAAAATAATAATAATTCCAAAATAAAAACAGCCCGGACTACAGCAGTTTAAGGCGGTCAAGTACAACCAGAGGAACAGAACGGAACAAAAAAAAACACAGCAGTAATGATGAAAACAACAGCAGGATGGAGTGAGCCCATATGCAGAGATGCTGCCAGTGAAGAAATAACGTTTCGAGGAAAAAAAAAAAAAGGAGGCGATGTGGTGCAAACTGCCGCAATGTCACCCACACTGTTGCACTGGCAAAGCCTGTAGGTGCCACCAGATGATGGGGCGGCACATACGACCACCCCACCCAACACATGCACATCAGTGGAGGAGCATGCACACACATACATTTGTACGCACGCAAAACACACACACATGCACGCATACATATCTGAGTGAGGGGAAATGTGGAGCCTTCACTTCCCAGTATCTCTGTTTCAAATGTTTTTGGATTGTATAAACGCTTGACCATTATTTTGAAAATCACAACAAAAAAAAAAAAAATTGTGATACAGAGGTTAAAAAAATATTAAACTGATGTAGCCCCAAACCCAAACACAACATTCACATACAAAAAAAAAAGTTTTCCAATCACATGAGCAAAATATAATAAGACATCATTTTCTGATAAATTCAATAAATTCCTTGAATTTATACGTTTTTAAACAACTATTTCTCAATGCTCTACAGTATCAAATACTTCCATAGTGTCAGAAATGTTTTGTTAATAAAGGCATCTTTTCAGCAAAAATCTGTCATGTCTTTTAGCTTAAAAAGGTGCATTCAGGCATGCCAATTCTCTCCCATCTATCTCCAAGTAAGGATTATGTTTTAAGTGGAAACCAAACACACACACACACACACACATCGCATCGCATTCACGACACTGCGTCTAATGTCAGATGCACTGCATCGAGCTGGGCCGGGTTACTGTACTGAATCAGCACGGCCCCGCTCAGCTCAGCTCAGCTCAGCTCAACACGACGCAACAGTGTGACAAAGATATGTGACCCTTCAACTTTCAGCAGGACAGCTCAGTTTCAGCCTCTCTCCCTCTCTCTCTCTCTCTCTCTTTCCTGTCTCTTCTCTGTATCCTTCACACTTTAGCGAAGTCAGAGCCACAAAACTGCGCTCGACAGACCTGAAGTAAGCGCCCAGTGAGCAGAAATAATTAAGAAATGGCTTGACCATGCGTCTGAGGGCTGGAGAGGACGGAGATGCGAGAGATGGGGAAACAACAACACGCAGCAGTGGAGAAATGTTAGCGCCTGAGGAGGAGGAGGAGAAGTGCTGGGTGGACGTAGGTTAAATTGACTGGTAATAACCAAGTCACATGTTCATAAACACACACACACACACACGCAGCAGAGAGATCAGTGCATATAGACACAGGCTTCAAATGCTTCATCATATCGCTTCAACGTCCGATGGAAACACATTCGGTAACATTCTTCTTCTAGTGAGCCCAGCAACAGACCTACGACGAGTAGAAAAAGAAAAAAAAAACTCCAACTTTTCACTGTCAAAAGTGTAACGTTCAAACATTTCCCCCCTGATGCAAAAACCACAACTTAAAGGTTTAAGACAAAATCAAATTTTCATGCATTTTTTTCCATAGTCGCGAGAATAATATTCAGTTTTTCAACAGACCGCACCCTGGAGAAGTATTCACAAAGAAAAGAAAAAAGGAAAGCCCGTTGTCAAATATTTGATCAATTACAATGTGTACAGTAATACAGCAAATTCACATTTTTATTTTAAAATATACAGGTTTGGACGTCATGCAACAACAGCAGGTCCCATTACAAAAAAAGTAACAAAATAATAATAATAATAATAATCATTAATTTAAAAAAAAGGTAAAGGATTAAAGTTTTAAAACTATAGCAGAACAATATACAACAACCTTAAATTAAATACCTTTTCAACAAGAGATGTTTTAAAGACTGCCAGCTAGATTTAAGAAAAAATTCTATTAATAACAATAATAATAATTATTATAATAATTTGTAAAGGTCTTTTCATTTTTAGAAAATACTTCAAATTGACTGGAAGTGAAAAAAGGAGGCTGTGCATTGCATGAGTGCCATCAGCTTGTCTGTCAGTCAGTCAGCTTTCCCCTGAACACACAACACCAAAGAGCTTAACAAGAGAAGCGGGGAGCGCTTCGCCAACGACACCTCCATGCCAGTAGAAAATAAAATTAATACACGCAAAACACACTCATACACACTCACGCATGTCAGGTGAAATTTTTGCCAGAGTAGTGCAGTATTGCACACACACGTGCACACACACACACACACACACACACACACACTTCTTCAAACTGCGTGTGTGGTGGTATCGACTCGTGGTGATCACAGTACCCGTTTAGTGTATTGTAATGTTTTTTTTTTTTTTTTCACTTCAGTGTGTTCGACCTGAACTCCTGCAGTGGCGTTTGCTGTCTGTGGGACCGGGACCGATTAAATACGCTGGCCAGCGTCGGAGTGTTGTGTCTGAGATGAAACAGAAACAGAGTAAAAACTCTTCAAAAACAAAAAGGCGAGACATTCTCACTGGGACCCATGTCCTTAGACGCAATGAAAACCACCAAACAGAACTTACGCCAAATAAAAATAAGAGTTTAGAATAAAATAGATTAAAACAAAAAATTACCCCAAACAGCAACAACAACAAAAAAGAACTCAGTAGTAACATTTTCATGTGCTATTAAAGTGCAATTGAATGAGATTTTGCGACACACAAGAACATGATTCACTTAAACCCCAAATAGCAAACTTTGCCACCTCCTTTCACCTCCCCATGCCTCTCTGCCTTTCTTTCGCTCTCCACTTTCTTTCCCTTTATCAAACCCAGCAGTTCTGTTTCTACTTCCACAGTTCCTGGGAGCTGTCCTCAATCGCCCAATCCCTGACATTGGGCAGTGCCAGTGGTTCGCTCTTCACTGACAGCGAGTTGACTAGTTCACAATGGAACTTGCGGATGTGTCGGTAGAGGTCCCCAGACTGCGTGAAGCGCCGTTCGCACCACTTGCAAGCGTGCGGCTTCTCGCGCGTGTGCACCACTGCGTGGCGGCTGAGGTTGTGTGAGTACTGGAAGCTCTTGCCGCAGGTGGTGCAGGTGTAGGGTTTCTCACCAGAGTGTGTCCGCTCGTGGCGCTTCAGCGTGTACATGCAGGAGAAGGTCTTGCTGCAGATGGTGCAGGTGGGCACGTTGACGTCTCCGGCGGGCTTGGAGCGGATGCCCTCCTGCTCCCTGAAGTGGGAGCTGAGGTGAAGCTGGAGGATGTGAGGAGAGGGGAAAACCTTGTTACACAGCGGGCACATGAAGATCTGTGTGTGTTGAGCTGACAGCATGTTGGAGACGTAGGGCAGCAGGGAACTATCCATGCTGGCTGCCTCGGCCTGGGCGCGCTCATTTTCACCCCCCAGTATGTCCTCGTCGTCTGCCGTGGCTGGAGGCTTCTCCTCCCGCTCCAGCTCAGAGGCCAAGGAGGCCTCTCGCAGAGCGGACAGGTGCGCTTCCAGGCCGAGGCGCCGCTGGGCTGACAGGGGCCCTCCGACCCCGTGGTGGGTCAGGCCCCCGTTGGCGCTGGGAACCGTCGCCTTGGTGATGCCACTGTGCTCCATGTCATAGTCCCCACCTCCCATTTCCTCTTCCTCGTCTGAAGCCACACCCCTCTCCACCTTCACCCTCACAGCCAATGGGCTCTGGAGGCTGTCGGGTGTAGCTGCCCCGCTGAAATAGGACTGATGGTGGTTACTGTGGTTGCTACCGGCGATCGGCTTGACCGACAGGTCCAGGACACAGTCAGCCGCATCATTTGACACCCTCCTGCCCCTGTGCCCTCCACGAGAGCTCACAGAGCGGTGGGACCTCTGAGAGAGGGATCCGGAGGAGCTGGTCGGGCTGCCGGCTGGGGAGAGAAGCTTCCCTCCCTCCCCAAGCCCTTCCCCACCCTGCGTCTCCGCCTCACCGTGACCTGGGCTGGTTGTAGCCATGGCTGGTGTCCCTGGTCTGTCTGCAGACGGCAGCCTCAGCCACAGCGGTCCACCCTCGGCCTTCCCCTCCTCCTCTTCATCGCTGTGCAGCAGGTCAGCAGTAGCAGGCCGGCCAGTGGAGCCATCTGATAGGCTGTCGGCCTTATCAGAGCAGCTGGACCCACCATCATCCTCTCTGCGCGTGCTGTCTGCCTCCGCCGTGGCCTTCTGCTTCAAACGTTTCTTACACACCTTGACAATGTCATACATGTGCAAGTAGCTGGCCGCTGCCAGCACATCCTCTACGGGAAGGTCCTGGAACTGCAGCTTGCCCTCATACATGAACTCCAGGAGAAGGGAAAAGGCCGGGGCTGTGACAATGTCGCTGTTGAGATGCACCACGTCTCTCTTGTCCAGCTGGTCCTTGTAGAAGAGGTGAAAGTACATGCTGCAGGAGGCCAACACAGCACGGTGCGCACGGAACTGGGCATCACCCACCAGCACCGTGGAGTCACACAGGAAGCCCTGGTGTCGCTGCTCGCTCAGACACTGGAGTAAATGTCTGCTGTGGTCTGGGAACTCCATCCTGCCGTCCTCATAACCTGCAGCCGCACAGAGACACAGAAACAGAGACCAAGTTAGATACATCTCATGAGGGTCTCAGTGTCTGTGATGTCAGACTTTAAAATTACACCTGATGTGGGTTTTTAAAAAAAGTTTTGCAGGGTTTTCATTAACAGTTAAATAAAATCTATTTTAGTGAAGGTAAATACACAAGAAAAAAAGGAGCAGAAATGCAGATGAAAAGCAAAACCTCCAAAAGATGATTTAAACCGATAGACATCAAAAATAGAGATTCTGTGTGTTTGAGATAGAATTCAAGCCTTGAGATCGCGATATTGTTTTCATCATCATTCAGGCTTTTGTGTTAACACAATTTCTGAGAGCAAAATGATCTTAAACGAGGCCAATTAAAAAAAAACGAAGAAAAAAACCCAGAGAAATGAAAGAGAGAAGAGACAACAAATGCCAAAACCACATATGGTATGAGATGCTGAAAACAAACCACAGACGAGACGACGAGCAAGTGAAAGAAACACATCAGTAGGTAGGTTAGTAAAAACAGGAGCACAGCGAAACATTTTTACACATTCTTAAACACCTAAAAAGTACTGTAAAATTAGACGAAAAAACTCAACAAAACAAGCAGTAAAGAGACTATATATATTTACATTTTGTTTATATTTTTATGTATACTAGGTAAGCACAGCCATGATTTTTTTCATCAACTGAAATATTTCTGCTCAAATTCAAAAACACCATGCAGGTAACTGTATGCACACATTCCTTGGTACAACGGTGCTTAATCTTCATTTTCTTTCTCTAATTATTTCGTTGTTTAAGAATTAATAAAAAGAAAGTGGAAAAAGAAAAACTGACAATAATTACTATTTAAAAGGGTAATTAAATAATAATCACTAATTCAGTTTTTACCCTAAGAAAGACTTAATCTCAGGTAAACCACCAGCGACAGATTCTTCCACTGTCTCTCCGTTCTCTCTCTCTCTCTCTCTGTGTATCTCTCTAACTCCTCTGCCTGCACTCCTGGATTGTCGCTGCTCCTACGCTGGTTATTTTTATTAACCCACTTTGGCCTGGCCTGGCACAGCCCTTTTAGGTAACCGGCTTTCAGCTGCACACACTGTCCTCACGTACACAACACACACACACACACACACACTTAGTACCAGCCTACCTACCAACCACCTCCACAGGCTAAGTCGAGCAGGAAAACTGCCCAGTTGAAATAGCACTGTCGAAAACAAAACAGCTTGTCCCTCGCTTAACCTGTGAGCACCGGCTTTAGGTGTAAGATTAGACGAGGGGAAAAAATAAAAACGGGACAGAAAACCTGCAGCAACATTCCTCAGGTGTACTTAAAGAAAGATAATTTATCTAGCAGATAAAAAAGTGAACAACTAATCAGGCAAAATTTCAGATGACATAAGATGAGAATGAATTCTGTAAAATCATTAAGTCCCACCTGTTAACCAAGTCGATTTGTCCTGCCTGAGAAAATACATTGGTCCCACTCTGCACTGTGTTAACCAAAGCAGTTAAATCACCTCATTTGAATGAAGCTAAACCAAGAATGTCAGTGTGTGTGTGAGACTGTGTGTGTGTGTGTGTGTGTGTGTGTGTGTGTGTGTGTCTGCGTGTTGTGTATGCGTGTGTGCTCGCCCTACGGCTCGTTCAGACTGCTTTTAATGAGGGGGCTTACGGGGACAAGGGTGTACCACCTCCCACCTCCCACCTCTCCACCCCCCCGTTCTGTCCAGCCAAACCCCTCTCCCACCTCCTCCTCCTCCTTACACACACACACACACCCCATCCGTCACTCACACACTCCTTCCCATCTGAATCTTACAAGGAAAAAACCCCGCACATCCGTCCCATAGTAGAAACTGCCCTTTTCCTCAACTCCCCCCACCACCACCCTCCACCCACCACCCAGAAGAGAAGATTTACAATACAATCACTGTAAGTGCCCTGCTCGTCACAGCATCAATCCTAATCCTTAAAGATGGCTAAAAATAAAAACGGCGGTGGGGAGGGAGCTGTCGGCGGCGGCGGCAGAGGCTCAGGAGGGCAGCAGCCCGTCACCCAGACCCACCCGGCCAGGCCCGGCCCGGCTAGCATCGGCCGACCGGCTCAGGCAGGGGTCTGAGAACGAGAGACGCGGAGGGGCTGGGAGGGAGAGGGTGAGGGAGAAGCTGGGACGGGCCGGGGAGGGAGGCTTACCCACATCTGATCCAGCTGACGGGGGCCATATGGCAGCTGCTAGCCAGATAAAGAGATTAAGACTAGGAGGGAGTGCGATTACAGCTGTCTAGCCAATTCAGGCAGCTCAAATCTGCAACTTCTAAATTAGTCTCCTCTACTCCAGCCGACAGGAGGGGAAAAAAGTGGGTAGAGTAGACTGCACATGCTTTCAAGTAATTTTACAGCGAGTTAGATTTAACTGAAAGGAAAAAAACAGGTTAGATGATTAGGATTAAATGACTGCTCACTCTATTTTTCTGCCTAAAGTCATCCTTTTTTTGTCATTTTATTAACTAAGAAATTAGTTTATCTTTCTTTGCTCAAATTTAACAAATTACAAAATGAGTAAATTTATTTTCTTAATTAATGTTAGCCAAAAAAGCTTCACATTTAATAATGATTTGTATTATAATAAATGAACTAAACTCAGTTTTAAAACACTGCTTTCTTAGTTGAAACTTTGCTTTCAATTAATGAGTGTCCTAACAAAACGCCTGACAACCACAAATACGCAAACACATCGCAAAACAACAGCTGAGTTATAAATGCAGCTCTCTGGACTACAAACTAAAAACACAGCAGAGTGTTCCCGGACTGCAATTACCCCTCAGACAGGCAGCCACCGACAGCAGTTTACTACTGAAGCACTCTGTGATTTCACCTGGCAGCTCACTGCTTTGACACGGAGATCCCCAACAGCAAAAACAATACTTCTCCACTACCTGGACTCCTACTCTCCTCTGTTTCATACACACTCATGTACACACACACACAAAACGATACCTGCAGCAGTATGCATCAACTTGATTAACTCCACTGTAGCAGAATAGCTGGGCTCTCTCTGGCTGGCTGGGAATGGCTGTGTATCTCTCTCTCTCTCTCTCTCTCTCTTTCTCTCTCTCTTTCTTTCTTGCTCTGCTTTCTCGTCCTCGCTCCGCTCTCTCTGAATCAATGAGTGGGTAGAAGAGGAGAGAAGAAGAAGAGGGAGGCAGGCAAAAAAAAAAAAAAAACCGCTGTTCAAACTGCGAGGGACAGATGCAAAGTGGAGGAGATGTTGGAGGGGGAACGAGATACCTCACCCTCCCTCCCTCCCCTCCTCCTCCTCCTCCTCCTCCTCCTAACTGGCGCTGATCAGCCCACAAACACACACGCATGCGCGTGTACACACACACACACACACACAGCGCTAACTCTCCCAGGCTGCCGCTGAGACTCACAATAAAGGACTGGGGAGGGGTGGAGGCGGCGGAGGGATGGAGGAGGAGGAGGTGGGGTGGATGGCAGCCTGTCAGCTGCTCTGACATCATCCTCAGATGGAGATGCTACCTCCAGCTGTGCTCTTTCTACAGCCATATGCTGCCTCCTCTACACTCCTGCCACCAGACTCCTCTTTCATTCTACCAACACCACGCAACTTTGTCTCTCTTTCTCCCCCTTTTTCTCTCTCTCTCCCCCTCTCTCTCGGGGAAAAAACATGGGTCTACTAAATGCAGTGGGATGTTGATTTGGGGTTTTTGGGGGTGAAACAGAAAAGAGTTTACTCACCAAATCAGGCAACCACATTCACCCACTCCAACCAAAACTATCAAGGAAAGGGAAAGTTCACAATATTTAAGCAGAGGTTCTGGGTAAAAAACAACAACTTTTCTCAAATCTTTTTCTCTTGAATTTTTTAGTTTTTGTCTTTCTCTCTCCTTCCACTAACCATAAACAAAGGCCAACACAGCACATTTGCAACTGACAGACATACGCAGCTGATATTGTTTTCCATTTCTTTACGGTTCAGCGCCGCTGCCTCTTCTTGTAGCCTATTCATTCATTCACTCACTCACTCATTCATCTATCTTTCTACCAACCCCCCCCCCACCCCCCAACCCCCACAAACCCCTTTCCAACCCCCACCTCCCCTGGTCGGACCCCTCGGACAACTGACAGGAACAAAAAAAAATGAAATGAGGAAACAATGGGAACAAGTCATAAAGAAAGAAACTAATGAGTGCAAATCCCAAACAAAAGGTACACAAGGCTTTGATAAACCGGGGAGAAACTTATTACAACGCCATTATTTCGCTTTCGTTTTGGTGAAAGTGTGCACGTTTGGAGCGTGTGAATTCCCAGCTATTTAATAAACTACTTTTATTTTTGAGTGTCCGCTCGCCCCAAAAGCCTCTAGTAAAGTTTTAAAGACTAATATAGCATACACACATAACGTTGTCGCCTCGTAATATCACAATATAAATAAAGACAAATGAGCAGTTTTAACTTATGTTGCGTTTTATAAATTATGAAAAAAATTTTTTTTTCATATGTAGTGATGGGCAACACGTGAGTGGATCAAACATTTCTAAGTTGAATAGAAATATTCCTGGTTAATATAAGTACATTTTTAGTTATATTTGAGTGAGAAAAATAGGTTCATGGCGCAAATAAAATCAGCTTCACTTCAACTTCTGTTATCTTTAATTTTATTAAAATTCAACGCTGCTTTCAAAGTCGGAGAGATTAAATTATCCAACTTAAACTTAAATCAACTTCACCACTGGAGTTTCTGTTTGTACCTTCAATTACTGCAACCACTGATGCGCTATTTCAATTTCTGTTTTGCTCTGACACATTTTAATACCGTGACAGTGCTATATCCAACACTTAGACTCACAGAAGTCAACAACGTGAACAATGAACCTGTTAAAAATTAGACTAGAATACCTCTTAACTTCATTTAAAGCAGCTAAGATTGTCAACAATGACAGTTTATAAGCTTTGCCCGGCGAGGAAATTAGCATAAAAAGTCAAAGTAATGTTACTGCTGCTGACAGGCTGTGAGACTGTCTAACTAACAACACAAGAAGACTGTAATCAGTTTCCTACCAGAAGACATAACAAACAAACACAGATAAAGACGGACACACACTCACACACAGAGAGAGAGAGAGAGAGAGAGAGAGAGACAGTGACCCACGCAGCTAGCTATAGCCCGATCATTGCTAACAAAAGTAAAGCGAACAGGCGACAATATTGAGCTATTTACAGTTGTTGGGAAGGCCCCGGTGCTATGACAACAGCTGCTAAAACACCGCGCGGACAGAGAGCTAACATAGCAACTATTAGTACGTGGAGACAACACAGTCATGCTAAGGAAGGTTTAGCTACTTTTTCCCCTCCGTAACCCACCCTCTCTCTCCTGAGCCTCCTTTAATCGGACTCCGGTATTAGAGGCAGCACTTACAGACAACAAGGTCCAACGTCTTCTCCGCTTCCTCCGTCAAATCCCTCCTTTTTTCTGTTTTCCTTCGTAGACAAAACTAGATTGACTTTGGACTAATTTCCATAACAGGCTGCCGAGCCGAGCAGGCAGAGGTACGGGGAGTCTAGCACTCTGCGGCGGCCAGATGTTTCCGAGCTGTTGCTGCTCAACTCGGGGCTGGGAAAAGGAGGCGAGTTGACTGGCACGGCGCGGAAGCCAATGGTGCCGGCGAAGAGGAAAGTGAAGGCAAATTGGAAGCGGCCCTCCAACAGAAGAGAGGGAGGGATATGTCTTCTTTCTCGCGTCGGCGTAGGTTGACACCAGGCAACAACAACAGCAGCGGCAGCACGCACAGTGAGAAGGCAGGAAAGAAGAAGCTGGGCCAAACCAACTGGTTCTGCGAGTCAGCGAGGCGGACTGGCGCAGCGGCGAGCGAGAGAGCGGAGAGCGGCGCGGTGCCGCTTGGGTACTGTAGTCAAGCCGGATCGGGAGGGGGGGGGGGTCAGCGAGGCCGGACGGCGCAGCAGCGAGCAGGGAGAGCGGAGGCGGCGCGGTGCCGCTTGGGTACTGTAGTCAAAGCCGGATCAGGAGGGTTGGGGCTGGGGGCAGATGGTGGGGAGGCGGAGCTGATGTGAGCAGGTGCACCACCTTGACAGGAAGAAACCCTATTGGTTTTCTCAGGATGACAGGAGATAACCTAGTAGTCTAGCTTTAGGTTACACTACTCCCTGCTGTTGCACTGAGCATGTTCATGGTACAAGCGATTTCTTCAGGGTAAATAAAGTTATTTCTTATCTTATCTCATCTTATCTTGCTACTGGTAAAAGAATATTAGGCTTGGATCAATTGCATTAAACTGTTGCACCACTTCCAGAGATTTAAAAAAACATGGTCATGGTCGATTATTTGATTCTTAACTGCAGTTTTATTAGTTAAAGGGGAACTATTTTCCAATCAAACACCATTTGTAAAGGATTAAAAAGCTGCAATTAATTGATTTATTAATGGCTGGTACATCATTTATTAATGCTTTATAGATAAATTATCAACCATTAATAGGAGCAACTTTTCAGTTACAAGGTTGTGAGAAATCCTCTTGCTGCATGGTACTCTTTAATTCAATAGGGAGACCTCTCCAATGAACTGTTTGACTGCTTACCCTCTGGGAAAGGGCTGCAGAACATCTGGACCAGAATCCATTTATAAACTGCTTATTATCATTGCAGACTGCAGACTTTATAATTGCAGGTGACTGACTAACTTTTGCTTAGTGGCTCATTAGAAACTGAGAAACCCCAAAACCTTTTATTAATGTCATGCTAACATTTATAACTGGAAATCCAATGACCTTTTAGAAAGTGTGAAACCTTACGTGTTTATTAATGGTTTACAACACACAGCCATGTTATTACCAAGATGTAAACAGGGTACACTGATGCAAGAGAGGCTTTATTTGAGCAACAGAGTGAAAACTTCATAATTTAAAAACAGCTCTAACATTTCACATTCACTGTATTGCTCTCTCTACATTCATACTATTTCAAGTTTTTGCATGCATATCGATAGCTAGTTGAACTTCATGTATAGGTTAATATATAATCGTTACAAGTCTGCAGTTGTAAATGTCAATAGGCAGTTAATATAGCAGTTAACATAATAAAGTGGTCAAACGGTCCATTGGAGACATCTCCCTAATGAATTAAGCTGGACGAGGATTTTCCACAACCTGACAACCCAAAAGTTGTTTTTGGCACACAATCACTTATGGCTTATAACTGATGTATAAAACATTAGTAAATGATTAATTAACCATTAACAAAGCCATCAATTACAGCTAATAAACCTTTACAACCCCTCTAATGTAATCAACATAATACCTTGCCCTGTTCTTTTGCAGTACTATAGTACAGAAACAATTAGCCAAATCATTGATCAGTCTGTCACTGAAAATCACAACAGGTTTGAATATTGATCAATCATTTAATTTGTTTATCAAGCAACAATGTCAAATATTCTCTGGTTTCAACTTCTTAGATAGGATTTATCACTTTACTCTTTTTTAATGTAATTTTAACCAGAATGTGAAGATTTTAGATTTTTGGCTAGATGAAACAAGCAAGTTAAAGAGCTAAACATGAGGTCAAGTGATGAGTGTTTACCTTTTTAAAAACATTTTAATGACTAAATGATTCATTGATTAAGTGGAATTAAGTGGAGAAAGATTCTACAGAAAACAGAAAATGCTACAAACATACTGAGGTTAACCTCCTTTCTGTCTCACTATGTGTCTTGATAGTGTCTGTCAAACACCTGCAGCATTGATTATAGTTTATAGTGTGGCTGCCTTCAGTCTATGATATGCTGTCAGTTTGTCAGCCTTGTTGTCAGTTTGAGTGGAAAGGACAAATCCTCAGTGACAAAGTCCCGAAAATGCAGTTTCAGAAACCATGCTTGAGATGTCACTTTACTGGACTTTAGAAGTGATTTGCCAGTGGTATTTGCCTGACCAAGGAGTGAGTACGCTTCTGATGAATGTAACTGGTTCCCGTGCTTGCCAACAGGTTCAAGTCCAACTATCTTGACTGGCACTTTTATGGGAGACCTGTGACTTACTGTGCCTTGCTGGAGTAACTTCAAGGAAACGTGTGGCAAGGCCTGTTTAACCTGTAAGCTGCCATTTACAATAAACAGGTTGTTGCATGTATTCACACTGCTCTGGTCTGTTCCTTCAGTGACAGCTCACTTTGAAAAAATCTGATCAGGCCATCATCTTTAACACGGGCACACAGTCTATCTATCTTTTCTCATCTATCAACCTGTGGTTGATTTTTTTAAAATGAAGAATGTCATTTGCAGTGTGAGGAGCTGCAGAGCTGGAGATATTTAGGTTGTAAGTTTCCTACTTGACTTCCAAGAGAAGAGAACAGCAAATCTAGGACACGGAGCAACATCGGCAGCAGTGTTTCTCCTTGTCCAGAAAAAAAGGCAGCTTGTTTCATCATTTTTAGGAAAGGGATGTTCAAGTGCTCAAACCACAGTAAACACAGAGGGCACCCAAGGGACTTAGATTAAAGGTGTCCCAGAAACACAACGGACAAGAAGTTAATTGAAAACAAATGTCATAATTTGGAGGGGAGGAGGTGGTAAATAGGCAAAATAAATCATTTATTATAGTTAAACATCACCTCTGAATGGTTTCACACTGCTGCTGTAAAATCCTATCTAAGAATTTGAAACAACCCTGTCAGATGTGGGTCACTGGGACAAAAACCTTTATCAAACGTCTGTCATGGGAGACTTGACATGAAAAAATTTGGGCAGCACTGGTTGCCTGAGTGAGTCTGCAGGCCTATTTTGCATCCCCCTAAACCTGTCCCAGTAAACTAATTGGCGTTACTAATAGATGGCTGGATGAACCACAGCCCTGTATGGTAATGAATTCACATGAACCGGTGTCATAGCTGAAGGACTTGTTAAAATGCAAATGAATGATGACCCTGTTATGTGTCTATCAATTTGGGGATCCACGTTGTTAGCGCATTACAATGAGCCCCTTGTTCATGCACGAAAAATACAATTAGGCCCACAGGCAGGAACAGTTCAACAGCACAGAAAATTGGATTTAAGGAGAGACATTCAAAACTATTAGCTAATTTGAGCAATAAATATAAAGCAGTCCAACCATTTTGAGGGTAATTGCAGATCTCACTGAATATTAAGCTGCTTTTTTGAATAATTCTCTTTCATGGTGCAAGACGGTGTGATGTGTGGAAGACTCACCTCTCCGATAGACGGTCTGTTTTTTAGCTCCTATGTATAGAATACTGTAAAGAGGGAGATGCACCTCAGACAGCCTTGAATGTATTAAAATCTGTTATGTGCATGCCTGCGTGTGTGAATGCCTCAAGAGATTGCTGTGCAATTTTCTAAACTTCTTTCACTGCTCTCTCTGATCCACATATTGTTTTGCCACTGACAGAAGCCAGAATGCAGCTTGGTGTAGGTATGTGTGTGTGTGTGTGTGTGTGTGTGTGTGTGTGTGTGTGTGTGTATGCGTGCACAACTGTGAGTGTGCATGTGAGCCAAAAAAGCAGAGCCAGCCTGATGTTTGAAATTATCTGTACTACTATTTCATCCTCCCTACAGCTGAAAACCAAAGACAAAGCAGAAGGCAGCCAGAAAAAAAAAAAGCACAGAAAGACCAATATGCAAAGCAGAGCTTGTGTTCACACGTCCACTGCAAAAAACAAGTTTTTGTGTTTCTACTCAAACCTGAGAGGAATTTTAACACACCCATCCACAAATAGTGTGATACATTTAGAAGGAATCACTGACAAAATGCTGACACCCTTACTATCAGTTGTTTGTTTCCTTTTAAATATGAATTTTACAGTATAGGTGTTGTTTGGGTGTTGATAGTCTTGAAGATAGCTGATTTTCTACTTTCCACCTCTGGAGGTCGCTCTAGATCCCAACTTTTACACTCTAATTCTCTCTCTATGCAGTTTGCTTCAATGAGGCTTCGTAGGCATTGCATTTTGATTTTTTTTTTGTTTTTAATGTTACCGGAGAATTTAAATAGGGGAAAATAAATAGCACATAAGAGGAAAACATAAAAAATAAGAGATGTAACAGGCATGGAATGAAACAACTCATTACTGAGAGAGAAGTATTCAGAATCAGGGAAAGGAAGAAGGAAAAATGATGTGTATTTTAAGTACAGCATGTGAAAGTTATTCTTTTTTTCTCTTCTGCAGATTTTTACATAATTTATTTACACTCACCTAGCTCACTTTTGTAACAGTGCTGCCTGTTGTGCCACAATTAACTTGTATTCTTGTGTTTATTGACTGTAATTGTGGTGTATGATTCTAATATTGGGGGGTTGGGGGTTGGGGGTGTGTTTGTCTGAAGCAAAGAAAAAAGCATTTTGTGAATCTGGCAGAAGAAGCAATTTCCGAGAAAACCTCTGGCCATCCCATTACGACTGTATATGCTTCACAGATTGTGCCTCTCCTCGCCAGCATTAATTATATTTTGCTTGTCAAGGGGTTTTTATGTTCAGAGGTGTTTAACACAGACAGCTGTGTGAAAGCAACTCTTCAGTTCAGAAGAGTCTGATTTCTTATGTTTATCTGTATTTTTCCCACTGAAATGCACTATAAATGTTGTCTCTTTATTGAAAAAACATTTAATAAAAATCTTAAATACACAACAGTGTCTTCTACAAATGGTATGCTTTGTATAAAACCCTTTCACTTCATTATATCTAAACTATTGTACCACTTTTCTCTTCACTTTTCTTCTTTATTTGCCGTCATTTATTTTTTCTTTCTGCACACAGAATGGAAATATTGTTCCATCTGTTGCCACTTTGCTGGGAATCAGACTTTTAAATTACTGGAAAATTTGGGGATCGAGATGTTTAGGCTTATTTGGCCACACTGAGAGAAAGAGCTAAATCTTCGGAGCAAAAATGTTAGGTTGCAGAGATGTCCTGTCAGGTAAATTGTTTTATTCGGCTTCAAAGCAGCAGGGGGCCGGAATAATGAAATAAACCCATAAAAAGCAGCTGACGGGGGCAACAGCGAACGCATCATCCATGATCATTATCTCATTTTTTTTAAGAACAGAACATTTAGTAAGTTGGTTGTACAATTAGTGAAATGAGAGGAAGCAAAGTTTTTTTTCCCTCCAGTCTGGGGTTCAGGTAAATCACCTGTTCTGCTTGTAGAGCTCTGGTACACATCCGGTCCATCTCCACCTGAGAGCCTTCCAAACCTGCAACAATCCTCCATGGTGTGTCCCACAGGCTCCCTCATCATTGCCCGTAATGGAGGCGTGCAAGAGGGGAGACTCTCTGGGAGACACTGGCTGGCTGACAGAGGAAGAGGAAGGGGGGGGCAGACAGATGTTTGAATCTCAGGCCTGGGGCTGATGAGATTAATCCATCCTCCAAGGCACAGACAGAAACAGAGAGATGGAGAGAGAGCAATGGAAGCAATGTCTATTAGTACAATTGGCTGCTCTCTTTCCTCTCTGCATCCCAGATATCCTGATGTGCTGTTTCTTGAGCAGCATATCCAAACCCATTATTGATCCAAACATCCTGAATACCCGCAGACGTTGTGCGCACATCTGCACTCTTTACAACGTTAAACTAGACTTTGTAGATTTAGCATATTTCACACAACTCCAAACCCAACCAATCTAAGGTAACCGCTATCAGACTCAGACAAACTTTCTGTCTGTCTCAGAACATCCAAGAGATATTCAAGCAACTTTTTTTTTTTTTTTTTAGCTGACGGTGGGAGGAAGTCCATCCATATACTTTAATGATCCGATCATCTGGCCCAGTGTGGCTGCTGTTGTAGGCGGTCTGGAATGCAGCCATTTTGACTGAGTGTAAAATATTCATGAACTATCAATGGTAGCCCATCTGACTGGCTGGGGAACAGCTGCTGGGTCTCTGTGCCTCTAGAGGTGCAGCATCTGTCCATTTGAGGAAAGTGAATATGTGTTTGCAAGAGTGCATGCTGGAGTTTCCGTGTGCCTCTCTGTGTGTGCGTGCATGTATGTCTTTCTAGACATGCATGTGTGTATGACAGCATACTTTCTGATGTGTATGTGTGTGTTAATGTCTCAGGGGGACTAGACATCAGGAGAAACAACTGTGTATTTAACTTGCTTATCTCCAGATGGTGGAGGATCATTTTAGAAATGATCAAAAAGCGAGTCTCGGTTTTATCAGGATCTGTGCTTGTCAATCAAATATCAGTCCCTCACACACTCTCCTGGTGCAGTCTGCTGTGTGTGTGATGTGTTAAAGTGAATGCGTCTTTTGTACATCTGAAATCTCTGCCATTCTATATGTATCTGTTTGTGTCCCTCTCAGCATCAGTACATCACAGCTTAGCAGTGCATGTGTGTGTGTGTGTGTGTGTGTGAGTGTGAGTGTATGTGTAGTGTGGGGGCTGTTCACACCCATGTGCATGAAGATCACAGAGAGCTGTGCAGCTTTGGCTGTGGCTGTATGATGGACATCTGGAAGCTAAATTGGTTAATGGCGCCTCCAAGCCAACAGCCAGCCGGCCGTCCCCTTGCTGGGCCGAGAGTGTGTGTAACTGCGTGTGTGTGTGTGTGTGTGTGGGAGGCAAGCTGGAGTGGTGGTGGGGGGGGACTTTACATCTGGCCAGCCATCTTGCCACAGACAAACACCCCTGCTGGACATTTAGGGGCTTTTCCTTTCCAAATTCTTTTTTTTTTTTTTTTTTTTTTTTTTTGTATTATCTTCAGTGTGTACTCCAAACAAAATCATTTTTTTTGTGTTCACACAGGCAAACTGCTGCTGCATTTGAGACCATAAAGAAGCACTGCACTTGGCTCTGATCACCACAACACAATCCTTTGTTGCATGCTGCTGAGTTATACAAGTTTTAATGCAGCTTGACATTGAAAGTACTTCTTGTTTTGAGGAACTTCAACCGATGTCAACTTTCATAGTTACTCTCTAGCCCGCATCAGTCTAAGAACACTTCTCTTTATTTATCTTATCACATTTGGACACGTACAGTACAAACAGTACGAAAACAAATGACAATGAACGAAAATGAAAATAACAAATACCAGAAATAAACAAGACAAAGAGTCTACAGCCGTGCAAGTGGCTCAGCGAGGCTGTATGCTAACATACACACAGCATGCTAACACGCTCATACTGGCAAATCAGTATACCTGCCAAACACTGGCATGATGCTAGTGTTTGGTGGCTATACTGTTTACTGTGTTTATCGACTTTATTTAGAATTTTAGCATTTGCTAATTGGCACTAAACACAAAGTAAATGTGATCACAGTTCATCCTGAGGGGAACGTGATATTTCAAAATGATGGAGTGATCAAAAAACTGTCATTGTCATCCCTAGAGCCACACGTATAGCCTGGCTAAAGATAAAACATTAATTAATTCATTAATTACAAATAAAAAAGACAGCATAAATAAAAGGCAGTAAAGAAAAGAGGAAATACTCATGAATACAAACAAACATAACCAATCATGGTCATATACATGTACACTGAAAATGGAATAAAAAATAACATTCAAGGAGGATGAACCAACCGAGAATGTGATCCAGATGACAGACAAAAATGTGAAGTCAGTTTCTATTTATTTGAAGCACACTGTTGTCATTACAGGCAATCTGCAACAGTAGACAGTCTGAGTAGAAACTGAAAGCAGATGAAGACTGATAATAGCAGCAGCTGAAGAAAGACATCAAGGGGGTAAGGTCAAGGTAAAAAAAAAAAAGAAAAAAAAAAGATGCATTACAGATGTATGAGCAATATTGTTGGGTGAACTATTTAGAAACAATAGGGTGAAAGACCCATGTCAGCCATCATTTATTACAGCAATATTACCCCACTATTATGAGATATGATTGTGATGTAACAGGTTTAATCACTGTAAAGGGTTAGTAATATAGTATTTCACTTCTGCATGAGTATTGTAAACATTTTGTTGTAAACATAAATCATTATAAAGATGAGAGGAAGATAACATAACATTGCTCTGTAGGTATCTGAATACAACAAAAACAGCCATGGCAACCAGTGAAATGTGGCTAGCAGAACCTTAAGGGAGCTGAAACGACTTACACAGTTCTTGCATATGAGGAGTTCCTTGATGTATATGGAGACAATCTGCCACTGTTCTCTGACAAAGTCTTATCACAGCATCGACTGTTCAGAAAATGAGCAAAACAAATCCGTTTTTTTGATTTAATTGTATAAATACACAATGTAATTTAAAAGGAGTTTTAGTTCATATGGAAATGGTGAGGCTTGGTGCTAGATCCCTGCAGGCAGAGGACACAAACACAGAAACACAGAGCGAGGAGAGTGAGAAACACTAACATGGCCAGAGCTTTAAATAAACACAGCCACAGCAGATGCATAACAGTCAAGTCCAGGCCAAGAGTGCACAAACAGCAGTGTGAGCTCCTCAAATCTTTATTGTAAGATCTCAGAGATCATGTTGAAGTGAAAAGCACTACTGTAGCAGACTCTGTTCTGTCTGCCTGCCTGCCTGCCTGCCTGCCTGCCTGTCTGTCCCTCTTCAGTCCAGATGTCGGAGGAACTAGCCAACAGCTGCGGCAGGAAATGAGCCCCCAGGCAGTGAAAAGGCTAATACACTTCCACACAGAGGAGAGAGACCAAAACAACATATGTGCACACACACACACACACTGATAAACTCAGAAGAAAGCAAATGTATAATGCAAAGTGTGCAGAGGATGATGCAAAAAGTTTACTGCTTCTTGAGACCTAATCAAAATCAATGTGTGTTTGTTTGTAACTAGACATCCCTATGAACGATGTTGTACCACGTTGCCATGCACGTATACAGATACTTGCAGTTCAGTGCTTTTGTAGGTCTGTGACAGTATTCATGTGTCGTTTTTCTCCTGGATTCATCAGTTTTGCTTAAGTGTGTGTGTGTGTGTGTGTATGGGCGATAGTGTGCCAGCCTGCCAGCCTGACTACCACAGCGCCAGCCCCCAAGCTAGCGGGAACATTTGCCTTGTGGCTCCAATTCCCAGGAATGCCTAACCTGCGCCAGCTGTTGAGAACATGTTACCTGTGCCAACAATGCGCCGGCTCTGCCCACCACATCAGCTGCCGCTCTGTCTCCATCTGGGTGCGAGATTAGATTTGTGTGTGTATTTGTTTGTCTGTAGCTTACTGTATCTACCTCTTCCCACATCTGTATTTGTGCTTGAATCTGTGTGCATGGCAAATGCATAGCCTCTCTCGTGTGTATAGAGTGCATGGTGCCAATGTGTATATGAACGTATGGATATTCCTAATGTTGTGTGTGTACTGTGTGTGTGTGTGTGTGCACTGTGTGTGTGTATGTGCCAGGTCTAGTGTGTATGTGTGTCTCCATCTGTGTGTGATGGGCCTCCCTCTCCTGCATCTGGAGCAACATTGAAGAGGGTTTCCAACAAGGCCAATGGCAGCCAGCCTGCCAAACAGCCCAGATGTTAGTTCTGTAAGCCTCAGGCTAAATGGAGGGAGCCACACTTTCATTATTCAGGACTAGTAAATTGCAACCATTTTTTAAATTTTTATTTTAGCTGAAGAAGAGAAGAGATACTATGAACGAATAAAAGAGGGGGAGTAACAGGAAGAGATTGGAGGAGGTAGAGGTATAGAAAGAAAGAGACGGATGAGAGAGAGACATTTGATGTGATTATTACTAAGCTTCCTTCACAGAGCTCCCAGAACATTTATAGCACATATAATAAATCAGACTAAATTCCACTTTGATAAATTACCTGTGTCAAATAAGTTTCAAGCTTCTGCAAGTTGATTTTTGAACAGTGCAGGCATAAACTGAGACCAGCGGCTCTCTAGAAGGTGGGAAATGAATCTAATAATTCGGGTTCATTGCAATCCAGATCTTTTTTTTGTTTGTTTGTTTTAGTCACCATTCCTTTTGGTAATAGTGACATTGTACTCACAGACACAAAAATAAGCCACAGCTTGTACTATAATAAACCATTTAGCATTTGCATTGTAACTAATGTAAGTCCAATATTCACTCTCCTTTTAGCTCTGGGGGGAAACAGCCTGGCTTTTAACCAGCTAAATGCTCCACTATTTTCTTCAGCTAGTTACCAACTTTGTCTGTGAACCAAAACAGTGAAGTTGGGTCTCAACCAAAGGAATGAGGTGAAAGATGCTACAATGCTGTGTAGAGCTGGGGAGAACTGCAGAGTTTGGTAATAATTCTCCATTGGTTTGTCACTAAAAGCAACTTTTTTCTTTCTTTTTTAATGTAAAAATATTGAACAGTGCAGCTTTGAGGCTAGACCACTTTACATGGACAGATACATCTACCACCACTACTGAGGAAAGTTAGATGCTGAATTGTGTGGCATCGCAAAACACATTCAGAGGTCACCCTCTATCCTGCTTGTGACCTCTAAAACCACTGTTTTCCAAACAACTAAAAGCCAATATTCCGCAAAAATATTGCAGTGGTAAACAGGAGAGCAGTTTCGGAAAATAAAAACACAACATGTTCGCTCACCATCAAACAGTAGGACACAATTAGATTGATCATCTGGACGGGTGTAGCTGTGATGTTAGGGCAGATTTGGCTGAGTGTGTGTGTGTGTGTACTATAGTGGCCAACCACAGGTGGCATCTGCCAGGGCGCTTTAGCTCTGTTTGTGGGATCCATGTGTTTGGACTTCCACAGGGCTTAGAGAACATCCACTACCCCACCACCACACACTCCCCTCACTCCCCCCACATAGTGAGCTGTCACTGGGACGACACAAGGGCAGCCCTCCCCTGTGTGGGACCTCCAGCCAGCCATCAGACTCACTGAGTAAACAACAACTGGACATGGGGTGATGACGTCGTAGTTGTTAGGATATTTTGGGGGTAGGATGTTATATCTCCTAAACCTGTGATTAAAAGTCCACAGATGACATCAGTGTAATCTATTTCTCATGTGAATTACCTCGGACATCTGTCGGTATTTACGCTTTGGTGATATCCCCAAAATCAGTTTATCTTTTTGGAAAAACATTTTTGTCAATAAACTCCATTCTCACAGGGCATATCAAAACAGGTCTGACATCTAAATCATTTCGCAGAGGTTAAATGTTCATGACTGATGGGCATCAGATGTTACTGATATGACTGAGCTGGATTAAAATGACCATGATACAGATACAAGGTCTTTTTTGAGTTTAAAAACATGAGTGAATCAGTCATAGCTTCTTCACATTAGTCTGCAATGACAACTCTCTATCAAACACGGCACATGACATATTCGGGAAATGCAAATTGCTGAGAGAAAAACGTGAGTGAGAGACATCTCCTCCCATGACAGATCTCGTTCTCACATCTGTCTCTCTCTTCCTACAGACAGATGTTGCACAGCAGCCTTTTGTTCTGAGAAGGAGAAGATGATTCCTCCTGTGTCTCCCAAAGGAGTGAGTAGCCTGGGGAAAATCACATTTACACATAAAGTGTTAATGTGTCTCTCTGAGCAAGTGTGTGTGGGTATGTGAGTGAGTGTGTGTGTGTGTGTGGAAGACAAAGAGAGAGAGAAATATGACTCATAAAGGAAGTAAGGGAGGTGCAGACCAGATATAGGAAGTGGCAGGATTGGTTGGAAACTGAGGGCCCTCAGGGGCCATCAGAGGCTTTGGAAGTGGGTGGATGAAGTGTGTTTGTGTCTGTCTGTGTGCGTATGTTTTGGGAGGTTGCTGCTGTTTTATCCTCTGGCTGTACTCAAACTGTGTGTGTTTTTGATGTTGATCTCACCCAGTTGTTGGAAAGCCAAACACAGTCTGTGCACCCAGATGTTGACAGTTACGCCACCTATCTTCCTCTGAAACTCTCTCTCACACACACACACACACACACACACATATACATACAGGAGAGACAACACATAGAACACATATCCTTCCTGCACTCTCTCCAGAGACGATCTTCCTGGCTTGCATAAGACATTCAGCAAATTCCACAACATTTCCTAAAACAAACCTCGGCCCCAGTGGTGAGCTGCTGCGCTCTTGAGGGACCGCTGTCCATTGCGCTGTTCCAGATGTTCTATAAATAACTAAAACAAACAGAATTTGCCTCATCCACATGTGTTAACTTCACATGCTGTAATCTCAGAGAGAGAGAGAGCGAGAGAAGATAGAGAGGCAAACAGCTGGAGCCCTCAGTGGAACTAGAACTAATGCAGCTCTCCCTAGTGGCCTGGAGTGGTTCCTGTGCACATACAGCTGTGGGACATGCAGGTGGGTGCAGAAGGCTGAGTGTCATGGTTTGGAGTGGTGGGACATTTAGCTGTCATCTCTCACAGGCTGAGATGTTTTTCATCCTGTCCTGTCCTGATTTTGTTTATATTAAGTTGCTAATTGAGGAAATTTGTGTTTGGAGGCTTTAAACATATATGTAGGTCCAAAATGTGTGCTGTACTTGGAGGACAAGAGAGGAAAGAGGAAGGGTGTGGAAGAAGTACAACTATGGAGAAAATGGCTGGCGGCAAAGGATCACAAAGAACTAAGGACAAAGCTGTGAATGCGGCTTTGGAGAGCACTGAGCACAAGTATACGTGTTCAGCCATATGTCAAGGTCGCACAGTGGTGGCTCTCCTCTGGAACAAAAACAGATCAAAGTTCTCCCCTTCCTGTCTCTCTCTCTCTCTGTCATTGTCCCACTGCTTCACTGACTCGACCACTGAGCAGAATCTGCACTGATGGCACCCAGTGGAACTCCAGCATGCAGCTGGAAGAGCGGCGAGAGAGGAAGTAAGTGAGTGTGTGTGTGTGAGACAGAGACAGAGAATACATATGCATGTTCATGTCACACAGTCCGGAGCCAGGAGATGTTTGTGTCACTGAAGGTAGGATGGAAGTTCTGGCTGCACCTACAGGCCTCACGCAGGTAACATCTGTCTACAAACACTGAGACCCACAGACCTGAAAACATTTCTCGTAGCTGACGGTAACATGTAGTAGATAATACAACACAAGATAACAAAGTGAACAAAACACCTCAACTGACTCCTCTCAATAAACTAACTTAACCTGGTCTTGAAATACGCAGTCTCACAGTCACAGTCGCTGCCAAGAGCTGATGATGTTAGAAGGCATCAGAACCAAACCTAAGCAGTAAATCAAGAGACTCAGCGTTTGACAGCAGGATTATTTACGAGTGAGGGTAAAAGCAATTATGTGATTGACTGCTGTTTAGCGGCAGTAATGTAGGAGTTATTTTGCACCGTGGTGATAAAGAGAGAGCTGAGCCACAAAAAGCAATCACACACATTTAAAATACAACTCGCCGGCAGGGACGCTGCACACAAACGTCCTCTCGAGCCGTCACTGCAAGTGGGAGCTTCAGAATTTATTTGCATATACATGTTTCCAGGCTGAGATGTTTTTACTGAACTCTGACCTCTTGAATTTTGCAGTCATTAAAGGCCCTATTTGCTTCCATCACTCACTGAATCTATTTACTTTTGACTTTATTTTATTGCATATATTTCCTAATATATTTCCTCCACATATCACAATCCGGAGCAATTAAATGCAGTGGCTTCATAATGATAGTATATACACATATAATAGCAGCTTTAAATTACCATACTGTAAGTAGTCACGGTAAGTTATTGTGTGAATGACATGCAATCCAGTAACAGCAGAGATTCACAAAAATAAATGTCTAGTGTGTTTTGTATGTGTGTGTTATGGAGGATCAGGGGGCAGGATCAGGATTGGGTGGGGTGGGGGTGCAACCTGTCTGCATGTGAGCAGAAGGTATCCACATACACGCAGGTACACACACAAACAGACATTGCGTATGTGAATATATGAACATATGCATGGACATGAGCACACAAACAGGATAGCACACAAACACATGCAGGCGCATACGCACAGACGAAACACCCACATAACTGCGTTGAGGTCTAACTTACAAAAACTAACCTTGTCTTCTCATTTGTGCGCAGTGCACACTCAGTTTGATAAAGTGTACAGATATATTTCTAAACAAAGCCATTGTCATCACATAGGGTACAATAACAGGAACATTACAGTGTGGTGCAATCGAATACAATAGCCCTGCAATAAATGATACTGTTAAGGTGAGGTGTAGTCGTAACATTCAGTTCACTGACAATTTGTTAGAGAGGTGAGGATTAAATATGATTGACACATGTAAAGGTGTAGTTTGTGGAGTTGTACTGGGTTGTCCCTCTTTTGTCACCCCCCCACCCCCACCCCTGTACTTAACAGCATTATTAACTGGGGCCACGCTAACTGAAATGGTATATATATGAGTATTGGATCATCGAAAAATGTTGAGTGACAAAATATTTATAACATAAAACAGAATTAGAAAATAGTTTATGGGCTCGAAGTTGCTTTAAATATATATAAATTTTATCTGGTCATCTGGTACTCTGCAGACTACATTTCACACCTGAGTGCAAAGTAGGTGACCCAGAACAGAACAGAGCAGAGCAGAGCCATGCTGGACCATACTGGCTCCCAAGCTGTCCTGCTGTACAGCACACCTTCAACACCGTGGCTGCAGCTGCTCTGTCCTGTCTCGCGTGTGTATTTTGTGTAGGTGCATGTGTGCCTCTACTTGTGTGTACGTATCCCCCTGCACAGGGTCTGTCTGACCGCAGCTGTCCCTACCTCTATGCGGGTCTCCGGGGCGAGGCTGACCTCTCTCTCCCGAAACCACTTCAAAGAGACCTGGGACAGGCTGAAGGGGTACGGGGTGCAGGGGCCGGTCGGCACGGCTGCTGCTTCCCTGGGCTTTGGGAGCTGGGGACATGGGGCTGGAGTTAAGGGTAGGAGGGGGGTGGGAGGGAAGAGCAGAGCAGGGTTGGGTGTGTTGCAGGAGGTGAAGGGAGTCCCAAACATGGATAGGGATGAGAGGAGGGGCGGGGGGTGTTGTTGGGGTAAGGGGTATGTGTGTGGCAGGAGGACAGAGACAGGAGGTATGGGACTGGAGATAGGGATGTTGTTACAGTCAAAAGCTGGAAGTTGATCTGTGAGTGTGTTTGTGCATGCTGTTCAACCTGGACAGACCTCCTGTGCTCTGGTGTCAAGAGTGTCAGGGGTGTGTGTGTGTGTGTGTGTGTGTGTGTGTGAGATTCACTCAGCAGCACACCATCTCGCCCACAGGGAGTCAGGGGTCCAGCTTGGTGAAAACTAACGGCACCATCCCAGCGGAAAAGACAGATTACCGGCACACACGTGCATGGAGAAGGAATGGCAAAATAGTGTAACTGGAACACCTGACAGAATTGTGCAATCTGGTTTAACAGAAACAGAAATAAGTACATTTTTGAAGCTTATAGTTTTCAAAAAAGTCACATCAAATGAAAAAGAATCAGTGTTTTTCTGCAAATAAATCAATGCAGAGAAGGTCAAAGGTTCAAATTTAACTCTATGGTAATTTTTGAGACTGTAGTATTTGGATTTCATCACGCTGTAAGGTTTTTTAGCCATGCTAGCAACATGGATCTAGGGATGCTCCACCACTTCAGTCCAGACCGAAATATGTCATCAACTATTTGATGGGTTGGTATGAAACTGTGAACATTCATGGTTCTCTGAGGAGGAACCCTAAAGACTATGGTGATCCGATTAGCTTTCTGTTAACGCCACCATGAGGTTTACAAACGTATTTTTGAAGGAAATTTCTCCACAACTATTAGATGGATTGCAAACTTACCATACATCTCACATGTGTGCCATTGCCACACATGTGAGATGCTCTGTTTGGAGCTCTTTTTTCCCCCCTTTCTCTCTCGAAAACCTAACATGCCTGAAGTTCACAAACACACACCATGTGGTGCACCTGTGTGTAACATCATGCACTGATGAGCAAAACATACCTAGAGGTTCCCACCTTAACATGTTGTTCCTCTACAGCTGATATGACTGACTGGACAGAATCACTCTTCCACTGCAAAGACTGTACATAATGATGCCTCAAGGGAACCCAGAAAATAGACTAGTGCACTGATTGTAACATCACTGTTTTTCCCTCTGAAATGGAGGTCATGTAGAGAATAACATATCAGAGCCTATACACTGAGAAGAAACCATATGTTGAGTGTTTTTATATTGGGTCATTCAGCACAAATCCTATGCAATATGTATGCATCTATGTGCTATATTAACTCCCATTTACATTTTATTCTGTCTGTTAAAAACAAGCTCTTCACATCTTCTATATTTGTCATTTTTAGACATTGTTGGAAAGTTGTTTTGGAAGGTGCTTTCAAAGCACCTCACTTATTTATTTTCATTTACTTTTTACAGTAGTTTCTGATCAGGCTACGTTCCAAGAACATTATTAATGTGCAAACATTCAGACATGACCTCTCCAGATGACTCTATCAGTACAAACACATGAAAGGGGAATGTGACATAACAGACTTCAATCAATCATTTAGTCACACAGAACAATCTTTTAAAAAGATGGTATTGAATAGAGGAAACAGTGAGAGAGAACATGACAGGACCTTCAGTTATCAGGCGGCCTTGTCAAAGAAAAGTGGCCCTGGAGAGCCAAGCCACTATGTAGGTAAACACTTGTCCATCAAAGACGCTTATTCTGTAATAGATGCTATCCACTTGAAGAGATGGAGGTGATTACCATTATAGTGGAGTGATTGTTAGCCATGCTAACAGTATGGCTCTGTGGATGGTGTTCCGTCTGTTGGTCAGTTGACCCGCCACTCTGGTCCAAACCGTCCAAACAATTACTGGATGAACACATAATTTTGTACATTAGCGCCATCATGAGGCTGACATTTGTGGTTTTGAGGGAAAGGTTTCAGCATCTATGGATCGCTATGAAATTTGGTACAGACATTTATCACTTCAGAATCCCATCTTCCTGTAAAAACTCTTTTCAAGTGCTATGATCAAAATACTAAAAATATAAATCTGTTGATTACTTTCTAAACTAATGACATTCCCATCGGCCTCACCTGCACTTTGTGTTTAATGCTAATAAGCAAATGTTAGAATGCTAAAGCGTTAAAGATGGTGAGCATAGTAGACATTACACTCGCTAAACAGCATTTAGCTCAAAGTAGCACTCTGCTTATGTACAGCCTCACAGAACGGCTAGCATGGCTGTAAATCCATAGTCCTGTTCATCTGCGTTATGTTTTCGTACGTTGTCTACAGATAGATTTTCACTTAGAGTTATCCTTGTGCTTTGATTCAAACTTATCAATCATTTTTCATAATATACTGTGTTGGAAATTTTTCCTGTCATATTTTTTTGTGGCAGTGCGATGCAGAACCAACATTTTTATGTGAGGTCAAGTTGTTTGTATGTGTGCTTGTGTGTACATGTGTGTATGTGTGTGTCAGAGGGACACGTCTGGCCACAGCAATGGCAACAGAAGGTCTCCCCTGTGTTGCCTTTTTCCTTTTCAAGCTGTCTCTTTACCCCCACCTCAACTGCCCCTCCTGCACACACACACACACACACACACACACACACACACAAACACACACCTTCCCTGGCTGCTGGTTTCTGCTTATACTCCCCCTCTGCACACACACACAGGGCTGTGAGCAAAAGGCCAGCTGATGGCAATATGTGTATGTGTGTTAAGAGAGGCCACAACGGTACACACGTATAATATCTGACACGCTAGGTCCACCTGTGTCTGCACAGCCATGGCCCCCATACCTATACCCTCTGCCACTGCTGCCCAGCTCCACACACAACACCATCTGGGGAGACAGACCGACAGAGAGGAGAAAAGAAGAGGGAACAGATGAGGGAGGGCGTTGTTGTGCCAGAAATGTCAATAAATTAAGATTATACCTTTTAAAGTTACATCATTGTACCATTCTCAATTTTAAAATGTTAGTACACTAATCATAGGGTACTTTTTCCTGTGAAAACATGGAGAAAGAAGGGATTTAGTGGGATGGGAGAAGAGGAAAAGGCACGCTTGAGTTCCATCTCTTAAGGTGAATGACCAAACTTATGCTGGGATGCCAACCATCTCACTGGGGCCGTCACAATCATGAAATTTTAGTTGATTATTACTTGTTTTACAAATAATTGTGTATAATAATGATTTGTCATTTTCTCTTCATTTAATGCCACTATTATAGTATAAGCCTAATCATTGTTTAATTATGCACACTAATATAAACGGTTGTTGGCACTAATTCTCTCCTCATGCAACAAGATAACATCATAAAAGGGTGGAAAACAACATGGAAATAGTGATGGAAATGCTACATTTCTATTAGCCTCATCCAGCTGTTTCTATACAGATGAACGAAAACAAACCTAGTGATTATACAAAATGATTGCAGCCATCTAAAATAATTGCAATCAGCGATTATGTAATAATTGTGACAGACCTTCATCTTACCATCGCCCTTAACAACATTGAGGAGGGCAGCTGATCCCGCTGGCTTGAAACAAGTCACACAGGAATCCAAAAATGCATTGTATCAACAATCTTAAATGTCCACTGAACAGTTCGGTTTCCACTAGACTGATCAACTGTTGAGTACAGATTTCAGTCATGTGCCACGCAGCTGTCTGATGCCTCTGGCTGTAAACATCATTTAAGATACCACAGTGCATTAATGTGAAGAGGCTGTAGGGATCGCTGACCCGACTGACTTACAGTTAAATGTTTGCTCAGTTGCTCAGAAACCTCAATATTTCTGTGAATAATAAACTTAAAATATGGATACAACTACAGGAGGAACTACAGAAAAACACAAAAAACAAACTAAGATAATAATAATACTGTATCACTTGCACCATGAACCTCTAACTGAATCCTTGAGTCTTATTTGATCACATATAATTCTCATCACAGTTTCATTTCTTCACAGCTTCACAGACAAAATCTGAACAACTGTTAACCTTATTGGCTTATTATACATGAAATACATGGGTGTTTTGGCTACAAAACTAAACATGTGAACCATTTACTGCCATGCTCTGTTGATTTTTAAAGGGGAACTCCACCAATTTTACACCTGTACATCAGTAACAGTTACGTTATTAAAATGAAATGAAGCCATGTGAGACATTTAGGTGGGTAATGTCTTTTAGTAGAACTGATAACAACTCATAAACATCTGAAACATAGTAGGGGAATCTAGACTCTGTTTTTGTAAGCGGTCACAAGTCAAGTTAACCACAGCTAATACCTTTTTATTGGAGTAAAAAGTGCAGTGTCTTCCTCTGAATTGTAGCAAAAGTATAAAGAAGCAGCAAATACAAAAACTCAAGTATAGTACACAAAGCCTCAAAGTTGTACTTAAGTACAATACTTGATTAAATATACATTTGATTAGAACAGAGCTATCAATAAAGTGATTTGAACACCTGTGTTTTTCATCCAGTTTGGGGGATTTTCATTAACACTGTGAACCTAAGAGGCAACTTGTACCATTAAAACTTCAGTACACACCTGTTGACTTTGACTAGCCTGAACTGAGAACTTTTTTCAGCACGCTCCATTGTGGTAGGCCCCTATCGTTAGTCACAAGTAAGGATGGGTTACTGAGCTGGCCTACTGAGCACAAGTCCAGGGGCTCAACAACCACAAAGAGATGCAAAAAAGAGATGCAGAATGAACGCAAGGAGACACAAAGTAACTAAAAGAGATGCAAAACATGTACAGAGACACAAAACTACCACAACGAGATACAAAGTGAGTATCACTAGACACAAAATACCTTCAAAGATGTGCACAATGACCACAGTGAAAAGAAAAAAAAGAGTAAACAGAGATGCAAAAGAATTTTAAAAAGAGGTTCAAAACAGCTACAAAGAGACAAGTAAATCCCGTTAAGTGGAAGGGGTGGGTAATCTTTCGCATGCCTGTGCCCAGGGGCTCGTTGTGTAATAGTGTACGTCTCCACACATCCACAAACCATTCCCTCCATGACATCCAACAGTATTGCTGTGGCCTCTTCCCGTCCGGCTCCCACAGATAAACAGCCCTAACACCTGACTCTCGCGATGGTACGCGTATTAGCCGGCACGGGCACACGGGATGTGGGAATGGGATGAAGTGGAGGAGGAGAACTAGACGCCGAGCTAAAACAGTTAAAACCGAAAACGGCAGGACGAAGCGAGACGGTAGGATACGTGTGTTTGTGTGTGTATACGTGTATGCGTGTGCGCATGCACGAGAGAAAAGGGGGGTTGCAGTTTCTCTGGGTGACGTCACGAGCTTTCCTGAAAGTCAAAACAACCGTTGGCTGCGGTAACGGTAGCTTTCGTAGCTTCTCGGAAATCCGTTTGGAAATTCGTTTGAAACGTTTAACGATTAATTTCTGCCCCGGGGCGCAACGCGACGGTTGAGTAGCACTTAACGGTTTAGCTTAGCTTGCAGTCCAGCATAGCTTTTCGTTACGGTTTACGAGCGGTTTATGAACAGCAGGTGCACGGGAATACCAACGCACCTGCAGCCACAGGTAACGCTGTCAGCTAGCCGCACTTGTCACAGTAAACATAACATAAACCGCATTAAAGCTCGCTAGATAATGTGTTTTTATGTCACAATAATGTTAGTAAGGTGGCAGTGATCACTTGGTAATGATGCTTAGTGCTTGCACAGTCTGCGTCCCTGTTTAGAAAAAGGGTAATGTTATTATTCTCATGTTTAAGACTCAGGGAACATGCAACATGCTGCAGCTTAACCGCCAGTCAGTACCGTGACGTAGATGATGCAGTGCTGGTAACTGTGAGCAGTGCTGCAGTGTAACTAAGTACATTTACTCAAGTACTCTACTCATATAACCCACAAATTTGACCTGATTTGATATTTCTTCTCCACTACATTTCAGGGAGAATGTTGTACTTTTTGCTCCACTACTTTAATCTAAGAGCTTTCGCTATTAGCTCCTTTACAGATTTAGCTTTTTCCTGCCAGACATATGAAAAGCTTATAAAATATGATGCTTGTTATAGATTGCCCAACAATATGAGTAAAGATGAAACAATGACTCAATTAGTTGTTCAACAGAAAATCAATCTGCAAATATACTGATAATTGTTTGTGAGGATTTTTTGCTTTCTCTATTAATTGTTTTAATATTTTAATTAGATTTTTTAATTTTATTTTGAGGTTTGGACTATTGGTTTTGTGAGGCTGTCACTTTGGGCTTTGTGTAGTTCTGATGGCATTTCTCACTATTTTCCGAAGTATCACCAGCCGATCAATCATTAGTTATCATTTGTTTCAGTTCTGTTTGAAATACTTTAAAAAGTATGCCCATCTCAACCTACTGCAGCAGTCAAATGCTGCTAACATGATAATCTGTCCCCAGTGAGTACATCTACTTTTGATACTTGAAGTGCATTAGGCTGCTAATGCTTTTATTTTTCTACTTAAGTACAATTATGAATGCAGGACTTTAACTTGTAGTGGAGTATTATAATCTGGTATTTCATTTTAGTTAAGTAACTGATCTCAATACTGCATCCTTTACTGACTGCGTGTCCTGCATGTTCACATTCACCATGTTGATTTTCATAACTATAGTAGAGAAGAACAGCAAACTAGGCCTGACTTGATTTGTGATTGCACAAGTGCACGGCTGGAAAAACTTTCCAAAGGGCCATGGGGCAAAAAAACTGTCTCTACGGACCTGCACTCCACATGACAGGTTCATTATTTCCCCAGGCACCCAAAAACCAACCAGTAGCCTTAAGCGCAAATTATTAGCTGATTGATTGACTGACAAAAAATAAATTGGCAGCAGTTTTGATAATTGATCAATCATTTGTTAACCTTACTTGTTCTGTGATCAGAAAATTCCTTACCATTTGTAATGTGAAAGTATCGAAAGATTTCAAATGACACCCAACCCTACATGTGTTTCACATTTGTACAAAGCCAGTGTTTGATCTTTTATCTCTTGTATTTTCCTCTTATATGGACTACACACCTAAGATACACTCTCTTACACAGGGCTGCAACTAACAATTATTATCATTATCAGTTCATTTGCTGATAATTTTCACAGTTTTAAGTCTGTAAAATGTTTCTTTGATTGTGTTGTCCAACCAACAGAGGTAAGATATTCAATTTGCAAAGATTGAAAATGGAAAATACTCAGTTTTAGTGGCTGCTACCAGCTTTCTTGATATCTTTGCTTAAAAAATGACGCACAAAATTAATTGTCCTCCATTAGCATATACACATGATGTGTTCTGCAACTCTACTGCCTTGTGGTCACCTGCATTTTGGCAGTGTTCACAGCCCAGCATGCAGTCATGGTATTTAAGTGCGTAAAACAGGAAAAAAGAGACTTGAATTCTAAGTGTGTAATAGCTTGTGAAACACATGCTGTTAAGTGGCCTATGTAGACCACTGTATTGATTAAAATAGAAACTTATTTGTTCTGTCAGACGTACATTAAATGGACGACTGAAAAATGTGGCTAAAACACTGTGGTAGCAGATTGTAACACTTGAGGTCCTGCCAGAGGCTGGCTCGCATTGTAGGAAGAAGCTTGTGGGCTCACTGCCGCTGATGTCAGCAAGGGTTTGTGCGAGGCCACAGTTTGGGGTGAGGAGGGGTAAAGTGAGTGGAGGTGAAATGAGGTGAGGTGTACTGTCCTGATACGAGGGTGGCAGGTACACCGTGTCTTTTTCCTCACAGTATCTATGAATAGTAGATACTCTACTGTAGTGTCCTGCTCCCTGTACATGATCTGTACTAAAGAGCCACACCAGTAATTTTTGCAGTAATTTGGTATTTTCAAGAGTTTGTATGCACAGATTAGATTGATCAGAACATTTAGCAACCTTTTATTGGAGAATGGTTGAAAGTTGTTGTGGTCTAAAACATGAAAACCTGCAGATGCTGTCCTTGAAGATAAGGAAAAGAGCTCATATGTTCAGCCAGATATGTTGGTCCTGTCAGCTGTCAGATGGTGTAGTCAAAATCATTTCTCAATCTTCTGGTCCTCTTTACCACTGTAATATTAGCAGAAAGTTAAGCAGTGTAACAGTGGCTTATAAATGTAAATGACAAAGGTCATTAAGAGGCCTGGTCATGCTTAATGTGTGCCACTGTGTTTTTCGTGTTGTTAGTGTTAGGTTTTTCAAGTTGCCATCCTTTATAGTGTTGGGAAGTGGGACAGACTATTTTGGGAGCCCCTGGCTAAAGAAGTAAAAGTCCCATTCACTTTTCCCATAAACAATGTTATGTGACTCACAGTTGGAGCAACTCTACAGCTTGGATCAACATGAAACTCTCCCGGCTCAGTCGTCAGTACAAAAGAAGAACAACTGCGTTAGAAAATATCTGAGTCTTTAATTTAAAAAAGGTTATGGTACAAACTTGTGTACATAAAAACGTTGAGGTAGATGTTAACTACAACACCCAAGGTGCATTCGGGCAAGAGACATCCAGTCACTGAGCTTGAAATTCTGTTATATGTGCAGCTAACAGTGGATGGAAGCTAAAGGGAAGACTGAAAAGAAAATCTGTGGCTTAAATCAATTTACTTTTAAATTTGGGGTGAATCGCAGGTGAATTCTCCGTGGCAATGATGGCCGAAGCTCATGGGTATTATAGTATTCAGGCCCGTTCTAAAATTGCAGACAAACGTGACTGATATAATAAAAACCAGTGGCCATAACATAGTCCTGTAGAGTCCATTATTTCTATGTTCAGTAACATTGAGGATAAACTGAAATTGGAATACAGATTGGGAAAAGTACCTCTAAAACACCCCAAACCTAGTGAGGAGTAAATCCATTGCCGTGTAGTGTCACTTCATACATCTAGACTGATTAATGATGGGGTAGCCGACTGTCTGGTCCTTGCCCTCTGTATCCATTTTTATCCATCTCTCTCTCTCTCTGTGTCTCTCTCTTCCTCACTTCATATCTGTCTCTATTTCCTGTGATTATGTGTTTTTTCCTCACTATCTCCCTTTCCTTGTCGTTTTTTGTCCTGTGTTATTGCCTCTGGAATGAAATATCATGAAATAAATGTTGTCTGGCAGGTGCTTCCCTTGGCATGGTTGGTTCATCATGGCAGTGGATGTCTCCATGGCAACAGCTGCCCTGGTGACAAGGGGTTGCCACTGTCTGGACATTCTGCTCTCCTCTCCTCTCCTTTCCTCTCCTCCACTAAGTGCGATCAGGGCCATGCTAGACCAGATTAAGGTTAAAGCTAACCGTGGCTTCATTGAATTACTCTGCACTGTTACAGCTTAATCCAGAATTGCACAGTGTCTATAAAAAGGATCTCCTTGGATGTAATTGCTAGGATATGGGTATCATTTGAATTGTTTTCTAAATCGGTGCTAATACAACAGCCAAGTTTTGGTATTAGTACCAGAACAATACTTTTTACCTTATACTTTAGTTTCTACAAATATAAACTTGGTTTCTACAACATTGCTCTGTGTTGTGCAAGGAACCTATAATAGACTAAAACTGGTAACATTTTGATATCAATCAGGAACTATCTGAATAATCAAATGAGTCTGATCAGGCATTTGATGGCAGCTTTAGATAGTTTTCGATGCTACGGTGACCTATTGAGAATTGATACCCAGCTCTTATCATTAGATTCAATGCTGTAAAATAATAAAACATGCAAAAGTCCAAGAGGGATGAAAAGTTTTCATAGATACTGGTAGGGGTCCAACTGACAGTTATTTTCCTGATAGACAGATCTGTTTGTTTATTTTTGAAAGTCATTTAGTTTTAAAACGCAAGTGAAATACACCCATCACAAGTTCCCACATCCTAAGGTGTCCTTGTGTACGTGTAGTTTTCCAACCAACATACCAAAATCCCCCAAAAAATAATTTTAAATTATATAACACTATACAAGAAGCAGGGAACAGTGAATTTATAGTATTTACGTTTTTTTATTTATTTATTTTAGTAATGACTTAAACATGTAGTAGATTATCAAAACTGTTGATGTTTAATTTCATTGCAGTCCGAGGTGCAGTCTCATATGGTTAAAAAGACCCCAACAATAAACACTTGCAGTCTCAATCTACACTGAAATCTTTTTTTTTCCCAGTAGCAATTTGTTGGCAGTTTGGCTTATCTAGTCCTTATCAAAGACTTGAAACATGAGTGACATCTTCTTTTGGGCTTACTAAAACCTTTGTATCTTTGCTTGGGTGGGTAAAGATCCATCATCTACCTCTTCGTAATCCTGAGTAATCAAACCCATACTTTTGGCAAGTAAGCATATGGAAGGGACACATTTTGAAAAAACAAGGATAAAGTAAGTGAAAGCTGGATTCAGATGGGTCACTATTCTGCTGCATCAACATAAAAAAAGCCCTATATATTGTGTGTGAGTATGTCTGTCTGTTCCACCCTTCGTTATGACGCTGCGGTCCCTCCAAGAGTCTGCAGCATCGCAGACACTAGCTGATCTGAATGCTGATTTCCAGCTAGATTGCTACGACGGCTAGCCTAGCCGCCGTAGTGCTGATCTCCATTCAGGCTGAGCAGCGTAGTGTTGTTGCGTGTTGTGTAATACAGTGTAGTAGGGTGCATTTGAGGTGAACGGCGGCAGCTATGCAGAGAGAGGGAGGGAGGGAGGGAGAGGAGAGCGGGAGTGAGACGACCGAGAGGTGCAGAGATTTGGGCAGAGAGAAAGAGTGTGAGAGCATCCCTAACTGCCGTTGTTGCTATTTATAGCCAAGCCCTACTCCACAGTCCTGAGATGCTCTCCCACCTCCCACATACAGACGTCAGCCTACGCACACACACACACACACACACTCTCTCTCTCTCTCTCTCACGCACATACATATTGACAAAATAATTTGACATGCAGAAATATAGCAAGTACAGAAAGGTAGACTGGCTTTTGCACACAGCACAGCCTGCTCACCAGAACAAAAAAGATCTATGAATGAGTGAGAGGTAGAGCTCAGGGATGTTTGTTTGGCAATCAAGGTCAGTTTTTACTTCATCAAGAGCTCTGCAATAATTCATCCTGTTTATCAGTGAGAGTGTCAGCGACAGAAAGAGGAACTGGGTGTATGATTGGGTGGGGGAAGAGTGGAGGGAACATTTGTCCTCACAATAACTAGTTGTTTGTCTTGTCAGATTGCATGAAAGGGCTTTGGAGGGAAAGAGAGGGAGCAGCAGAGGAGGAGAAAAATAAATCCATGCCTTCTTTTTTTTTTTCTTTCTTTCTTTTTTTTTTTCTCCTTTCACTTCCTTCCAGGCTGAGTCACTGCTGGTGAGGAGGAAGGTCTGGAGAGGGAACGAGAGAGGAGGAGGAGGAGGTGGAGGAGGAGGGGGAGAAGAAGAAGAAGGGAGGGAGACAGGGAGATAAGCCACAACAGGAAGCAAAACGACACACACACGCACAGAACCACAGCGCGTGCTTGTGTGTGCGTCCGAGTGAGAGACTGCGCGAACGAGAGGGTGAACGGGAAAGGAAGGGAGGGAGAGTGACGCGGAGGCTGGGAGAGCCTGCCCCCCCCCCCTCCTCTCCCTCTCTTTCTCTCCTCTCCTCTCCTCCTCTCCTCCCCTCCTCCCTCTCTCTCTCTCTCTGTGGAGCAGGCGTGTAGCGGCATCAGACTCGGCGTGAAGGAACCATGAGCGATGTCACCATCGTTAGAGAGGGATGGCTTCAAAAACGGGGTAAGTACATCCAGTACCTCTCTTTTTCTACTCCCCTCCTCTCTGCCTCTATTTTCTCTTCTCTTCTTCTCTACCTCTTGTCTAGACTGAGGGCCTGGTCGTGGCTGTCCACATGTGCCGGTGTGAGGATGTGAGTGTTTGCGATTGAGTGCGCGTGTGTGTGTGTGTGTGATCACATGGATGTCTGATTATCAAGTGTGCGAGTGTATACGTCTGTGCGTTCGCCCCCATAGGGATGTGTCTCTTTATTATAAGCTTGTCTGGCAGTTTGTTTGCTAAGCCTCTGTGTGCTTCAGTCAGGTTGTGGTTGAAAAAGAGTGTGAGCATGGTTTTGTGCATGTATTTGTATGCACTAGTGTGTGTGCAGTTGATAACATATACCAGGCCTGTAGTTACACTGCTGGTGCATAGTGTTCTGTCAGGCCAGTGTGTCTACTAATCTGTGAAATCAAGTTAGTTCTGTCTCTCTGAGGTATTATTTAATATAGTTTGTGTCTTAAATTCATAGAAAACCCTGAATAGTGTCACTGAGAGTCATATGACATGGGGTTGGTTGGGGTGGAGTCAAGGGGGACACTGACAACACATCCTGTTTACAACCAAGTGAATGAGAAATCAGAAAAAAATGTACTAGTTGAAGAACATGTAGCAAGGATGCTACTTCCCTGTTCTCAGACATTCAAAGCTTATGTTCAGTGAGTGGTTGCTGCAACAGGTGAAAAGTCATTTGTGGCAGGGCCAGACTGAACCAGACACAGTCAAAAAGCTGAGCTCTGTGATGACTGCAGCATCAACTATAAGGCTCTTTAGGGCAATTTTTAGTTCCTAACAAACTGTGATTTCATGGGGTCGTGCGTCTGCTGGTGCTTTTTCCTTCAGGCACAAGTACATGTGTATGTCAATGTGTGTGTTTTAGAGAGAGAGAGCCTCAGGGGTAGAACAAGGGGGATTTCCAAACTTTTAGGCTGATAATATCCCCGACTATGTGATGGTGTCTAGGAATGTGTAACACAAACTGTAGAACAGGAAGTGACATGGATACATAACAGACTGCAGGCTTTTGGGTAATGTAGGCTACCACTATGGCACAGCAGGAGAACATGTTGGTTAGCAGAGTGCTCCTTACTACATAGAGAGGATGCTCTCTCTCTCTCTCTCTCTCTCTCTCTCTCTCTCTCTCTCTCTCTCTCTCTCTCTCTCTCTCTCTCTCTCTCTCTCCCCCTCTCTCTCGTACACACACACACACACACACATATATAGTACACTCTTTAGTGCTGAAATAGAGGGGAGGATCTCTGTCTATGTGTGCCAGCATGCCAGTGTGATCCTCAGACAGTCGTCTGTGCATATTAAGAGGAACACATCGCCCCCAGTCACGACGCAGCGCTACCAGTGTTCATCAGTGTGTGAGAGAGATAGAGGTTGTAGGGAGGTGGAGGGGGGGTGTTGTTTGTGTCAGGAATATGAATGTTTGTCTGCATCATATGCTAAATCTTTGTCTGTATTTGTGTGTGTGGAGAGGAGCAGGGTCGGGGTGCTGACTCACTGTCCAGGTCGTGACTGCAGTCTTAGTCATTAGACAGCTTTTTACTGAAATGAAACAGTGAGAGAGAGCGAGAAATGTAGTGAAACCTTTACACACACACACGCGCACACACAAAACCATTTGTACTTAATAAGATTACATAGTTATGTTCTGACTGTCTTTAAGACCCTACATTGTTTTGGTTTGAACTGAGCAACATGAAGATGGTAGAGAAGATAACTTAAAGGACTGAATAAGTGCAAGATTGGAAAGAAAGACTGGTGAAATTGATGGGAAGGGAGCAAAGTTCTCTGTATGGGAGGGAGAGATGCTTACAAGCTTTTTAGTCTTTAAGTCCTTTAGTGAAGTCAGTCATGAAAAACTTTTGTGAAATGAGCGTAAGAGGAATACCTAAATAAGTGCTGAGTTCTTGTATATTGTTTCCCTATTAAACCTTGTAGATTAAATGGGCACCAGTGTATCTAACTCTTTTCATTTTGGTGATGGGGTAAGTCAGAGTAACATATTATCTCCATTCTTGTTTGTGTATGCAGGTAGATGCTTGTTAAAACAGGTTGTGTTTGTGGTAATCTCATAATTAATCATTTTATGTCAGATGATTTAGTTATATTTTCTTCATGCAGTTCTGGTTTACAACAGCTGTTAAGTATATGCTTCCAATATGGTACAATTTTGTTGCCAAAAAAAGTTATTCAATTATAACTATATTATAATTTAAAAGATTATAGAAAATGTGTATTTTTTCCCCAGTTGTACTCATGCAGAGGTTTTTCTTAAGTAAGCTGTGATATCTTGGTTATCATTTTATTGACGACTTAATGCACAAGAGACATTTATTTCAGTATTGTCTTTCTCAGGGCAATACTCTTGTTTTTGATGTGATTGTCTGGCAGTTCAGGATTTGCCGTTTACCCCTTTACAATAAACAGCCCATGCATGATTTAGGTATAAAAGAGCTGTATGTAGAGAATTATGTTTGCCCACCAAGATGCTTTAATGATGCTGTTGTTTGTGCAGAGGTTTTACACTAGTCACATGCTCCTCAGCATAAATGAATCCACATGTCAGGAAGTCATAAGGAGTCCTGTGTGTGAGTCTATGTGTCGATTGGATAAATTAATGATTAATAGTTAATGACTCCTACCAATGGCTGCACAGTTGTGGCAACTTGGTGCAGGAGTTTATTTTACCATTATTCGACCATAATGGGTAATTGATAGAGATGATTAGGATTTCATGAGATGGTTGTTTCTGAATGTTTCTTAAAGTCTGTGTTATACTCTTTTGTCTTGGCCTCTTCTGTGGTCTAACTAATGAGTGTAGTAATAAAGTGAAGTGATTGATTGAAAAAAAGTGTTTCCCATCCATAGCACAAAGTATTGGTGATGACTTCTTGCTCATGCGTCCTCATGGGTATACTTGGCTCTCTGCATGATTTATGAAGGGACTGTGTGTGTCTATGAGTGTGTAGCTTTTGTTTGACAAGCCACAAACCATCGGAGTAACTGGTGAAACATGACAGATGTGTACAGCGCATTGCCACACTCACTCTCACATACAGTACACTGATTGGCTTGAATATGTCAGTGGATGCTGAAGGCTTTCTTTACATTGGCTACTGATGTAAAATCTACTATAACAATAAAAATTCTTCATGGTTTTTGAATGCATGCACATAACAAAAGCATAAAAAGCTAACATCTCGATCTGTTGTGTATGAACTCAGGGTCTGTACATCACCAACCACTAATCATCATCTTGGAACACAGAGACAAACCTCAGGAACATCACCTCAGCAAAATACAGCACAGTGTGTCCTCAGATGACCGAGCCTTTCAGTGCTCACTTGCTCACTACCACAGCAATGGTTTGCTTCCTCCTTTCATTAAGTCAGAGTGGGGAATGCATTCGGCTGCATCATGTCTTTATCTTTGGAAATAATGAACAGTGCATAAATACCAGAATCTGTCAGACTCTGGTATGAAGGCTGCAGACTTGCAAGGTGGCCAAAATAACCAATATTTGGAAACATACTGTTCCATTTATCATTTTTAAAAGGATATTTTGAATGAAAGATACTGGAAAATCTTGTGAATCGCTGTGAGCTACAGGTTACAGGTAAAGCCTTGGAAGGGCATTGTGTTGTGGTGATGGGTTTAGAGGTGAAATCAGATGCTGCCGACCTTTCTGTCAACAGAGGTCAGAAGCCTGTTTCATTGCACCTTAAAAATCTGAATCCGAAGTGAACTCCACTTCATTTCCACCTGGGCCAGGAGTTTACCTTCTGTCAGCCCATGTGAGGCCACAGAGGGCACAGTCAGCCAGTGTAGTCGAGGATACTGTTTCCTCCACCAGCATCAGCCCACACAGCAGTCAGCACAACAGATGGCCAGGAGGAAGGAGAGGAGGAGAAACACTGAAGGAGAGAGACGGGGAGAACACCATCATCTTTACTTTGACACTTTCTGTCCCCCAGAAGTGTCTCCAACCAAAGCTATGAATCAGATTAGATACAGCTATGTGAGAGTGGAGCAAGACTTGTTACTGTCTCATTTTCTAAATAATCTAAGATTAATGATTCTTTGTCACCCAGGAGGGTTCAAGCAATCAAACTTATAAAGTCAAGAAGATACTCAAATTACTTAATTTAAGTTGTTAGATAGCCATGTATAGCTTTACATCCTTTAGAATGTAAGATGTTTAGAATGAAACAAATTAAAATATTATTAAGCTTATGTGGTGAAATCACAAGGTTTTGATAATGGGTTGTTGTTATATTTGGCACTTGCACTTATTGATATAGGCATGTTACTCTTCAACTGCAGAGAAATTAGTACTTTATGGATTTTAATTCTCAGTGTACACATTGTATTTGGGGTTATTGTTAGTTCTAAAGCCCCCTTTGCACTGGATTATAATCAAACTCTGTAACATACTAGACATTCCACTACAAATAACCAACCATATTCCATCAGACACAGTCATCTAATAATATTAGAATCAACATCTCAGTAATCGGGAGCGTTTCTCATATTTCCTCTTCTGGCAGTTCAATAATTTTGGAGGCTGCAATGGAAATTATTATTATTGATTTCTTAAATAGCATTTTGGGTAAACATTTAGGGGGCTTGTGGGGGCTATTGGAACATTCTTGCTGTTATGATATTGTATTTGGCATGATGCATTGCACAGATTGACTGAAATGTTTGCTCTGCATGTTTTGTTGTGGCTGTGCATCTTTATATCTCTTCTGCTCTGCTCTTGCTCCCTGTAGCTTTACATTGATTGTTTGCAAATCACATCCATAACAAACAGAATTCTGATCACAGGCTCTGTCACTGTGGAGACAGTCAGGAGGTGGCTTCATTAGATAATCAATGTCTGCCTTTACTATTTATGTGTCCCGACCTGTCACTTAATGCATCTTTGCCATGATTGTTATGATAGACATCGAGCCTAAATGCGAAACAACACATCTGTCCTCTTTTATACTTCTTCCTCTGTACTATCCATCTCCACACCTCAGTCCCGTTTGGGAACTGTCTGTGCTATACTGTATACGTTAGACTGCTGTGGGGTTCATTGGGTGCAGTGCAGTGAGGCAGCCATCTTTGCTCAGTGAGTTCAGTGAGTTCAGTGTTGCTGGAGGCTGGCTGGCTGGCTGGATCAGGTGGCAGTGCCAGATCTCTGATATCAATCACCAGTCGCTGCTGCTGCTGCTGCCGCCGCCGCTACTGTCTGCTGTGTCGCCCTTCTACTCTCCTCTCCTCCCCATCCCTCCTCTCCTCCTCCTCTGTCCTGCCTCTGTTAGAGAGCCTGTCAACACAACTTTTATTGCCATTCACACTCTCTTTCTCTCTCTGTCTATCTATGCATCTCCTTCTATCTCCCTGCACTCCTCTTTTTATCTCCTCTGTTTCTCAAACTCACAAACATATACAGGGCAGCAGCAGACAAGCAGACAGTGCAGGCTTTGTTATGAATGGCATCCTCTTGCACATCCGGAGGAAGTGTACGCTCCAGTGTGGCTTTACAAACTGTCTCCATTGTCCTAAGAATGACTCACTCTACACTGCAGAGAATGGCAGTCAGCCAGACTGTCAGACAGACCAACAGCAACAGCACAGCACAGCACAAACAGACAGACTAGTCTGCAGAGCCTACAGACAAACAGCACAGGAAAGACAGGCAGAGAGACCAATGGTTTGTGACAGATACAGCCAGCATAGAGCAGAGGCAGACAACTTTCCAATGCAGAAGAGACCTGCAACTAGCAGGTGCAGAAAATGAATGAAAGACGGATGGGTGACATACACACAGGCAGCAGAGAGAGTGTCACCTTAGTATTCAATCAGAATGTGATATTTTTGTTTTGCAAAGTAATTGAGTAAAAAAATGAGATAATAAACCCCTTAAATTCAACTACAAATTGAAGCTGCAGCAGACAAGAATTTTATATAAAAACACACCTGTTTTATCTGACACAATAATTTAGGCTGCAGGCTAAGAAGAATGTCCTCTTGCTGTGATATTTATGGTTACTTGCAGCAAATCTGGTACATGCAATAGAGAATGTAAAAAAAAAAAAGAAAAAGAGTACAGTACAAAACTGAACAGAAATGATAAGCCCCTCTATTAAAGAAAGCTCACCACTATCTGTTTTATCTCCTTTAAACTTATATGTACCCACAGCTAAGTTCAGAAATGTTATGTTGCAGTGTACAGTTTCTGAGCTAAATAGCCTGAAGCTGTACAACTCGGCAAACTCAGTCAGTCAATAAGATCAGTGGTAAGTGGTAGGAAGCATCTTTGTAAAAGCCATGCAACAGAGAGATGGATTAATGGATGGGTGAGTGAATGAACTAATGTAGAGTGAGGGAGTCTCAGATAAATGAATGAATGGATCAATGAATGGAGTGCTGATCACTGCAGGGGGAAAACCTGGATAGAGAAAGAGGGAAGGGGTGAAGGGAGGAGAGGTTGAGTAATGGGATTAGTTTGTAGCTCAGGATCATCGAAATGCTGACCTCAAACATTTGATCACAGTCTGGATGGATGCATGCACATGCATTCACACATACACACTTTACTTGATTATCATTATTGTTATTGAATTATATCCACAATCACCCCACTGTAAAAAGTAATGTCAAAATCCAAAATGTAAAAATTCACTTAATAAAATATTTTCCTTTTTTGAAACATACTGTACACCACATCTGATGACTGATAATAAGGACCAAACATATTGTATATTATTTATAAAAATGTTTTACCCCATTTTTGGTAATATACTATAAATCACCATTTAAACCAAACTTATTAGACAGGTAACATATGGTGGATTTCTTTCAAATTCTTTAAGTGTATTATCTAGTAGTCAGATGTTATTACAGGGAAGTTTTTTAAGGTCAGAGCCTCCATAGATTCCTAGAATGCCTGGGTTTCTTGCCCACCTCAGTTTTCTCATCAACTGGTTTCTATTGACTGCAGTTCCACAGGCGACTATTAGATGATTCATGGTGATCCAATGGCAGCAGCAGCTCTGTCCTTACTTGACAAAGCACTTTGAGTTAAAGCTGAAAACAGATTCTATGTTTAAATGTACTAACACAGAGATTAGACCAAAGGGGTAATGTGTAGTCTAACATCTTGAGGTATTGTGGGCTGGATGAAGGAGGCTTTGGGCTGATTAGAGGAGGCAGGTTAGAGTGGGGGTTGGTTTGGCTGATTTAGGCCAACAGATTAGTGCCTAGTGGTTAATAGCTAGTGTAAGTGTTGGATGGCAAGAGAAGGACCCCAGAGTAATACCATTTGGTCTTACATTTCCATCTATTGTTTCTTTGGCCATCCAAGTCTACATAATACTGTATTGATCCATACCTTTTCCTATAGAGAAGTGATACTAAAACAGTGCTTTTTGTTTTCAGAAGCTACAAAACAATACAGTATATTTATGGGAAATGCTGTTTAAAGGACTGCGTTCCAAACTGCTGTTTCTTCATGATGGGGTGCTATAGACAATCGATTATGCACTCTTTTGGCTCCCACTTTAAATAATAAAACAATACAGTGGTGATATATTTTAGAAATGCCTTTGTGTTGCTTACCAAAGTTGAGAAGAATGTTTTCCGTTCCAGTACTACTTTATAATTAAAGTGATCTGGCCCAGATTTATTTTATGATGCTGATTGTATGATTTTTAATTACATACTTGTTGAACTTTCACTGACCTGAGCAGATGATTATACAGCAAGAGTGAGCTGGTTGCAGTGTTTTTTTGGCATAGTGGTTTCGAACAGGCGCAATCTCACAGTGGTGGACAGTGGTCTACATCTGGTTGCTAAGGGCAACTGAACAACCATTGTCGCTCTGAAACATCAGTTACATCCTTGACGCATTTTCTCTTTGTCACTCTGCTACTGTAGCACAAAGCTCTGTGTTGCTTCAATTGTGAAACAGAGCATCAGTTCAGAGAGCAGCGTCTGTTACCGAGGCTTATGTCAAGACCATGAAGGCAGCAGCTGTTTGAGGGTACTGCAGGCACTAATGATTTTATTTAGTGTTTCTGAATTGATTACCCAGTCTGATGGTTATCCAATAAGACACAATGATCACTAATGTAAAGCAGGGCCACTTAGTCAGTTTACAGTCAGCCCAGTCCTTATGTTGCCTAACTGCTGAGCAGAGGTGAGCAAAGATTTGGGGATCCATAACCACAGTTTGGCTATGTGTGAAACAAGAACAAACTGTACCAACACTGTTGTGGCTGTCTGAGAGAGACCTCTTGGTCAAAAACAAACGACAGTGTACTGTATGACATAAAACAATTTTAGTAGTAATCCAATCTTCTATGCTGTAAGTAAATCTGAGCACAGCTACTTAATTTATTTTCACCTTTAACATATTTCTGACATAATCCAGATGATACGTCACACTGACGCACTCTTTAAATTGATAAGTGGGAAATATATTTAAATTAACAGTTATTTTGTACATCATACCCTGACTAAAATATTACTGCCCTTATACATGTTTCAGGCTATTGCCTCGTAAGTAACCAGCTAACGTATAGTGCCACTGCAGCAACGATAGTGCTATCACATCATTAAAGCTGGTAGGTGTAACTGTAATTAGCTGTAATTACTGTTTGTGAGTATGCTACAGATGAAACTGTTCTGACAGCCAGATGTGATGTAACAATATGGTACAAGTTTGTTTTTATGTTTTCTTTGACAGCATGGTAAAACATCTGGTCATTTTGGTCATGGGTAAATAAACGGCTACTATGGGCTGCCTTTGGTGGGTTTGGTTTGAGTTTTCTCCTGTTATGCTGAGCTGCATGCTGATGTCACAGTGGCCAGGTTAAAGGGACAGTCAGTCTATTTATATCTTCCCACCTGTAATCTGTTTCTGACAGGATTAACTAAGCCACTAGCTGAAGCCTGCTGTGCCACACAGACACACTGAAAATGTGAGCCATGAATAAATACATGCATTCACAAAGATGCACTGTGGGAACAGTGTGTACAGTTCATGCAGGGGCACACAAATGTGTAAAATGTGATCAACGTTAGGGTATTCTGGGAAAGGAAGGACAAATATATGTCTGTTTTCAATCAACCAGAAAATGTGATTCCATGTAACCATGTTACATGCTTCTGTTTGTGTTCATGTGTGCTTGCATGTACACGTTTTGTGTGTATGCATGTTTCACAGAGTCTCAGTTAGTTAGCCCGATAAAAACCGAGAGGAAGAAGAGACCAAACAGTGACAGAATTTTTCATCCTCCCTCAGCCTCCTCCGTCTCTGGTTGCCAATCTTCAGTCATTAATTAGCTGTCCATGATAAAATTCCCCATTCCCAATCTGACACTAGTGTAGAGCAGTGGTAATCATGTCAGCAAGGCTTGGCTCAATGTTCTGAGGGGGCTAAATGTCCCCCATATGGTCCACTGGCTGGGGCCCACTCCTCACCAAGCTCTCATTAAACTAGTGCTTAATATACCAAGGTAGAGAGGGACACACACACACACTAATGCATACACTCAGCTGTAAGAAACAAATCAAGACATCTGACAGGGGATTGGGCACAAAGGGACAAGGAGGACAAGGAGGTGGTGTTTGTTGCTGTATTTGTGGGCACATAAGGTATGTGTGTCTGTGTTTTCATAGGCTGACGCTATACAATTGTTGACTTGCCATCTGTCATCAAGAAAAAGAGTTCTATCTTTGTGTGTGTGTGTGTGTGTGTGTGTGTGTATGTGGATACAGAGGAAAGATGAGACGGAACAGAAAGAAAGAAACAGTGAGTGAGGTGCAGATGTCTCACAGCATAGTGGCTGGAACATGAGTTTCAACCGTGGACTGCTGTATGAGAGGAGGTGGAGGGGGAGAACAGAGAAGAAAAGAGGACGAACATCTGCCATACTCAGATATTGCTCCGTGGTTTGAGTGTTTCTACACAATATCTTGAGTTTGAATAGACCTGGGACATGGCCTGCTCATTAAGCATCTTGCTAGGCAAAGCAAGTTCAGAGAGCGCCAGTGTTAATAGGGGTTTCAGATATATTCCTCAGTATATTTTAGCAATGATGCAGAAGCTGACATATTTTCTTGCATCTTAAGAAGGTAGCATGGATGTACATATCATGAAGAAAGTTTTTAGTTTAAAGCTTGGAGAAACACCTAATGATATTCATAAAATCAAGAGTTTAGCCTGTAGTAAAGGATACTTGTATTCTCTCAAAGCAAAACATGTTTCACCTTGCTGTTCCATGTTCACACTATATAGACATAGACACACAGACACAGTCCATAACAGCTCCAGTTGATGTTAGCTGACCTCTTGTCTAAATTTCCCCACAGTGGTCAATACATTTTCACGTTATTGTCACTGGTGCTAAACGTCAGAGTGGGTTTGATAAAATACAGAATTTACCTTAGCTATTCTGTTACACAGATTTTGAGAGTTGAATTTGTTATGTGCTTCGTTTTTCTGAGGAATTCAACAAGCAGATTTAAAGATGTACAGTTTTTAAATGTAAATTTGTATGTTTGTCCTATGCTAATTACAAAGCAGATGGCATATATGGTCATCTTTGTTACTCTTGAATTATCTCAGAGCCTTGAGTGTCTGATGCCAGCCAGCTGAGGTGGACACATTGTCAAAAACAGCCTCTTACACAGACAGACGTTAGAGCATGACAAACCAGCTCGCAGAGAAGTGTGTCTGAGATGGACTGTCATATATAACTGTCTGTCACGCTCTGAGGTGACAGACAGTTATATATGACAGTCACTAATTGTGATCACACTTTTATTTTGTTGGTCCAAACTCTGCAGTAGTTTGTTAAGTTACACTGCCTAATCACAAGCAAACAGCATCTTGTAGACAAAAGTCACATGGGCTTACAAGTAGTCCCTTTATTGCACAGTGTTTTGGTAAACTGTCTTCATGAGACACCAGGGATTTTAGCAGCAGGTGAGCCAAAACAAATATGATTCCAGTCAGTGTAACTTAGGCATGTTAGTTACACCCGACAGAGCATGACTGATTGTGAGGGAATCGGATGAGGCTGTGTTTTGCCCTTGCTTCATTTTGTGATGTTGTGCTTTACGAGCATGATTAACTGCAGCCTATCACACGTCTCCTTATATTCATATAAATGTGATTTATCCGCATATAACCATGTATTACACCTCTGTTCTGTCCTTCAACAAACCTTATGCTTGGAATCACTTGAAGACCAGATCAGATGGAGGTGTCACACTGGGGTTACTAGTTGGCATTGCTCTCACCTGTCTGTATAAACTAAAGTTAGAGATGTGCCCAGAGTGAATGCACCCTGATAGACAGATGGGCATACACTTGGGCAGGTGGAGAGACAGACAGACAGGTAGCCAGACAGGACAGAGCAGAGAGCAGCAGTTAGTGAGGTGGAGAGCACTTACTGTCGGCCCTTCAGTGCAACACATGAGTGGATGGACCCTTTAGAATGAGGCACGGCTGGGCTGGTGTGTTTGTGTGCAAGTGTGTGTGTATGTGTGCGTGTAGGGTGTTTGGGGTGAGGGTGAGTGGGTGGGTGGGTGGGTGAGCACTCGACAGTACTTGGGGTATAGTACTTGATTGTTTACTCTTGCCTGCTGGGCTGGGCTGTTGTGCTCTAGTGTGTGTGTGTGTGTGTATGTTGTGTTGAGGGAGTATGTTGTGCGTGAGTGTGTAGCATGTATAAGTTTACAGGCAGACAGGGAGACATACAGCACAATGCTTGGAAAGGAGGGGGAGGGGGGGCTTCACAAAAGACCAGGGGGGTCTTAAGTTGTTCACACACACACACACACACACACCTATATATAATAACTGCCGCCCACAGCCTCAGCCCGGCATTTCTGAGTTAATAATACAGAGCCAACCACTCTGGAATAGTAGTGACTTACACACATAGACACACACACATGCACAAAGCTTTGCACCTGTTCACCACTGCTCAACTGGACAGGGTTGGGCTGGTTAAGCCACCCCGCCTCCACCACACACGCTCACACACACACACACACACACACACACACACACACACACACACACACACACACACTCCTTGCTGCCTGTCTGTTGTAGGCAACACTTAGACAGCTGTGTCTGTCTCCTGACCCTCCCCTTCTTGTTCTGATCGACAGCTAATCTCATTGACTGATTGGTCCAGCTGCCAGGTCTGCTCCTCTGATTGGATGGTTCTACACCCAATAACACCAAGGAACCGAATAAGAATTTAAATATGAATGTCAGATTTAATGGGGAACCTCAAAGAAACCAATTCCTTCGTGTGATTATGAACCATAATTCTGAGATACCCACCAACTGAAATAACAATCAAACAAAATTAAACAATTTCTAATACAAAAAAAATAGATGTCCTTGGTTGAAAGTGATGACACTCTAACAAGTTTTACTGTATTTTAGAAATAGTGTGTTGTGGATTTTAGTGTAATTTCAGCAAATAGTTATATTTAGAAAAGGATGTACAGCGCTTTGGAAATAAACTCGTACATAATGTGAACGCCAATGATGTACTGTAAAATAAATGAAGAAATCAATGATGCCAACACACAATGCCGTCCAAAGGAGAGAACAGAGAGAGGCAATATACCAGCAATCAGTGCAATTTGATTAGCCTGCTCATTGGCTGTGTGTGCATTTCCTAATCGCATTGGATCCACTGCATTCTGAACACAAGCAGCATGGCATCCCTAATGTTATTGGGTGTTTGAATGCAAGGGCTTTTTGTAGTGGTTAGCTGGTATTGTATTTTTACCTTCTTGACATGCTAGAAAACATCCAAACAGATCAGTCTTTGTGCTTTCAATGGCATGTTATGCTTTGGTATTTGTGTGTGTCTCTGTATGTGTGTGGGTGGATGGATGTGTGTGGATGTAGAGGAAATAGACCATCTAGCTGAGCTGTGTTAAATATTCTTGATGTGGTTTACTATAATTTAGAACTGAGTTTGCCCTGTCTGGTTGATAATAATAACATCATATGAACCTCCTAATTTATGGTGACAATATGTGCTTAAATCTTGTAACTGTAGCATATAATCTTAATGTGTACATATGTTTGTAAGAGATTGAATCTGATAGCCAGTCTCATTCCTTTTTTACTCTGTTAGCAGGAAGGACAGGACTTTGACTTCCTTTGTTACATTTCTTTTTCATGTGCTTCATTTCATATCTTGTGATTGAACTGTCACAGCTCTGCTCTACAAACCAGTGCCTCAAGTGTGTAGAATCAGTATTGTGGTGGGTGGGTGAGGCTGTTATCTTCGCAAAACTAAAAACAGAAGCCACTACTGTGTAATGTGTGCGGAGTTCTTACTGGACCGGTGGCTGACCCAGCCTTATGTACTGTACAGGAGGTCATACTAGGCCCAGGTGTGTCTCCTGCCACTAATGGCCCTGCTTCACAGGACAGGCCTCTGCAGACAGAAGAGCACAGAGCAGGAAACCGACAAGAAGGGCAGAGGGGCCATCACAAAATCCTTTGAAATACATCATTAAGGAGGAAAACTTGTCTTTAGTTGCACACTTTATAAATTTCAACAGCTCCCTTGGGTATTTTATTCTTTAGTGTTACTTGTTTATTCTTTCTTGAAATACAAAGAAAAGACTCAGCATTTGGTGTTGAAACAGGGCTTTAAACTGCATGAATTTGATAGTTGTGAAAGGTGGCAGTACATCTGTAGAGATGTTTTGCTGTCTTGCATTTCCTTGGTCCAAATGAGTCATAATTTTAGGACAAACCTTACTTGTGTCAGTATTAAACAAAACATACTGTGTGTCTGCTTAATAATGTTTAAGTCAGTTGAGCAGCCTTAAATTATACATTTTTGTAGCAGAACGTAACAGAGCCATATTATATAGAAATTCTGAAATTAAGTGGTAGCTCAGCTTGTGTTTTTACCTTTTGTTTTGTTCGTTTTAAAAATAGCTGTGTGCTGGCATTTGTGATTCTTCCTGTAATTGGCCATTTCTACGTTTACCAGTGTCACGGAAACTGCCAACTTGCAACCTTGAATTTAATATGTTGAAAATAAGGGAAGTTAATTATATGTCAGTGTGACAGAAAATAAAAATGAATATAAAATAATTATCTTTGTTGTAATAAATACAACCTGTAAAGAGACAGTTTAAGTAGTTACAGTAATGAAGTAAGACAGTAAGCTTGGAGTCGTTGTAGCTAAGTGACCTTCACCCTCCCACTGCTTGCATGTGTGTGTGTGTGTGTCTACATATGTGAGTGTGTGTGGGGGTGGGGGGTGGAGAAAGGAGGGAGGTGTGGGGGGTAGCTGGGTAGCCACAGCCCTCCTGTCTGGCACAGGTGGTGTTGAGCAGCAGCCCTCCAGCTAAGATGCTAATATGCTAACACCGCACTAATCCTAGGGTGCTTTCAGAAGCAACGGACCCTGCCTCCTCCCCAACAACACACAGGGCCAAGCACTCACATAGTCACACACACGCACACATATATATATATATATATATAAGGTGACTGAATGACTGCATGCAGAAATACAAACACTTACACCAACTAACACCTGTAAACATGGACCCCATCTTGCATATATATACATACATGTATACTATACACACGCATACAAACACACACACACACACACACACACACCAGTGCTGTGAGGGGGATTAGGATGAGAGGCGTCTTGGCTGCTGTGTGTCTGTCAGTCACTCTCCAGCTCTGTGTCAGCATCACAGCGGTGGCCACCATGCTCTAGGGAGCCACCACCATCTACTGGACCGTGGTGGTACTGCAGGAGAGGAGACGAGACGAGGAGGAAAAAAAATGTAAGACTATACAGGAGTAAAGAAGGGAGACAAGAGGAGAAGGGACATTTAAAGAGGAAAGAAGCATTTTCTAATCTTGTGGTTACATTTTTTCCCCCTGAGACTCAGTATTATGTATTGTTATGTAGTATTGTGAACCGGCAGTATGTTGCCTGTGTGTGTGTGTGTGTGTGTGTGTGTGTGTGTGTGTGTGTGTGTGTGTGTGTGTGTGTGTGTGCGTGTGTGCATGTGTGCATGTGTGAATGCATCCAGTGTTTATATGTGCATGTTCCTCCTTCTGTACCAGCTGGGAGAGCAGAGGGGCACCAGGGCAGCTTGCGTGTGTGTGCATGTGTGTGCATGTGTGTATGTGCATCCAGCACAGCCTACCAGGAGGCTCTGGCTGTGTGCAGCTGGCTGGGTGAAATCTCCTAGTGGCCCCCAAGGGATGGCCACACTCCCATGGGTTTCCATTCAATCTGGCCGGCCTGTGGCTGCCCTGCCCTGTCCCAGCTCTCTGTCACCACCTTAGCCTCAACCTCATTCTCTCTCTCGTTCATTCTCTTGCACAGCTCTCCCCTTTTCCCTCATCTTTTACTCTAGCATCTTCTTCATCTCTAGTCTGCTGTAGCCTCCATATTGTTTCATTCCACAGACTCGTACAATTACTCCAGCACTAAACCTTTAAACCGATCCACAGCCCCAGCTTCAAACTGAATTTAATTCTTTGATTCTTCAAATCTTTTTTCCCCTACGTTCTAGTCTTCTCTCATTATTACATAAGTGGCAAAAACGTCATGTGAACATCTACAGGTACACACAGCACAACTATGTCGTCAGTGATGGTGACTGTATTTAAAGCACTCACACACACTAACACCAGTCCAGTCCCGATGTGGTAATGAGACTAATGCACTGTAAGTGGATTGGCTTTGAAGAGCCTGGATTCGCCTTAAGATGTCTGAGCAGACTGGAGTTAGAACTGCTGGGGTTGGGGTCACGCACACAGCCCTGTCCTTGTAAACAAACACATGCGCAATGACATAGACAGTGCAGTTTCTGCAGAAAGTCTTTTTATCAGCCTGTGTTCATTTTTCTCTCTCAAGGCTGTTTGGGCTGCGCTCATGGACAGACTTTCAGACAGATGTCTTCTTCAAGTGTCTTACTGCACAATTCCCCACTTTCTTAAAACCCAGTGCCCTCCCTGCTTCATGCCGTCACCTTCCCCTTTCCCTCACTTCCCTTACCCATTAGATACCTGCCTGATGTTAAGCTAATCTCTCTCCCTCCTCCTCCCTCCCTACGAATTACTGCTTTTACTCAAGTATCAGCCACTAATGCTCACATGCACATACATATGAAAACCCCTCAACACACTGTTGTGTCTGGAGATGTCTTGACCTTCTTTTTGTATAAGGAGATCGGCTCAAGCAGCCGGCTAATCATTTCAGCACAAACCCACCCATCAGTTTGACTGCACTCTGCTGTAGTTTATTTACCAAGTCAGCTACTTAACCTTAACTGCATGATGCAGAAGTTGTTAGATACTTTTGTTCTTTAATGCTTTTTAAACATGCAACTGATAATTATTTCTATAGTTGATTAATCTGTCAATTATATGTTAGACAATGATAATAAATGTTGATTACAAGTTCCCAGAGCCCAATTTGACTTCTTTAGACAGTCCAGAATCCCAAAATATAAGCTAATAAGATAAGATAATCCTTTATCAGTCCCACAATGGGGAAATTTACATTGTTGCAGCAGCATAAGTGATTGAAAAGACAAAAACAAGATAATGCTGACATGACAATGTAATAAAAAATATTAACAGAAGAGCAATATACACAGGACTTTATACATAGAGCTCATTGTCCATCAGCAAAGTTATCATCCTCCTCTTTCCCACCACCTCCACAGGGTCAAGGGGGCACCCCAGGACAGAGCTGGCTTTCTTGATCAGCTTGTCCAGTCTCTCCCTGTCCACTGTTGAGATGCTGCTCCCCCAGCAGACCACTCTATAGAAGATGGCTGATGCCATAACAGTGTCATAAAAAGTCCTCAGGAGTGCCCCCAGCACTCCAAAGGACCTGAGTCTCCTCAGCAGATAGAGTCTGCTCTGAGCCTTCTTGTAAAGTGCGGTAGTGTTGTCTGACCAGTCCAGTCTATTGTTCAGCTGAACACCCAGGTATTTATGAGATGTCACCATCTCAATGTCTCTTCCCTGGATGTTCACTGGTGTTGGGGGGGAGCGTCTGCTCCTGCGGAAATCTACCACCAGTTCTTTGGTCTTCCCTTCCCTGCATTGATCTGGAGGCAGTTCTGCAGGCACCAGTCCACAAAGTCCTGCGTCAGTTCTCTGTACTCCCTGTCGTCCTCATTTGTGATGAGGCCGACGACTGCAGAGTCATCAGAGAACTTTTGCAGGTGCAGGTCATCACATCTTAGAAGTTACAACCAGGAATGTTTAGCATTTTAGCTTGCATTAATGATTTTTGTCATCGAAACTCTTCAAACTGCTCAGTTAATCAAATCATTCCAGCACCAAACATGATGTAGTTTTGTGGTTTTGTTATCCAGTCTGCATACTTACAACCTGCCTGTCACTCAGTCAGTAAGGGTGAAAGTTAACTTCCGTCTAGGTAATCTAAATAGTCTGTCAGCTTTGCTTTTGGTCAGTCAGCTGATCAGTCGGGCAGCCAGCCAGCCGATTACTCAGTCACTTGGTTAGTAGACATGTTATTTAGTCTGTCCTGTTACAGCCAAACCCCCTGCGCTGCTGCTCTGAACACTGAATGAGTGTGTGTGTATATATATCTGAGTGCTTGAATGTGTGTCGTTGTGAGGCCAGATGATACATTCCTCTCCCTGCTGGTGAGCTGCTGTGTATGTGCTGGAACGTGGAAGAACCTCCCCTCCACCCTCTCCATCCGCCTCCTCCCCCTACCTCTATACACCACCACCACCACCACCCGCCACCCTCCAGCTCCCAGAGTGCCAGTCACACAGCCCCGTCTCTGCGCCATCTGCATATCAGCTCCAGCCTCGGCCAAAGCATTAAATTAAATCCCTGTTTGGGTTGATTAACAAATGGCTGGTGAGCTCACATAGTTATGGAGTTATTTATTTAATTGTCATCAAGGTTTTTCCTCGGCAAAGCGGGAGAGCAGAGGTATTCAGGTGTCCTGAAGGAGTGAGTGTTAGACAGAGAGATAGAGAGAGACTGTACTGTTTGTGCAAGTTTGTGCGGCTCATTTCTGTCTCGCTGGCTGAAGTTCAGCCCTACCATTTGTACCTGTCTCTCTATTTTTTTTCCCTGCTTTTCGCTCCCATTCTCTCCCCTTGCCCTCCCTCTGTCCTGAAATGGATAGTTAATCAGTTCGCTAATTGAGTGACAGTTAGTCTGTGCGTTGTCGTAATTGTCCAATCAGAAAGCTTGGAACGGGCACAGTCACAGCTGATTCATCTCTGCCTCCTTACTGCTAAATCCACAAGCTGCAACTGGAGGATGTGCCAACAAGATTTATTTCTCATAGAAATTCCAAAATAACTTTTAAAAAGTCCAGTTTAGTTTTTAATCCTTAGGTTGTGGCTCATACCAAAAAAAGTTGAAAACAAAAGGTATGAGGAGCAGACAGGTTTGCCACCTTCACTTCAACGTAGCCATGGATTTGTTTGTTTATAAAGACCTTTTTGAATCATGATTTTAGGAAAGTATGCGTGTACATCCAATTAGGACATCAAGTTAGATGAAGAGAGCACTTTAGAACTGCTGCATGCGTCTATGTTTAATCTTTGTTGTGAGCAAATTTAACCTGGAATTTAAATACACTTCAAAATAGTTTATCTTGTCTTCCTAAATATCCTCTGTTCCTTAGCTCTTTCAAGTCACCCACGTTCCCCTGTATTGCTGGTATCCTATCGCTCTAACAAGAAACAAGAGACTCCTGTTGTCTTAAACACTGTGGAGTGTAGTATTTACTAATTGGCCTTAAGGGAAAAGTAAAGTTGCGCAGAAAACTAAATGAAACTGAAGTGAGTAGTCCGAGAGAGATGGTGTGGGAAGGAGACCGGCTGTTCTGTTTTCTCCAGCAGTCCAAACTAGAGACATGTGGCTCCCCAGACAAGCTGTCCAGAGTGGGAGAGCTCGCTGGACTCATTACAGGCAGGGCCAAGACGGGATAGCTTGACAGAACACCATTGGATCATTCGAAGGATTGGAACGGTCGAAACAGAATTGTGTTAGTTTTGTGTGTGTGTGTGCACATATGTGTGTGTGCGTGCCTGTGTCTGTTTGGAACGGCGTGTGTGGACAACTGTCCATCTCCTCTCTCCGTCTGTGCCACCCCTGGCTGCCCCCTCCCCCGCCCCCCAGTGGACATGTACACACAGACACAAACATTCACTCCACACACACACACACATACAACACTGTCTAGGCCTGGCCAGAAGGATTGCTTAAATGTTTTCAGTTGTACTGGACAGCTGAGCGATGAAGTGGCCAGCCACAGGCTTCCATTGGTTGGACACTTCATCTAGAAACTGACTCAGAGAAATGACTGGACTTGGACCAGCATACCAGTCATCACTGCCAGTTTATAATAGTTTTATCAGTTTAACTTTCTCTTCATCCTCATCTATTTTGTCAGTCAATACGTCTCTTTCTCCTGTCCAGTTTGAAGTTTCACTTTTCCAGACGATCAGTTTCTTTCCTTGTTAGTTTGTAAATTCACAGCTGGAATGGATAAATCTGCAAAGTATTCATTTCTCTAACCTTTTAACCAAAGTGCTCACACAGATTTTGTTTTGATGTGAACCTACAGGAGCTAAACACAGTAACAGAAACATATTTTCAAGTTCACCTCATGGCCTCAAATATTCAAATGAAGTTGAATCATGAGCTTCAACTCAGTATTTTATTGCAGGGTTATTTTATTGCTTTTAATTATATTGTATAGCTTTTGTTTTCATTGTGTACACAGACCACCCTTCGGTCATCCCAATCATCCCTTTTGCAGGCTTTTTAATTACACATTATGTGCATAAAACACAGAAATACATAAAATATGTGAGGATGGTTAATATTTTAGTTTGGTCAGAGTTGGTGAGATATTCTCTTTTCGCTTGCTGGCAGCCTCCTGTAGGTTTACATCAAACAGTCTGTGTGACACTTTGGTTAAAGGTTAGAAATGAATACTTCTGGTTCCCTCCATTTCAGCTGATTTTACAGAGCTAACAGGAAGAGCGGTCGATGTGGTGAGCGACTGGACAGGAGAAAGAGACGTATTGACTGATAAAATATGAGGATAGTAAACTGATAAACTATCAAGCTGGCAGTGACTGGTATATGAGGTCCAAGTCAGTGTTCTCCGATCAGTTTTAGATGAAATATGTGTGGAAATATATTCATCAGCATCAATACAACTGACTGTTAAGCAATCCTTATTACTGAGCTAAACAGTGTTGTATGTGTGTGTGTGGAGTAGATATTTTGTGTCATGTCTTGGCATCACTGAGGCAGGGAGGGCAGCCAGAGACTAAGCTTTGAACAGAGATGGACGGTTGTCACATAGTTCCAACAGGCGCACACACATATGTGCACACACACACACAAACCAACTTCTGTTCGACCGTTCAATCCCTTTGAATGATCCAGTGGTGACCTGTCAAACTGTCCGTCTTCTATATAATAAAGTCCAGCGAGCTCTCCCTCTGGACAGCTTGTCTGAGAGCCATGTCTGGTTGGACTGCTGGAAAACAGAACAACCAGTCTCCCACCATCTCTCGGACTACTCCTTCAGTTTCATTTAGTTTTTCACCTTTACTTTTCATAGGCCAATTAATGCTACACTCCACAGTGTTTTTGGGACAAAGTCTTAATTTCTTGTTAGAGCATTAAGTTTCAATACTGATTGGGTGACTTGGTGGACGGAAGGATGTTGACAGATGAGCACTACGGGTGTGTTTGAGTTGAGTTAAATTTGCTCACAACAAGACCAGACGCGTACACCAAGGTATACTTTAAATACAGCGTTATTGTGTTTTTCCTAAATCAAATCTTTCTATTAGTATGTCTCGACAAGGTGTGTAAATGTGTGTGCGCACATGTCAGGAACCGGCTGGTTAATTAAAAGGGGTTTGAGAAATAGGGAACATTTGTGTCTGTGGTTTAGTTTTATTCCTGCTTGAAATGAGAAAGTGAAATGTTTACACAGCTCCCATGTTTGGAAAGTGTTGAGATTGTCAGTTTCTTTCATCAGAGCTGTGCATCTCAGTATCACTTCACACGCATTTGTGCATGTGCTCGCACAGTCTTGTCCCTTTATTTGTACTCATTGTACTCGTCCTACTACGTGTAGATTCACACATGTGTGTACTTTAATCCATGTGTGTGTCCATGCTGTTTCCAGTAAGTGTTATCCGCCTCTGTGGTGTGGAAATGTTTGACACTCATGTAATCCTGCAGCGGGTCATCTGATAAAGCTGTGGTGCCACCTTAGTGCCAGTCTGTGTTAGCCAGTTGGGTAATACTCTGCCACCAGCTGCTCAGCAGATGTTGTTATTTGTTGCTGCAGTCTAAGAAGGTTTATTCTCTATGTGTAATTTCACCTCATCTCATGTCATGTTGTCTCATCTCATCCTATCTCATCCCTCTTCTCTTCTTCGTCCTTTGCTGGCAACCAGTGGTTTGTGTGTGTGTGTGTGTGTGTGTGTGTGTGTGTGTGTGTGTGTGTGCTGAGTGCGTTTAAATCATGAGTTCATACTTGTGTGTATATGTGTGTGTTCAGTGTGCCTGTGTGTGTGTTTGGCAGAGAGGTCATAACCTCGACACCTGCCCATGTATCAGCCAGATGATGTTTCTGGCATGGATTCTTTGAGTGTTGTGCTGGTAAACATGTTTTTGTCATTTTTTACATGATAATCCGATCTGAATCTGGCAAGCGCTGTGGGAGTTACAGAGATACTGTGTGTGTGTGTGCGGGTCTATGCACTTGTGTGTGTATAAACACTACAGTGTGTATATGTGTGTGATATCCTTTGGACAGATGAGAGTTGAGCTGACAGGCTCTTATCTGTTTCAGAAATAAAATCTGTATTTAAAATTATTAATACTTTCCATATATCATCATGGTTGTTATAATCATCATTAGCTCTAAGTGCACTATTGCCCCCAGCATCATCATCACTGTTGCTCTCATGATCTGAATTTAGTTGTGTTTGTTAAGTTGATCTGATTTAAACTTTCCTCCCTCTCCCTGTATCCATCTCTCTCTTCAGGTGAATACATAAAGAACTGGCGACCACGTTACTTCCTGTTGAAGACGGACGGCTCTTTCATCGGCTACAAAGAGAAACCTCAGGATGCAGACCTGCCCTACCCCCTAAATAACTTCTCTGTAGCAAGTACGTTACCTTCCCTATATTTCCATATAGTTATCAAAACAGCATCTTGGCACTGTGCTTTAATCCTGCTGTGCCTGTGTCTCCACATTAGAACAGCAACTGTGAGTGAGAAAACACAGTCCAACCATCACATGCTTACAGATTCCCATCTAAAAGATGCAGCTTATTAATCTCTGGGGTACTAATTTACAGTTGTTGTTTTTTTTTTTTTTTACTGCATTACAGTGTAAAAACACTAAAATGCAGTATACTGTGAGATTTTCAATAACAGAAAGACTAGTACTAATGCATTCAAGTTCCTGCATCTTCTCCTTGCTCCTTTGTAAGCTCACAATTAACACACACCATCCCACCTGTGGGATGCATTAGCCTTGGTATCACTACTTCAGGTGTGGTTTGTTCTGTTCCAGAAGCTTTAAGTCTCCTGATTCTATCTGTGCAAATCTCTGCAACAGGCCTTTTATTGCCTTTTTATGCTAAAAATATAGGGGAGAACCCATGTCCTCCAGTTGAAGGACATAGCGTAATCGCCTATATCCTCTAACTGATTATAATTTTAGATTTCTTAAATCTCAATGCAAAACACGTCTGTCATGTAAATTGCTATGAGATGTTGCTGAAATGTTCTTGTGATTTCATCACACAGCGCCACAGTGACATGGTACAACAGTTATTGCATCAGTTTCACTCATGGCGTGTCAAAACATCTTGTCAGTCATCAGTCTTCACAGCATTGGTATGCTTTACAGAATTCACTGAGGGCTCTAATTAACCATTTATCAGTATATCATCTGTCTGCACCTGGTTAACAAGCTCCACAGCGCCATTAACATGTGTAATTAACCAGCTAATGAGTTAACAAGAGGAATTTTAATGTCTCTCAGTCTCATTACCACCACCATCACCTCTCATTGTTCATACAATAAATGCAGATTGGCAGTGTGTTTGTTTTCCTGATCTTTTAGCTTTGGAATAAAAGACAATGGTCAGCCTAAATCTGTGTCCCATAATCTGACAGAAGACACAGCTGACTTACTACAAACTTAGACTTCTCACAATGTGGTTTTTAGATTGACATCACTTTTTACTTTTTATGACACTCACCTTTTAACTTTCAGTTTGAAATCCATAGAACATAAGAAACTTGATTGTCATTGTACTGCTGCGGCAGACAACAACACAACCAAACTACAATCGCTTAAGGTTCAGCACCATATGCAAATGTGAACGTCTGTCCAAAAGACCAAAAGAGAAGAGAAGGGAAAGATAGTAAATAGTTTTACTATAAATGTGATCAATAAATAATGTGGTGTAATGTGGTCTTGTCACTTGACATTACAGTAATTAGAAGCCTGATGACTGCATTTAGCTGTAGGTAGGATTGTTTGCTTGTTTGAATAACACTATTCAAGTTGAAATGAGGATAAGGGCACGTATGACCTTTTTTGAGTTGCCCACCTTTGGAAATGTAAACAGGATTATCTAGTCATTTGATTTTCTGGAAAATGAAAACAAAACTACACCCAGATTGTTTGGAGATCAACATCCAGGATTGTGATGGATAAAAACAGATAAAACACTTGGCATATATGCAGTATATATACATATGTCAGCATATGTCTCTTAATGAATAAATGGATCATGTCGGCGCAGTTGTTTACTCCATCTCATGTCCATACATCACTGGCTACTGAACGTAATCTGATAAGTGCTACGTTGGTGTTTCACCTCTTGGCACGAGGCCTGATGCAGATGCCACTGTGTTTACTTGCATATATTCATAGTTAACACTGTAATACTGCACAGGAAATGAACATACTATCAAAATGAAACTCAGCAGGCGCAGTCAGTTAAACCTTGTCATTTTTTTATTTGTTGAATGGCTTTGGAACATGCTCTGTGAAATATCTGCGGAACAGTGCAGTGAGGATTGGTGATGGACAGAGAGTACAGGACTACAGGTGCGAGATGAGGGCAAAAAGAAAACGATGACAAATGGTAGAATACAAGCTGATACCTCAGAGAAAATTAGAAAGAATGGTACATCGAAGGACGGAGGAGGAGACAGAAAGATAGGAGTCCGGAAGGGAGGACAAGTACGGGGAATGAGCGATGGGAGTCGATCGGAGGGGGCAGAGGAAGAGAAAATTGGAGACATGGGGAGGAGAGAGGAAGAAGGGAGAGGACAGGGATGGAAGGATGATTAGGGTGAAGAGCAACGGATGGGAGCTGGAGAGAGAGGGATGGAGGGACCGGAGGGTGAGGCTTTTGTGGATGAAATATGGGGGAGAGGAAGGGAGGATGAGGGAGGAGAAGAGGAGAGGTGGATCGTCAGCACTGAACAGACAGGGAGGAGGAGACGAAGACAGGATTGGAGAATGAGGAAAAAGGGGGGAGAGGAAAAGAGTTTGTGAGGAGGACAAGCCAGGCCATACATCCGGCCCCGGCTGCTTGGCACAGCGCTGGCACTGCCACATCTGTTGCCCAAAGCTGGGAGGCCAGGTGGCGTGTGTGTGTGTGTATGTGTGTGTGTGTGTGTGTGTGTGTGTGTGTGTGTGTTTGTTTATTTGTGTGTGTCTGTGTGTGTGTTTATGTGTGTGTGAACAACAGAAGTGGTCAGATGGAACAGAGATGGTACAGGCCTGTTCCCTGCAGAGGGACTCATACATACAAGCCTGTCGCTCACACACACACACACACACACACACACACACACACACACTGATGCATGCACTCACATACACCCACTAAACTGCTACACAGATTTCACAATTGCCTGCTGTGGCAAACAACCCAATTTCAGCTAACATTCAAACTTCAATATCACTTTTACACATGGTGTGTGTGTATGTGTGTGTCCATGCGTGGGTGTGAGTATTTTTTGGCATCAACCATAGCATGACCTTGTTTTCTGGCAGCACAGCAGGCCTTGCTCACGAATCAGGTAGAAACTTCTTTGTGTGTCTGTGTCTGTGTGTGACTTTACATTGAAACTGTGCTGTGTGTGTACGACCTGAGCGGTGTTGTCATTAACCTTCCTGTCTATATTTAGGCTGAGCCATGACGTGCTGTGCTGTGCCACAATTTAAACAGAAAGTAATTGGAAGAAGGGATAGTCGAGGACAGGAGGTGAGAGGAAAGGAGAGGGAGGTGGGGAGAAGGAGAGGAAACAAGTGGAGGAGAGATGAGGGCCAGGAGAGAAGGTGAGGAGAGAATGACAGGAGACAAAAGGAGAACAGAGGGGAGGAGAAAACAGGAGAGGGAAATGCAGGGTGATATATGCAGAACAAAGAAGAAAGTGGGGGAGATGAAAAGGACAGAAGATGAATCGTTATGCTCTTTTGCATCAGCTCGTGTCCCCAGTAACCACAGAGACTGCTGAGGGACAATGAAGATGCATTCCTTCCCACAGCGAACTCACAGCCCCATCTGGCTATGTGTGTGTACGTTTCTGTGTTTGTGTACTGTTTTACGCACTTGTGTAGTAATGGCCTACTGTATTGCTCATTTCCACAGAAATGTGTCTCTTTGGATATTCACCAGATGTGTATGCTCTGCAACACATAATATCCCTTGGCACAGGAAAATACCTTTATTTGAGTTATTGGTTACTGTTAAGTTATTGTCTAGCAAATTAAAACACAAGCTGCACGTTTTCTTAACAATAATGTTAAGAGAAACATGTTATTCAGCAAAAATTGCTTTGGTTTTCAAACTATCCAAATGTATAAAAGGATATATATATTTAAAAAGACAGCACTGTCCCTCTGACTGCCTGTTTCAGAATGTCAGCTGATGAAGACGGAGAGGCCGAAGCCGAACACCTTCATCATTCGTTGCCTCCAGTGGACCACAGTCATCGAGAGGACCTTCCACGTGGACTCGCCTGATGAGAGGTCAGCTCCCTAAAGACTCTTTGATTATCTTCCAGTCATTATTGGTCACTGAACAATGAGGATGTTAAGCACTGTTTTCCTGTGAGAGCTGTAGTCATGTATATGTATTAAGCTGAGTCTGGCTTAATTCAAATTTAGGTGCTAATATCATTCAGCCAGAGCTTTCTTAAAAGCTCAAAGTGAGAAATAAACTTTTTATGTAGCATCGTAGAGCTAAGAGGCTTTTGGACAAACAGACATCAAGCAAAACAAGCTATTGAATGTGCTCTGCCTGTATTACGAAAGACTGTCTTACATTTCTCTCGCAGCAGCAGTTTGGATGAAAATTTGACATTTAAGCTCCCTAAAATCTGCCAATTAAAACACCAAATTGTTTCAAAAGTTGGATTCACACTGTGGCTGCAGTTGTTAAACTTCAGAAAGACAAAAAAAGTAATAAACTACCAAACTTTAAATGGTTTAAATGACCATGACATTAGCCTAAACATAGATTAGAATATGTATCGTGTGGGTAAACGTATCATCAAGGGCAGAGGTATGTATGAGGAGGTTTGCACAGTTTGTGGGTTTTTGTGTACGTGTGTACATGTGTGTGTGTGTGTGTGTGTGTGTCTGAGGGAAAGAGAGAGGGTGAGAGAGACAGAGTGGAAAGGAGACCTTTCAAGTAGCGTCGGCATAAATTCTCCAGCTGCTCAGTTCCTTTCTGAGGAGCTGAGGTGTTTATCTCCAGAAAATGAACAGCTTTGCCCAGAAGACCACAGATGCTTCTGTGCATCCTTTGAGTTTGTGTGTGTGTGTGTTTTTTTTTTATATGAGTGTGTGTGTTGCAGCTGTCTGTCCAAGTTTGTTTGTCTTATATGTTGCTTTCTAATAGTTTTGCCTCTAGATAATCAAATAAACATTTCAGAATTAGCATTAAACTAATCTCTTTCTTTTGATTATTTCTTAAACTCACATATATAGAAAATGCAAGTCTATAAGTGGGTGACTGTGAGTTCCAGATGTGTTTATGTTGTATTGTAGGAGTGCATGTGTACACAAGATATGTGCACCATTGAAGTTTTAAGTAGGTTTGAAAGAATTGTGTGTGTGTGCCACAACTGGGTTTCTGTGCTTCTGTGTGTGTGTGTGTGTGTGTGTGTGTGTGTGTGTTACTGTATCTGTTGTACTGTACCAGCGCTGGCAGGGCTCCAGCTACCACAGTCCCAGCCGTGAGCAGAGAGGGTGGCACATGTTGGCACAGTGCCCGATTGTAGGCAGGCCCATTATCTCTCATTAGCAAAAAAAACTCATTATACAAAAAACACTCTAACCAAGAGAGAGAGCATTTATCTGCTGCCTGACCTTGAGAGAGTTCCCATTGCTTTTCATGTAGCTAGACACGCACACACACATCATGGTGTCCCACAAATTGAGTGCTCCATTGTTGTAGATGGAGTGTAACTTGAGTTTGCCCTTGTTTTGGAGTGTGTAGGGTACGCTCAGAAGTCTTTGCAGTAGAAAGGGATTCAGATCTTAAAAACACACTGCTCTGTTTAGGTTCAGATGGATGTTCTTCCAGATCGTTCAAGGAAACATATGGGCATCTAACTCAAAACAAAACAAAAGACACAGGGGTGATCGTTTGGGAGTCAAACAGGTTTCATTATTATGATCTTCTCACAGCTTACACTAGGTAAGTGTATTTCAAAGTGAACGCTCGTAAATCCCGACTTGCTTCCAGAGGATTTCTGAATATTTGAATATCATCTTCGGTTCACCTCAGTTCAGGATCTTTAGTGTTTTCCACAGACATGTACCCCTGCATGTGGCACAGGATTAACACTGTTTGTGTGAAGATTCAAAGGAGAATTCTTTCTGAACCCAGTTCAATCTTGAAGAGGCAACTTTTTCAGCCTTTTCAATTTATGCTTAAAATCTGAAATCTTATTGATAAACAATGAGATTCTCTTTATAGAAAAGGTCACTGATAAAACCCTTGAAATAACTTTAAGTCTCATTTACTCAAGTGTTTCTCTTCTCTGTGAATAAACCATTATATTCATCATTGTTAAATACAGTTAACGTGTCTACACATCCTGATGCATGGCTGGCCTTCTACTACAGATGATGATCACACACACACATACACACACACACACATACACACAATCAAACTCACATACTTCCTCTCAGCAGATGTTGAACAACACCGCTAATGGAAACTCAATGGGGAGGAACAATGTTAGCAAACAACAATGCATTGTTCCCTCTAATGCATGGGTGTGTGTTTGTACGCTTACTTGTTCACTGTCTCTCTGTCTCTCTCTCTCTCTCTCTCTCTCTCTCTCTCTCACACACACACACACACATAATCTCTCTCTCACACACACATGCACAGACTGGTAGGCATTAGTTCTGCTCCATGATCATTGCTCATTTGGTTGATTCTCTAGTTGACCATGTTTCCTCTCTGTTGAACAAATAGGTGTTTATGTTAATTGAAAACACTTAAGTGCCCTTAGAAACCTGGTTAAATAAGTACACTTGCCGTCCTTTTGGAGAATCTGTGACCAATATTATATTTTACACCTGTGTAATGTATTGTTACCAGGGCTGGTTTCAATTATGTTACTGTATGTATGTACTATGCTGTTTGATGCGGGCCAGAGCTGCACAGGGGTACAATAACAGACACAGTTGCACAATATCATGTTACCTGATATGATAGCCCTTTGATACATTAAAATATTCAGTTCCTGTTGTGACTGTATCAGACACAATGCGACTCAAGCCTCAAATAATAATAACTTTTTTATCGATTACTCTGCCTATTATTTTTCTCATTGAATCATTTTGTCCATGAAATGTCAAAAAGATTATCCATTTCTTTTAAATGTTATTTAGCCACCAGTCTGAACCCCGACAATACTTGGTTTATTATCATTTATTAAATTGAAAATAAGGAGGTACTTTTGCTTGAAAATTCACTAAACTGATTGATTACTGAAATAGTTTTCTGTTAAATGAATAATCATTGCAGCTCCTAAATGACCCTTCAAACATGGAAGAACACTGGTACATATGTAAAGGAAATAAAGGATCATTCCTCTGTCATTTTATCAGGGTTAAACAGTAATGTGAGTCAGAAGCAGTGGATAGGAAACAGTATTGGTATTAGTGGATGTAAAATTAAGTTTCAGTCAGAGCTGCATTGTGGCCCAACTATCTACCTCTGACCTGGAAAAAGTCGTCCATGCCTTCGTATCCTCCCGTCTTGATTGTCGTAACTCTTAATACTTTGGTATCACTCAGCCTTCTTTGTCATATCCTTCCTCTGTTGCTTGCTAAATAAATAAACCAGGGTTGACTGAATAGTGGTTCCATAAACTGTATGTTGTTGTATGTTTTAAACCCAGAGATGAGTGGACAGAGGCCATCCAGATGGTGGCTGACAAGCTGCAGAGACAAGAGGAGGAAAGGATCCAGTGCAGCCCCACCTCCAATATCGACAACATGGTCGAGGAGGAGATGGACATCTCAACCACCCACCACAAACGCAAGGTAAAACATGACAGCTAATGTGCCCACAGACATATAAACACATACTCACTCTGAAAAATTATTCCAGCTGCACTTTTGTTGTTCATTGCCTTGTAATGGGTTATTACCTTTGACTACTTGCAATTTAAAAAATTGTCCTCTCAGTCACAGGTTTGTGTCAACTAATGAAACAGCCCCTGTAACAACAAAGGTGTAAATTGGTTTTCCCAAATTATAGTCATGCAGCAAGTAAAAGCAGTCATGCAAAATAACTTTTGTAAATGTAGTTGGCATCAAAGGCAAAGACTACACTTGGGTAAAGTTCATATTAGATATTTCAAGTTAACTACACAGTATAAAGTACAGGTAGAACCCCCTGTGGGCTTCATGATTCATTACACCGCAAACATAAAGATTTTGTAGGGTGTAATTTTGCTAAGTGCATAATGTCAGAAATGTTACTGAGCAATGGACTGAACAAAGATTGCCAGGTTTAGGCTCTGCCTTTATAGGGCAGTATAATGAAACAATATTTATCTGGTCCTGACAGAAATGTGTAGCATTAAATATTGAAATCTTTTTTTAGTGTTTTTTTGTGCCAAGGTTGGCTTCTTTTGTTAAATGAGAAAAGGGGTTTTGTAGAAAAATATGCTTATATTGCTCAAACCAAAAAAAAGTATTGGCACTCAAACTCAAGTGCTGACAATAGTATTGAGACTTTTCAAGTGAAACACTGCTCTTCACTGTCAGTGGGACAAATCAACTGTTCAACTTGAAGCATAGGTAAATTGTTGATATTGGTCTTCTGTGTTTCCCTCACCCTAGACAATGAGTGACTTCGACTACCTGAAGCTGCTGGGAAAGGGAACTTTTGGCAAAGTGATTCTTGTCCGAGAAAAAGCCAGCGGGAAATATTATGCCATGAAAATCCTCAAAAAAGAAGTCATCATAGCCAAGGTCAGTGTATTCATCTACTGATGATTCTTAATATCTTTTTTTTATTTCAAGTGGACTGAAGTTTGTGGCACTAAAGCCTTTTTAAAATTTTGAGTACAGTGTTAGATGTCAGTATCTGATGTTTGTGTTGCCCAGAGTGCTCCTCAGCTGCCTGCTTTAGCTTTAGCTATTTGATTGAAAATGCATTTACTGTATCGTGTGTGTACAGGATGAAGTGGCTCACACACTCACAGAGAGCAGAGTACTGAAAAACACCAGACATCCCTTTCTCACTGTAAGTACTTCATATACACAAAAACAACTGGTGGAAATTCAGACATATGTGCATATGCAAATGTGTGGACATCTGTAAGAGTGTATGTAACATGTGTGCGCACACTCACACACAGATGACATATTGATCCTATACATACCTGAATCTCTCGAGGCTAATTATGAGTTAGGCGGCACATTGTTATACATTAACGACTGCATCTGTTAGCTTTACACTCCGTCTTTGACAATAGCCACTGCTCATTTTTATCACACTCCCTTGAAACACACACATATATATGAATGTTAACACAGACACGCGCGCACACTGTCGTGAGAGCAATTACAGTTCACATCTGAGTTTACCCCTGTCACACCTGCAGCCACAAAGAGACTCAGACCAACTGTTCTTTTGTCTAGCTGCTTTCTGCCTCAAAAGAAAACACACACAAATACACCTACACACATATACACACATACTTCACACACTCACATACTTGCTTTGAATAAGCAAATTCAGACATAAACTGTTTGAAGCTATGAATGATCACGTTTTGTTGCTCCTGCTGTTTTAGCTAGAATGGGACCAGACTCCTCGCTGCGTATGAAATCGTTCACTCTGTCACTTCACTGTTCACTGCATAGGGAATGCATGTATAAAACGAGTATGTAATGTGTTATTTAGCAAAATCAAAAACCAATATTTGATGCTATTCAGGTCTTCTCTGTGCAACTGGTTATGTCTGTGCTGTTCCAAAAATAAAAAACTATTGTGTCAGTAAATGCATCATGGTAGTTATCTTGTGCTTGATGAGTAACAATCACTTGTACGCTACTTTTTCCATTGCACTGTTGGATAATTTGAGCACAATATACAATGTAAGATTAAATTTAATTAACATGATTGGATGAAAAAAATTATACACATAATAAATAATGGGCTATGTCAGAAACAGTGACTTTTCCAAATCAGACTCAGTACTCATATTACAAGTGGATAAGAATCCACCAAGTGGTATTATGTTTGTGACATACACATGAATCAATTCAGTCATATAGATTGTGAAATTGTGTTAATGTGTTTGTATGAGTGCACTCATTGCATATCTGTGTGTGTGTGTGTGTGTGTGTGTATGTGCTTCTAATTTCAGTCACTGAAGTATTCATTCCAGACTAAAGACCGCCTCTGTTTCGTCATGGAATATGTGAATGGAGGAGAGGTAAGACACACACACACACACACACTTTCATGATGGTTGTGCTGTATGTGGTTACCCATGTTTTGTGCTGCTAATTTAAACAGCCAGTTAAACCACAACTCCACCACACTAACTGACAGAGGCAGACACTTCTTGTGCTGTGAGGAGGTGTGTGTGTTTGTGTTCCCTGCTGGGTATTTAGCTGGCAGCACAGGCTGTGTGTGCGCCCATCCTGTCCCATCTAGTCTTGTCCAGGCTGCCAAAGCTCTTGGTCCCGAAGCTCTAGCTGCCACATGGCTGCCCCATCAGGACCACAGGACAGGACAAGATCTTTCTCCCTCATGGCTGCTGCTTTTAACCAGACCTCCTCCTCTCCTCTCTCTCCCCCATCCGTCTTCCTTCGCCTTCTCTTTTCCCCGATTCATCTCATTTGTTACTTCTTCTGTCCCTATTTATTTGTCCTGCCTTTTCTAAAAAAATATGCACACGAATCCACACATACTGTAATAAACACACACACTGGCCACACACACACACACTTACACCCCATGCCCCATGCCTAGGGCTGTGGGGCAGCATTCTGGCTCTGTGTGGATTAATCTGCTCCCTGCCTCCAACCGAGCTGCCACCACTTTCTTTGGTCCCAGGACACACACCCTCTTACACACTCACACACTGACACATACATACATATACATGCCCAACTGGACTGCTAGCATTTGTATACATTTCTATACCTTTTTTGTATAAAGACTCAACACACAGCACACACAGCTTAAAACAGCCTTGTGAGCTGCTCTGAATTTCATAAATTGCACTCTGTGTGTGTGTATGTGTTTCTGTGTGTGTTCGTGTGTGTGTGTAAACCCTCCTGTTGCAGGACTGAAACAACACCAAACATCCCTCCAGTTTGCCTCACCTCAAAACTTTATGAATTCGATGAGGACGGATAAATATTCCATCTGCTGTGTGTGTGTGTGTGTGTGTGTGTGTCTGACAGTCTCCCAGCAGTCTAAGCCAGTGTTATCCCTCCAGCCGTACCAATCAATAGTATATCTGGAGCTGACGGCGTGCTTCATTCCCCCAGCTCTTCTCTGAAGCTGCCAACAGGGTGACCAGCTTAATGCACACATACACATAAAATAGCACTCATAACTCTCTTATTCACTTCCACGCACATGTTGACTTGCACACACTGAAGCAGCCGCCTGCATCATTAGCAGTTTAGGTAGAACAAAGAGCTCAGCCGTTAATGACCAGCTTGTGGTATCGGGCTGCTGTGGAAACCCATGGCAGCTGTTGTTTGGTGTTTTCTCACCCTGTCTCAGTGCACAGACATTTGACAGCGATTTACAGCAGGGGTTGTACAACAGAACCCTCATCTGTCACTTTCTAAAAGGAGAAAACCCCAGTAAAATGTTTGAAGAATAATTTTTTTTTCTGCTTACCTTACAACCCTTTCATTATATTGGTGATTGTAAATTACAGTATTTACAGAATTATAGGTATTTTAAGTACGCAGGATTTCTGATTTGCAATATCAAGGTAATACTGAATACATATCAGCGACTGAAACAAGAATATTTTGGCTTCTGGAGGAGAGGTGCTCGTTGTTAAAAAAGTATTACAAAATTTATTAATAGTATATTTGTTCAACAGTATATTATATCAGACTGATTTATTAGAAATAGGTTCATAAAGAGTAATTTTGAAATGTCATACTCTATGGATATTCAATTACTATAAAATTGGCAGTTTGCCATCAGATATGAAATTTATTAACTCAAACCATTTTATATTATTTAAATGTTTAATATTTACATGTGCCTGAACCAAAGCTCAAATAGTTATAAGTGTGTGTCAAGTGTAGAACATGGGGAGCATAAGTGCTTAGTTTAATGTCAGTATGTATTACATTTGAGTAGCCGCTTAGGGGGTTTGGTGGTGAGATTTTCACACAGTCAGTCAGTCTGCAGTTTGGATAAAACAAGTCTCAGTCAGTCCAGCTATTTGTGTATTTATGACACCTGTACTATCTGCAGCTGACACCCATCTTGCTACTGCTAATGACAGATATTAGTTCCGTGCGAAGTATATTTTTGAATCATTTGATATTGTGACATTGCTGTATAGTTTTATTGTGTAATTTTGTAATAGTTGTGTCAGAAACGTGTTGTTGTGTGAGTATGTTTGCACATGTTTGCATCCGTGTGTTAGTGCCTGTTGGTGTGTGTTCACGTCTACCCTGCCTGGTCCATTATTAATAGTGAGTGAGATGTTATTATTATTGGCGAGATGTACAACATATGCTGTTCTGGCTGCTCTCCAGCCCTGCCTGTCTGTCTGTCCATCAGTCTCACACACACACACACACACACACACACACACACACACACACACACACACACACACACATATACACATACACAAACATATATGCAACATACATGCACACTCATCATGTTAATAAGCTTATTATCTTAATGAGGGCCTCGACAGCACCTGAAATACCTCAGTCACTGTGTCTTCCTCCCTTTTCCTCCTCTTCCTTACTCTTCCAGAGGTGAGCAAACGGGCATGTGAGAGGATGAAAGAGAAGGAACAAGCACAGGAAGACATGGTTAGAGGACAGAAAAGGCAGGATAAGACAGGATTGGGGAGACTTTGCGAGGGGAGCAGTCAGGGAATTGGAGCGGCAACGCAGCCCACACACAAGACTTTGATATGGGGACCGGCTTCTTTCACAAGACCTCTCTCCCCACACTCGCAACACAGCAGCTCACAGTACAGTACCTGTGCTAGCCAGCTTGGAGGTTGGACCGGCCCTGACCTGTGTTGGGAGCTGTTCCTGCTTTTTCCATCCAGGGACGTTCCTGTCTGCCCCTGCCAGGAGAGCATCGGTGTGCCAGGAGCTGGCAGGGACTGGGGAGGCATCTGTGGGCCACACCAACACACTGACTCCCTTACTGTAACGGCCCTGAAGACCTGCCATCCCAAGTGATGTTTGCCTCTGTATATGTGTAAGCGAGAGGGGGCTACCATCCACACCTCAGCCTTTGTTATCTGTGCTGGCCAGCTTGTCTATCTCTAAAAAACTTTTACTGTTTTTTTTTTTATTTATCCCCTGAGCAAAATGGCATATTGACTCTCCTTTGCTGTCTTTCCTTGCTCATCTGTCTCTTCACCGAATACCTGGGGCAGTCTATATTGTCCAATAAAAGTAAAATAAAAGCAGATGTCCAATAAAACTAATGGTCCCATTTAAAAAAAAAAAAGCCAAACTTGTGAATCTGTCTCTCTCTACTCTCCTCAGGTCCTGGAGGACAATGACTATGGTCGGGCGGTGGACTGGTGGGGTTTGGGTGTAGTGACGTATGAGATGATGTGCGGCCGACTGCCATTCTACAACCAAGACCACGAGAAGCTGTTTGAGCTCATCCTCATGGAGGACATCAAGTTCCCTCGCACTCTGTCGGCCGATGCCAAGTCCCTGCTGTCTGGCCTGCTCATCAAAGACCCCAACAAACGGTGTGTGTCCAGGTTTAATGTGTGAAAGATGTGAGCAGAGGCACAAATTCAGGGGCAGGGAATAGTTCTGCATGTGAATCATTTTACATTTAAAATTATCTCTTTGTTCCTACAGAGAGGTTCATTTTAGTCATTTTGCTAAATGTCACATGCTGTCTAACTTACTACTGTACGTTATATTCATTTACGACATTATCAGTCAACACATCCTTTAACATTACAACAGCTTTATACACAGTACTGTGCGAGTATTGTAGGCATTAAAAGTAAATTAAGAATGCTTTTAAAAATGCAATAAATAATTTTTATTCAATCAATCAATTAACTTAATAAAAAGTGCAGTAAACAGAAAATATCTAATCAATATTTGGTGTGACCACCATTCGTCTTTAAAACAGCACCAGTTCTCCTTGGTACACCTGTACGCAGTTTTTTAGGGTACTTGGCAGATAGATTGTTCCCACCATCTTGGAAAATTTACCACAGTTCTGTGAATTTAATCTGTCTCAGTGTCTTCTGTCTCTTCCTGTAATCCCAGACTGACTCCATGATGTTGAGATCAGGGCTGTGTGGGGCCCATACCATCTGTTTTAGGGACTCCTTGCTCTTGAATTTTAGACTCATCTAATGCCTCCCTGATGATTAAGAACCTAAACGTCTAAAGTGTCTAAACCTTTGCACAGTGCTGTATATATACATAGATTGTCTAAACTTTTGAATGTGCAGTGTTTTTGCCAATTTCTTTTAAGGGAGATATGCTTCTATGCTATCTTTACCTAATTACTTGAATGGAATTACTTGGTGTTTCTCAAGGTGTTTCATTCACCAACTGGCCTCATTTTTGTGATCCTCTGAGTGGATAACAGCTTTGTGAATACAAGCAGTTATTTAGCTAAAGAAAGTAATATCTTTTCATCACTTCTAATAACTTTTATTTGAGTACTTTCTGTTCTCCTTGGTTCAAGTCAAATGTTCCTCCTGATGTTTTTTTTAATTACATTCCTCTACTCTCCTCTAGGCTTGGTGGAGGACCAGATGATGCTAAAGAAATAATGAGACACAGTTTCTTCTCTGGTGTTGACTGGCAGGATGTCTATGATAAAAAGGTACGCAGCAACATGATGGTAAAGCCGTATGTTTGCCCTGTGTATGTGCTACTGTCATAAGGCATAAAAGGATGGCAGAAATAACTCACTATAAAGACATCTAGTTATTTTATTTACCCCCCTGCATTTTCATAACTGTGTATTGTAGTTGTAAGGTGAAATGAATTTTGGCAGAAAGTTAAGGTTTTTGATGCAACACACATCATACATGAATGCACATGATGTATGCATGAGAACAGACAGGCAGCCGTATAAAGCTCAGGACATTATGGAGAGGTGTGACCTTGTATCCTGGAGGTCTATCAGTCTGTGCATGTGTTTGCTCATATAACACCACTGAGTGTGAGGCAGGGCCTGTGTGGCAACACCTATAGCATGTTAGACAGGTGCAGAGCTGAGCTGAGACAGGTGGTTACTCTACCATCTCTCCTGTTCTTCACGTCCTCCTCTCCTCTTCTGTCCTCTCCTCTCCTCTCTCCTTCTTTTCCTCACCTTGCCTCTTCTTTCCAATCCTTTCCTCACTCTCCCTTCCTTTCCTTCTCTTTGTTTCCCTTTCTTCTCCTCTCTCTCCTCTCCTTTCCTCTTCCTCCCTCCCCTTTTCCCTTTCCTTTCCTCTGCTCACCTTACTTTCCTTCCCTTCATTTCCTTTTTTCTCCTTTTTTTTCTTCTTTTCTGTCCTCTCCTTTCTTTGCTTCCCTTTCTTTCCTTTCTTCTCCCCTTTTTCCTTTCATTTCCTTTCCTCTTCCCCCTGCTTTTTCTTCCCTTTCCTGTCCTCTCCTTATCCTCCCTTGCTTCCCCTTTCTCTCCTTTCCTTTCCTCCCCTTCCCTCTCCTTCCCTTTATCTCCCTTTTCTGTCTCCTGTCTCCTTTGCTTTTTTCCTCCCCTCTCCTCTTATCTCCTCTCCTCTCCTACCTTGTGTTAAAACAATACAACAGTTAGAATATGGGCTGTAGATGCAGAGAAACAACAAATATTTAAACACACATAAATCTGACCTGGACATGTGTTGAGATGATAGACCAGCATGTCATATATATATATATATATATATATATATATATATATATATATATATAGTTCGAAACAGCAGTAGCCTGTGTTATTGTACTTACTTATTGTACTAATCTTGTGTCCTCCCCACCTCTCTGTCCCAGCTGGTCCCTCCCTTCAAGCCTCAGGTGACGTCGGAGACAGACACCAGATATTTTGATGAGGAGTTCACAGCCCAGACCATCACAATTACTCCACCAGAGAAATGTGAGTCTCCTCTGTCTCTGCCTGTCTCTCTTTCTCACACGTGTACACACAAACATATGCCAACATTAAAATGGAGATAAACACACAGACAGAAAAAGTTCATTCTCTGAATTGGACTGTGTGTCTATCAGTACTCTCTCTCTCTCTCTCTCTCTCTCTCTATATATATATATATATATATATATGAGCTGATATACTTGGAATCATTTCTGCAGAGGACCATGATGTTAATAAATCATTTGGCTGCACATTCAGCAGATTGTATTTGTCAAGCAGCTGATGTTGTTAAATTTTTACTCACTTTAATAACTGCAGTTTTAAACAATTTATCAGCACGCCCTCTCTTTCTACAGGTGAGACATTTCCACTTGAATTAACTGGGGGAACAAACACTCAAAAGCGCTGCTGTCTGTTTATTCAAGTGTCTCTGTAATAGTCCTCGGGCCACATGCAGCTCTTCACAGCCTTTTGAGATAAAGATACCGGTTTCAAAATGTTCGGCACTGAATAATGCATGAGTGGAACTGTTGCGTTTCTCTGCGCTAATGTGAGGTTCCACTTGTTTTGTAGGTCTCACATCAGTTAGTTAGCAGAGCGGAGATTGGCACATCAAAGACACACTCGTTAATTGAATTATGTTCTGTTTAAATCTGCAGCACAATACAAACGCAGTGCTTTGTTATGTTGAATTATATTTTGAGATCATAAAATCAACCCGGCAATGAAATGAAAACTGACTGTTAATGGTAAGTAATCAAGTCATTCATTAAATCTGAATTCATATCTCTCTGTCTTTTTTCTTAGTTGACGAGGACGGGATGGACTGTCTGGACAATGAGAGAAGACCGCACTTCCCACAGTTCTCCTACTCGGCCAGTGGGCGGGAATGAACGGTCCATCACGGTGACACCATCGCAGCTGGTCTCTGAGGTCATCAGTGTGGGACAAAAAGACCCACAGCTTTGGACCGACCCAGAACAAAACAGTGACTTGAAGGATTTTGCCCTTCTCCTCTTCCTGCTCCTCCTCTCTTTTTCACCTCTCCAGTCCAGTACTCTATTTATTTATTTATTTATTTGTTTATTTTTGTGAATCCCTTTTTAGAAAGAACTTCCAGGCAAAATTACCCTCTAATCCTGCACTGCATCCCCAGGTGATCCGAGCCGTGATGTGATCAGTTACTACGTAATGTCCCTTTAATGACAGGAGCATCACCGGTGGCCTGCTGTGCTTTGACGTGTGTCAGTCCCACCAAACTCTTAAAAAAAAACAAAAAAAAACAAAACAACAACAAACACTTCTTATCAAGTTAGACAACAGCTGATGCGTTTTTAAAGGAGACGTTTTTTGGGCGTCTTACCTGTACGAGGGAGATACAGCATTTAAAGACATTCAAACCCAAACTGCCGTTAACGGTTGTATCTCAGGCTTCTGCAAACAGATACTCAGACTCAGTGAGACACTCTGGTCTGATTTCAAACCCTCAAATATATATGTGTAAATATATATATATAAAATTCTGGGATTGATTGATGTTGCCTGGCATTGAGGAAACACTTGTCATCAGTGAGAAGAATCCTACACACCTCATGTTGTCGAGCAGGATTTGACTCAGGTTTTGCTCAGTGCAATTCATTATTATCGTTGCTGCTATTTCAACTACTACCACAACTACTACAGGTACTACTACTCCTACTATAACTATTCTACTACTGCTACTACTAAAACCCGGTGCTACAATACTAGCTTAATGCTGCAGGTCATTATACAGGCGCCAGCAACACATCTACCACCTGTATTAACGTCTATGCTTGTACAGCTGCAGAACAGGTGTTGCTACTACTCCTAATGTACAGCTACTATACATCAACTCTGTAGAGTAGGATGATGACAGGATGTCATGTGTGTGTTTGTGTGTGTGTTTGAGTGTATGCAAGGTACTAGTATGAGTTTGTGTTTAAGATCGCACCTCAAGGCACAGCAGTTCAGAGGGATGAAACTCCCAATCCATGAGCTTTACTACATTACCCACAATGCAGTGCAAGATGGTTGATACATCTATCACCGCAGAGGTGAAAATGAGTGGAAAACAGTTGGTTTGAATGTCCCCCCCGAACCCCACCCCCAGAAAAGTTTATTTATTTCTCAACAGTCAAAAGTCCCTCTGAGTTTCAGTCTCTTCTGTCACAAAAGGGAAAACAAAACCGAAACGGTACTTAGCGTCGATGATGGAAAGCTTTACTGTGACATATTGTTATCATGGCTTTGGGAACCACACGGCTGTACCTCTCTGTCTGTTGTGCAGGAAAGGGAAACTGCAGCGGGAACAGATTCACCACAGAGTGAAAAGAGAAGTCCGGGATGGCAGGTTGGGTACTGTGATTGGTGAGAGCGTGAGTGTACAGGTGAAAAGCTCAAAGAATGATACAATATGAAATATTTATAATGTGATAATTTATGACATATTGATGAGTGAGGTAACAGCTAATCTCCTGTTTCCTGTGAGTTTCTTATGAAGGATTTACAAAAAAAAAAAAGACATTATAGTCTGTGAGGAGGTATGCATCAACAGTTATGGGTTTACACCAATCACAGCAATGGCTATAATACAGTACATGTTCTATTTATTGTTCTACTCATCGATTTTATATTTAACTTTTTCTATTGTTATTACATTATTCTAGAAAAAAATTATTGTTATTTCTTAGGGCTGAGAGGAAAAAAAGGCACCTCAAGAAACAAAAATGGCTGAAGAATGTAGGAGGGAAAGCAGATAGCCTTCCTGCTCCATTGTTTATTTTAATGATGTTTTTGTGTTATTTTGTGACCAAAACGTGACCGGACACGTTAAAGACAGATGATAGTTTACTGTGAGCTTTAAGAAAGATAAAACATAGGAACTCCAACTTTGTCTAGATCATTCCACAGGTATTTACTTTGAAAGATCATCTCACCTGATTGGATATTGACACAAATGTCCCCCATATTTAATCTTCCCACAGGTGTGTGTTGGTGAAGGCTGAGGCAGAGTTCAGAGAGAAAGACGAAGTGGAAGTTGAGCAGAGAGAAAACAAGCGCAGCACAGATGTCTGAATGTAAAGCAGTAAGGATGGGAAAAGAGTAAATACTAAACTGTAAGTGCTTCTGTAAGTGTGTCGAGGTAGATTAGAGGAGAAAGTCAGAAGAGTGTTTCATTGTGAAATGTGAGTTTAGAAGGTCAGTCCAAGTTTCTGTCAGTTCTTTTAAATGAGATCTCTCCTCTGTCTTTAAAATGTCCCCTCATTTCTCCAGTCTGGACTTTTTTTTTTTGTTTGTTTGTTTGTTTGTTTGTCTGCGGTTGTTTTTGTTGTCACGTCTTCCACTCTGACCAACTAGATTTAAAATCCCCTCACTTTCTCTGTCTTCAAACGCCGGGTAAGCCTTATGGTTTAGCTCAGAATAAGTCTCGACATCCCGCACTCCAGAGTCAAAACAAAACAAAAAAAAAAAAGGAAAGAAAATCATCAGATGTGAGGAAATATATTTTTAAAAATCTGAAATCTCAACAGCATCATGTGAAAGACGCCTCCTTCAATATCTGGATGACATGGATTAAAACAAGAGCACCAGGGGATTTGCTCTTATTAGGCATAGAAAATTGTATTCCAATATATTTATTTGAATGTTTTTATTATTATCATTGATGGATAACTTGAATTTCTTTTCTATTTAATTTATTTGATGTCATTTTGTTTTAAACTTTAGCAGTATGGAGGTGTAGTTGTGTTTCACTCCGCAGTTTAAGTCTTCAGAGACTTTCTTCTAAAATAAATGCCTCCTTTTTTTTCTTTACAGATATCTCTTATATGACACATTACCTGTTTTTCCGCTGCTCTTGAGTCCATATGCTTTACTCTTGCACATCCATTAAATTGCTATTAGCTAGCAAAGGCGCTTTATGGCAGAAAGTATAAAAGGACGGCGCTGGCCTGCATGCTGTAGTCCTCCTCTGTTCGCACTACTAGTCCTGAGTCAAAGTGGCACTCAGAACTCTTATGAAAAATACTTCTCTGTGATCGATTGAGCCTGTCTGGCGCGGCTGAAGCGGCCCGAACAGTTCAAAAATGAGCACAGAGCCCACCCAGCTGGCACCCTCGACAGGCTCAAGCAAGCGCTCCCAAGTATTTGGAAGGATTTCAGCCTTGATTTGACCCAGGTCTGCGAGCGACTGAGGAGTTCTAGCTGTATGTGCACGCTTAACGCCAAAATCATTAGACACCAGAGTTCATAAAATACCGCTTTGTAGCTTTGGCCACAGCACTTTCACATCCATCACTTTTTATATGATTCAGAGGAATCTGATTCAGCTCTGCTTTAAAAGGAAGATTTTTAGCTTTTCTTTTTTTTTTTTTTAAAAAAAAAAATGTTTTTAAGAAAATGAGGATTTTTAAAGCACATCTCCCCTCCACATGCGACTGATAGCTTTTTGAAGCTGCTCTGATGTGTAGAGTTGGCGAGACCTGGGTGATTGTGTCCCAGTCAGTGCTGTCCCCCCTGCAGAGTGGGCTGCAAGTGAGGCTCAGTGGGAATTTTCGGGAAACCGATCGGTGTTTATACACCAAAACGTTCCACCGAGCAAACATTGCAACTCCGCTGACACCACTGACTCCTTCTTCCTCTATTACATTTTGAAAAGTTTTCCCCTCCAGTGAGCCTCCACCTCTCCTTATTCAATCCTCTACAGATTCAAGTTGATTTAGTGGCAGCAACAATGCCAAAGGCCGATTCTAAAATAAAAGAATATAAATGTTTTCCTCCAACTACTGTAAGTGGAGATGGTGGAGCTTAGTAATGCTCTTCATCAATGTGGGTTTTCCCTTCAAGACTACGAACCAGTTGTGGGCACGTAGTCAGTAATTTAACTTTGTCTCAGTTGTTATCACCAAACAGAGGTTCTTAAACTGGATGAGGAAATTCAGTTTCAGCCTCCTCACAGCTTTACTGGTGACCCCGACCGGTGTGAATCGACATCGATATCCAACGCTGCATCGACGGCGTTCAATCTTAAAGCTGCTGCTGCTGCTGTTTGTACTGTACATCTATCACACAACAGATCTGACTCCAAGAGTATTTGAATAATATGTAAAATCCTTTCAAAGACCTCAGCTGCTCTGTATTGATCTCACCCCGTTGTTAATGAACCAACGGCGTCAGCCAAAAATCACAAACTGCGCTCGGCCTGGCGTCTAATGCAGATAATAAGTAAACGGCTGAAGTGTTTGGAAGGATTTCTGAAAGTATTTGACCTCATGTCTGCGACAGAATCCATCCCCTCTCTTCTCTCTCTGGTACTAGTCTACTATCATCATGGTTATTAACATGAACAAGCATGAGATGCATTTATTTATAAACCGCAAACAAAAAACGGCAAAACGTACAAATACTACAAAGTGTAACAGTTTTAATTTCATGTCCATGTCCATCTACTGTAGCTTTACAGTTGTGTGAGACATTTCTGGACAGCTTCCAGCTGTTCGCAGAGCGGGCCATGTTTCCCCGAAAGCACTGTAATACCGAAGTCAGCTCTGCTCTATGACAAGTCAGTGGAGCAGAGACGATGTTGACTCTGAGACAGTGTCGGGAAACTCAGCAGATCCACAGAGATTCACAGAAAAGCAGATCAAACAGCCTTTTTCTGTCCCTCATGCTGTCAGGATGCAGTGCTGCTGGCCAGTGAGGCCGCAAGGATGTGAAAACAACAAATTACCATCAACATGAAGCTGTTTTTTACACTGTACATCCTAAGTATTTTTACACATAAAATGTATATGATAGGGATGCACATTATTTTCCTTCTTACAGACAGCTTCAATAAAGCACTATGTCAATCTGCATTGATGGCGTTGACTTTTTGTTTTTGTTTTGTGGCTAAAATTAGTATTTCTGCACTTTGAGCTCAGTTCAAATGAAAATGAACATTTTTCTGAATTAAGCTGTAACTTTTCCATTTAAATATATGTGAAATATGAAACAGAATATTTGTTCTGAAAAAGAAAAGAAAATCTATAAACTTAATGCAAGAAAGTTTGTATTAAAATATTAATTTAGGTTGTTTCAAAATCCGATTTATATGATGATGATGATTACATTTGCTAAAATTTGTGTTTTTTTTTTTTTTTTTAAAGCATTCTTAATACACCATCCTAGTACCTCTAACCACCCAATACATCACAGTAATGGTCCACTGCCAAGCATAAAATATAAAATGAAAACCAAATTTTTCAGTTCCGATTAAAAAGATATGCAGCATGTTCCTGTCTCCCTGCACTTCACCCTCAGTAAAACAAACAAAAAACATAAATAACAGTTTGTGCTCTGTTTTACAGGAGATTAGTGACAGTGAAAATATCTAGATCCAAACAGAACCAGAGCAGTGGTGGTGATGAAGAAGAGGAAACAGGACAGACTCACGTGGACAGAGTATCCACTCGTCTAGTGTTGGGGAGCTAGAAAGACAAAGACAAACGCTGCATCAGTGAAACTGGTATCTGAACGTCCTAACACATGTAACCTCTGATAATCAATCAGGACAAAATATAGACAACATGTTTGCGGACTGAATCATTAGTCATGAAAGGATAAACGTCTTCTTATGGATTTTATTTTAGTAAACTGACAACTATAAAGAGCTCCTGCAGAGAAAAGACACCTTCACAAATTCATTTAGTAACAGCACAATGACTCACACACTCCTCCTGTGTGTGTGTGTGTGTGTGTGTACCTCTATGCGTAGGTTCTGCATCTCCTCAGTGAGTGTGATTCTCTCCTGCATCAGCTGGTTCTGTTTGGCCAGCAGCTCACACACCTGCTGGGCGCTGCTCTGACAGTGACGGTCCAACTGCTGCAGCCTGCAACACACACACACACACAATATTGACTTAAACTGTGTGAGAAGAACGTACCCTCCTGGCTGACAAAAAACCAAATGTTGTAAATATTGAAAGAGCGCTGGATCCACAAAGAGCTTTTAATATCACTGGACTTTGTGTTGATCAAATAATCAACACTGTCTACATCAGTGTGACAGCAGTGTGTGTTTTATACTCTGAGTACAGACGTACAGAAGGAGGTGATGAAGGAGCTGAAGCATTGTGATGATCTGATGCACTGAATCAATACAAACCCTAATGAATAGATCAGACATTGGCCAGATGTGACTGTTACCAAAACACTACAACAATAAGATGTTATAAAGCTGCTAAAACAACACAGACATTATCCTCCTGCTCTGTATAGTCTTTGATCAATTAGTTAGAAAAAGATTTCGGCTGATTTGTGGAGAAAATCTAAACTAGTAGAGCTTTGTCACAGCACTGACTGGATTAGGTTACATGCCCCAGTCACAAACTAATGCTATAATACATCCACAACAAGAGGAATGATTAGTCGATTAATGAGCGATAGAAAACAAATGGATAACCATTCTGATAACTGATAAATCATCATAGTAATTCTTCAAGTAAAAATGCCAAAAATCTGCTCGTATGAGCTTTGAAAATGTCAGAAAAAACTATTTCTGACTTTATAATCTCAGGGAATATTCAAGTTTTTTCTTTTGTTTTTCCACGGAATATCACTCCCTCCCTACTACTCTGTCATCATTTTCTGACGTTTTACAGATAAAACATATAATCAATTTATAAAGAAAAATATGATGCAGATTTAGTGATTATGAAAATAATTGCATCCACTAGGCCCTGTGATGGATGGCCTCTTGTCCAATGTCAGCTGGGATTGGCTCCAGTCCCCCCACCCCCTTAGGGATAAACAGAATCGATAATGGACGGATGGATGTTGCATCCACTAATTTGAGAGGTGTGACCCGAGGGACATCAAATACGCAAAACTTTACAACACTGCTGCTGGTGTTAGAATTGAAACACTTTGCCAGGTGAAACCGAGCAAAGAGGAGTAAAGAGGATTTTAAAGTTTTTCTTCGTCACTCACACTGTGGCACCACTTTCACATTTCATCAGCCTTAAGTTCCTCCTTCATTTCACTGTATTGCAGCACAACACAGTCAACTGACAACAAACTAGTACAAATTAAACTGATTTTAGTTCACATCAGCAGTGGTGGAGGAAGCACTCAGATCCTTTACTTAAGTAAAAATACAAATACAGCAATATCAAAATACTCCGTTACGATTAAATGTCCAGCATTCAAAAGTTTACTTAAGTGCATCAGCAAAATGAACTTCCAAGTTTCATAAGTAAAAGCGCTTGGCTCCTGTGACTGAGAAATGATCATATATTACATCACTAGACTGCATCAATGCTGAAGTAGCATTTTACTATTTTAGCTGGTCCCAGTGCAGCTCACTTTAACTACTTCATAGCAGTTTAGTAACAACATAATTCACAAGATAAATCTGGGCGGTTGTGAGAAGATTAATGGGGAAGGACAGAAAAGAAAGTTCTGTCCTACATACATCTGTTTTCATGTTCTGGGATGTTTCTCTAATGCTCTTTGTATAATATTAGAATATTAGATAATTAAACCTCTTAATTTAAATGAGACCATCCAACTAATAGGTTTGCACATTAGATACTACAAAAGCCACTATGAGAGAGAAAACATGTACCTGCATTTGTAGTTTTGGATGAACTCTGCTTCATTTAGTCATTTTCATTACGTGATCACATTACAAAGTCTGAGAGAGCGAGGGTGATATTTGTTCACTAAATACAGAGAACACGTCAACACATGCAGAAGACTTGTTGACTGTGTATTTTCACTGTTATCCACATGTGTGTGTCTGGACACTGGATCGATCAGTTGATCAGATCACTCAGTATAACACCAAACAGTCACAACAGTCTGGTGAGAAAGTTGTGCGAGTGTTGTGTCATTACTGGGATGTCCCAATTAGTGTCACCCCTCTGACACAGCCGCTCCTGCAGACAATGAACTCTTTCACTGTGTGTATGTGTGTGTGTGTGTGTGTGTGTTAGGGAGGTGGTGTTTTCCAGCTGGGGGCTGGGGGTGAGGGTGTATGAATAGTGTGTGTATTTAGTGCGTGTTTTGAGGGTGGAGGGGCGGATAGTCTATTTCCCACCAGCAGCCCATTATTTCATTCATCCGTCCATCCATTCAGTCAGTCATCCCCTCCTCTGATGCAGCGGTGAACTCATTCACACACACACACACATCCTGATAATGAGACAGAGAAAATTCTCAGTACTGGAATCCACATTTGCATACTCAACCAGCCATCCATATTTATCTCACTTACACTGCTACACACATACATTCCTTGATAATTTCCATTTTATGCTTTAATTAGCTTTAATTTTAAATGGATAAATCAAAACTGAAATCTCTTATTTACAGAAGAATTCAGACCCTTTGTTGTGATGCTACAAATTGTGGTCAGGTGCATCTTGTTTGCTTTGATTATCTTTGACATGTGTCTAGAACTTGGTCCACCTGTGGAAAACTGAACGGACTGGACGTAGTTTAGAAAAGCCAAAGGACAGAAACCAAGCCACGAAACCCATGAGCTCTCTGTAGATAAAACTGTGATGGGGCATTGATCAGGGCAAGGGTATGAAACCATTTCTGAAGCTTTCAGTGGCACAGTGACCTCGATCATTATGAAATGGAAGATGTTGGTAACCACTGGGACTCTTCACAGAGTTGGCCGTCCAGCCAAACTGAGTAACCTGGCAAGAAGGGTTTTAGTTAGGGAGGGGACCAAAAACCCAATGGTCACTCTAACAGGGGGGGGGGGGGGGGGACTAGTCACAATTGAGGTAAGGATATGTACAGCCAAAAACACAAAGGGTCCTGGATGTAAACCTTCTCTAGACTGCATGTAACCTGAAACATGTACGACATCAGTATGACAATGACACGAAGCAAACAGCCAAGACAAGACTCCAAAGGTTTCCGGACAAGTCTTTGAGTGGACCAGCCAAAGCCAAGACTGAAACCCCACAGAACATCTGTGGAGAGACCTGAAGATGGCAGTTCACGGACACTTCCCATTCAGCCTTACGGAGCTTGTTCTCTTGTCAAAGGAACACTCACGCTTTGGGCTGAGCTGCTCACAGCTTGTATGCAGCATGTGAGGAGGAATCACATGTACAAGTCTGATGGATGTAAAATATCACAAAGCAAAAAGCCTTGAAAATCACTGCACTGTGTATTAACATGACATAATGATGAGAGTAATCATCTTTCTCTTTGTCTGTCGCTGTTTCAACAGGTTCAGAAGGCGGCGAGTAAGGCAGGGATAATATGTGTGATGAACAAGAGGAGGAGGAGGATGAAGAGAGTTGTGGCTCGGGGCAGAGGGAGACAGAGAGAGGTAGCTAGGGGGGAGACAGATGCCCCTGCCCTGCTGGTCATGTTGGCAGTGGCAGGGCTGCCTTGCGTGCGACAGACGGGGGAGGCGAACATCCCAACTCTCCTCCGCAATCTGCTCCTTGTCCCCCCCCCACATTGTCCTCACTCTGCCCTGCGCTGTCTCCACCGCAGGGTCTAATCCCTTTTTTTTAGGACCCCCCCCCCCCAAATCATCATCATCATCATCATCATCATCAAGTGTGTCAGCATGCTTTTTTTCTATCACCATCAGTCCTCCTTGCTTACACCCAGCTACAGCCTGCCCTCCCCGAGCTTTTCCTCCCCCCGACCAAAGGGCCCGCTGGGCAGTTCATGTCAGACCCGGAGGCTCTGTCCAGTCCTGGAGGCCGAGGGCGATGACCCACCCCACCCCCCCAGCCAGCCCTGCTCCCCTGCCGCCTGGTGTTCCTACAGTCGACTGCCAAGCTGTCCTGACCAGCCACCCCCCTCTCTCCCTCCTCCCACTCTCCCTCTCCCCTCCTACGCCATCACACAGCACCACAGCATGACACAGCAGGGCACCGCCACGTCACACAATAACACACACACACACACACACACACACACACAGAAAGAGCCCCTCCGAGTGAAGACACAAGATGAAGATGCAGCCGATGTGCTGCACTCAAAGTGCAGGAGGTATCAGCCACACACACACAAACACACACGCAGCAGAGGACCTAAAGGTCAGAAATAGAGCCTGTTGTTCTGAAGCTGTAAATGTTTGATGAGGGAAGTGTTGAGAATGTGTCGACTGAAAGCCTTTAGCTCCACGCCACCAAACTAATCTGAGTCACACTGAGAAAATGCCAGTCCTTATCCAATCACAACCTCTGATCTTTGTGTGTGTAGACGGACCAAACACTTGAAAACAGTACTCTCTGGAAAGAGTATATGCAGCAGTCTGAGATTTTGCGGTGATGACTGGCCTGCTCTGAAATTCACACCTGGTCTGCTGGTAGAGATAAACAGTTCAATGGACCACTTCTCAACAGCTGAATACAAATAAGATACTGGAGCACACGATTCACGTTAGCAATTATTGATAAGGTGCAAACGATAGTATATTGTCCTATTCTGAGAGCACCAACCTCGGTTTGTAGAGGGTAGAAGAGATTCCTTGCTGAAACAAAACAGAATCAACCATCTTTGACCAAATCTGTCTCAACGTTTTCTGCTGTCACCTCAATGCAGGGACTGAATAGTGTTACAGTTTTGGTGCTTACAGCATTTACAATTCATGCTTAAAAGATTTCAACAGCAGCATCTCTTTCCATTGTCCCTGTAGATCTGTATAATCCACAGAACAGATACTGCAGCAGACAGGGTGAATAAAACCAAATGATCAACATAACGAGACTCTGATAGAGGTTTGTAATTTGGATAAACTGATCTTTTAATTATTAATATTTTAAGTTGATTTAAGAATCACTTCTTAAATTTAAAAATCAAAAAATTGATTTGTGTGTTGCATCTGAGAGCAATCTAGTCCTCATGTCTTCATGGTATTTTTACTAGCAACACTAGTTTTCCATTTCCACAGAGAGACTGAAGCACTAGGCTGTAAAACACCCAAAATACATGTTTAAGAGAAATACCACCTGTACAAAACTATCTGCAAATGAGAGTAATTTCTTTAGTGTAAAGTCCAAACACTGGTGAAAAACGCCAACAGGCGTTTTCAGATACTGCAGTCTGACAGTAAGTGAGCTGAACAGGCAGCCAGTAAATCAGTCGGTCAGGTCGAGGCCCGAGATGTTTAAAGCGGCTGCAGGTTGTAAGCTGCAGTGTTTATGTAATGCAGTCACTAAAGCTTTGACCCTGGCACACACATAAACAACCACACACACTGTCTGTCTGGACAGAGAGCTGCCAACCTCTGGCCTTCTTACACACACACACACACACACTCACTATAATCCACCTCTTGTCTCACCTTGCATACCCTGCCTCGGGGGGGTGGGGGTATGTTTGTGTGTGTATTATGGTAGCACTCCTTCCAGCAGCTAAAGCAGAAAATCCAATAACTGGCCTCTATCGACTGGCACACTCATTCATTAGGGCTTAATACGGCTCAATGCTCGGGCACTGCCCTACACTACGCCAACTCACACACATCACACACACATCACACACACTGCAGGCTGGCTCGCCTCTGCCCGCTGCCTGAAACCGGCGAGGGACAAAGGAAGGCAGGAAGGAAGGAAGCTCGGATGGATTGATGGATGAGCTGACGGCGAGACAGATAACTGGATGTTTAGGCGAGGAAGATCTGCAGTGGGCGGAGAAAAAAAAAAAAGGGATGACAGTCTGCGGTGTTGGGAGCGAGGCGTGGGGGACGGGATGGGACGGGACGAGACGGGACAGGGTGGAGAAACAAAGAGGCTGAGGGCTCCAGCTCCAGCCGTCACTCTCCCCTGCTGCTGGGCCTGGCTGACGGCTGGTTGTGATGGAGGGAGTGGTGATGGGGTGGGGGTGAGCCTTATCCCCGCTGACCTAGTGAAAGGACACCACCTGCTGGATCCCATGGTTTACTGACACACACACACACATGCATACACACATGACACCTACATAGAAATAATCATCAATCACACATTAAAAACACCTGAAACAGTTTTCAGACAGAGTCGTGGTGGTAAGTGTGAATTTTGCTCTCCAGCAGACATAATAAAAGCAAGTTTTGCTGGGAGGCAGTTTGCAGTAATTTCCCCTGACAGCCCGATAATCAAACTCTGCTCACAATCTGCACCTCGAACCTCCGCACTCTCTATTGACTGCTGCTACTAAGGAGATTAATTACAACACACACACAACCGCAGACGCAGTTACCTCTCTGTGGTATACATCAGTCGTAGCCCACAGCTAGTGTCTAAACTCTGTTGTACGTGTGTATGTGTGTGTGTTTGTCTGTGTTTGCATATTTATTTACAGGTGGAAACATATCTCCTAAAGGCATGGTCCAGAGGGAAAGAGCAAGCGTCATGTTAGAGAGACAGAGAGACCGACAGCAAAGATTCGAAGCAGCGTGCTCAGGTCTGTCATTCACAAGCCCCATATGAATGTGTGTGTTTTTTTATTACCTAATAAATCAGCTAGTGGAGCGTAGACCTTAAGAAAATATTTACTGGACAGCGACACATTATCAAAATGACATGGAGAAGAAGCCACAGAGTAAACCAATGTCTCACTGTATAATATGTGTGTATTTCCACAAATAAGCACTCAGCATGGATTATACTGAGGGACGTTATGTGATTAAGGATGGAGAATTTTCCTTTATCTGCAGGAAAATAAAGCAAAGAAAATCTTTGTGAAGATAAACGTGGGCAATAATTGTAGGGCAAATTTCAGCTGTGCTCCTGTAACAAAATATGCAATGAGAGACAACACACACACGCACACACACTCTCTCTCTCTCTCTTATTCATACACACATTAACACTTTCAGAGACAGAAAAATTGAGAAAAATGAAACAGCACTCTGCTAGAAATCAAGTGTAAGTCTAACCCTAAAAGATAATGAAAATCTTAACTCCAAACACACAAACATTGGACTAACTGAACTTGAGTGCATTTCTTGATGTGTGTGTGTGTGTGTGTGTGTGTGTGTGTGTGTGTGTATGTGTGTATGTGCGTGTGTGTGTGTAGCATGCGGGGGGCCTAGGGGGGTGAAGAATGCAGGCAGACGGCCTTGGCTTGCCTGGTTACAACAACACTGCCAGGGGCATGAAGGCTGCAGCTGCCACACACACACACACACAAAACCATATTTTGCCCAATCCCAAGCCCACCATCGCCACCCTCACACCCCAGCGCTCTAGCTAAATCTTGGCTGGCACACAACAGCACTCAAGAATGTGTGTGTGTGTGTGTGTGTGTGTGTGTGTGTGTGTGTGTGTGTGTGTGTGTGTGTGTGCCTGAAGGCCATAACCCTCTTCCTCTCCACCAACCTGTCATGCCAGTTGTTGCTCTTGCTAACACGCACATCTGACATAGGAACACGATCGGTGACACTGTGTGTTTCGATCGGGATGAGGCTGACACACGTTCCCTCACTGTTATTTGGTTCTCCTTCATATTTTCATTTACTGTCATTCCCACTAATCCCTTTCAAACGCGCTCTGTAAACGTAAACCGTCAACTTCCCATGTCAGCATCACGTCTGACGGGAGCCCATTTTTCTTTAAAGGTCGCTTCAGCGGTCTGCCTACTCAGGACTTCACATCACTTGTTACTTTTCCTTCACAGCTCAAGTCACACTAAATATCTGAATATACAGGTACATCGATATTATATCTATGCTACTTGCGCTGTATATTTAAGACATCACCGCAGCGTAATTAATTGCAAATGTAATTATCATTTCTATGAGTATTTTTGTGCAGGTTTGTTTTATGATGTAGAACTTAATTCATGTGTTCATCAGCAAAATCTTGTCATTCACATTAATCACCAAAAGGATAAAAATTTAATAAAACACTACAAAATCAATCAAAATCACGTGAGCAGATTTATGAATTAAAGATCTTGAAAAATCTTAGTCTTTCCACAGAGAAAGGCCTCAGAGGGTGATGAAAAGGCTTAAAGTACAGAAGTGTGACATGTTTTCTCATGCCTGTAGAAGACATTAATGTGAGATTTTTGTATCTGGATGCTCCAACTTAAATGAACTTAAATGAATACATTATTTTTATTTGGAAATCCATTTAATTTTAAAATCTATCAAATCAGTGAAGCAGCCTGTGTTTGAACTCTTCTTTCTTGATATCATTATTTCCCAGTTCACTACTGCTGAACACTGCGATGAGAGGGGAAAAAAGGGTTTTATACGTTACTGGTCTTGTGTGCCAGATGCCAGTCACATGAACACTGCAGCTCATCTGTCCTGTCATGTTTGAACAGAGTCAACATTTTAACTTTTCCAGAGAGAACACCTACGTGTTAAAGCCAAAAAGCTGTTACTTTAACATACAGATTAACCCAGAGATAATTTCTAGTAAATTAAAACTATTTATTACCCATTGGGCACCTCACAGTTAAGCCCCTGAATACATTTCTGATTTGCAGTATCTATTTTAAAGTCTCTAACCAGCATCTATTGTATTTTCCCAGAGCTTAGTTTAAAATTAAGAGAGACTGAACACTGTCTGTCTAAACATTTGATATTTCACTTCAGCATTTTTTTTTTTTTTAAACTTCTGAGGACTTTTTGTTTTTCTGATGATGTTATTTCTGCTGTATTGACTATATTTTCTTGCTCTTTTGTTTGTTACTGTCCTGCCTGTTTGATATTTGGTGCTAAATGATTTTATTGTGAAGCACAGTAACTTTACTTATTTATAGATTTCATGTTTGAAAGGTGCAAATGATTTATGTGAGCAAAGATGTCTTAATGACATTTTCATTTTGTAAGAACTCATCAGTGGGCTTTATCCTTTAAAAAAACATACATTTTTAAAAGGGCTATTCCAGTGTTTTTTAAAAATATATATATTCTCACCCATTTACCCATTTTTGATTTATTTCAAATGTAACTAAAAATCAATTTGCAGTTATTTCAAACACTCTCCACTTAGATAATTGATTACTATAAACATCATGTCTGTTAGTGCTGTTGTCTGAGTTGCTGAGTGGGAACACAATTGAAATGTTGATGTTACTTCAAATGAAACAGATGATAGACAAAACATTAAAAAATCCAAAGCATTATGGTATCATTCTGAACAATGTTAAGTATTATTACAGGATTTGTTATAAATAAGCTACAAGAACCAAAAGACTTGTCGTGGGCCCTTAAATCTTTTGTCAGTTTATTAGTTGTTTCACACAAGTATCGTGCAAAAATGATGTGTTAAAATAAAGAGCAAATGACAAAATATTTGTTCTACTGACCTGTAAAGGCTGTACAGTATATTATCACAACTTTAACAAGCCGACTAATTAAGGGATAGGTCGAATTAGCTCAGTGCTTCTTGGACAAACAGACAGAACAGAGCTCATGGTCTAAATCTTTTTAAAAACTTGTTCATGCTATGTTCATCCAGAAATGTCAAATTGGCTTTGTATCATCACACTACATGTAGATCTGTCTCTCCTACTGTCTAAATAAAGGATTAAACACTAACATTAAAGGTGAGACAAATTTCAAAAAAACAAAAAAACAAAAAACAAATAAAAGCTGGTAAATGGGAAAATCAATCAATCTGTTCCAAACATACACCAAAGATCAAAACTGGTCTGACGAAACCAGACTTCAGAAGCTCAGGGCTGGTTAACATTTGCAGTTCTTTTGTTTTTTTTTCCTTGGCAGGTAGTTATATGAAAACAGCTTTGGAAAGTGTTTAGGAGGGATATCAGAAATATATTCTTACCCCGACTTTAAAAAGAAAAAACAAAGCTGTGAACAGCTCTGGATGAGCACAGAAGTTGTCCCTGCTTTCATTTAGTCACTGTTTTAACAGAGGTTTCAGTGCTGCTGCGGGCTGTTATATCATCTATCCAGTGTCAAAGTGTTTGCTGCCGTGAGGCCTGCTGACTCTTTTTAAGTCGTGTATTTGAGTGTTTGCTTTGCTGGCATTAAAGTGTTTCAGCTGTTGTTACTTTTAACATTTATCTAAAGAAGGGGCAGGTGTTTTCTGCGCGACTTTTCTAGTTGTAGTTTTATGAAGTAGTGTTAGCGAGTGTCACTGACTGGGGCTCGAGATGTGACGCTTTGCACAGTTAACGCTCCAGCTTGCGAGCCTCTGGCTACAGCCCGACATCTGAGCTGCAAATCTGTGCGTCTGTGTGTGTGTGTGTTTGTGTGTTTGCGTGCGTGTGCCTGTGTATGTGATAGAGCTGTAAAGCCACCGTTTGACAATGCTCTTTCAGCAGGCCGCCCTGCATTCGCTCCCGGCTACAGAAGCCAGCTGGGCAATGCAGAGACAGAGAACGATGAGAAGAGACGGAGAGGAAGATGAAGGAGGGGGGAGGACGACTGATCAGCGCCATCCAGAGGTAAGAACGTGAGCATGAGAGAAAAAGGAAAAGAGATTGAAGTGGATTAAACTGTTCCTTTCTGTCTTACTGCGGGTGCAAGTTCGCAGGTGTTCAGTAGCTCGCAGCAGTTCCTTAAACACTAAATCAAATGCATCAATAATATATAGTCATTAATATACCTAATACATTTTTACTTAACATTTCTCACATTTATTTTTTTCGTTAATTTATTTAGATACATTTAGATTTTTGACAGAGTGTTCAGGAATGTATAGCAACTGAAAAGCAGGTATGTTTTGCTGGGCGCCCAGTGGCGCTCAAAAATAAAGATACTCCACCTGCTTTTTAATGTTATCTCGCAGTTTGAACCTCTTTTTCGCACTTCTGTAACACACAACAACTTTTTTTTTCCAGCAGCTGACAAAAAAACACGAAGCGAAGCAATGCTTGTTTCGAAAAATGAAATGCCTGACTGTCGAAGGAAAAAAAACCAGCCCATATGTGTCAGTAAAAATGTGAAATGTAAGAGAGGAGACAGCAGTGATGTTAATATTAACGATCTGTGGAGCATGAATGTGAAGCTGCACCTCACACTGGGCCTGTCTGCATCCCTGATCTCTCCACGTCTAAACTCTTTTATCATCCCTCCATCCATCTCTCGGTACAACTCAGATCACACGCACAGTTGCAACTCATCATACACGCAGATGCACACAAACATAACCCGTATCTGCACTCGCGCACACACACACACACACAGATGAGGACAAAAGAGTTGTCTGTTTTCTTCTCAGCCCCAGCCTCTACAACTTAATTTGGTAAATGAAAAGTTTTATGAGGAGCGCCCTTTTGCTTGGGGTATGGCACACTGTGTCAGGGTGAGGAGAAGAGGTCAGAGAGGTGTGTGGCAGGAGCCCAGATGAAGCAGCCCTCGCCCGGGGCTTGCTGTCCGCCTGCGGGCAGCAAGCCTGTTCCTTCTTCCCCGGCCCGCCGCGACCATTTGTTCCATTAACCAATCTCCTGGAGCCTCTGGTGCAAACACACACACACACACATCCACAGGCATACATACTTCAACAACTGCTTGCACAGCTCATGACACACATGGCCCTCCATCCCTCCTCCATCCTTTGCTCCATCCTTCCCTCCCTCCCCTGCTCTCCTCCAGACGCACGCACCATCTTTCTTCGTGGAGGCCATATGGCCCAGTGAAGCCTGTGGATCTACAGGCACATCTGCGTATGTGTTGCTGCTCTCCTTAAAGGGCTCACATAAACACTCGCACACAAACACACACACACACGCCGTACGTGCACGCACGCACCCGGGGCTGACAAACACGCTGCTGTCACTATGTGTGGTTAAGCAAGCGTTGGTGTTATGTGTGGTCTGTGTGAGGAGCTCTATGTGACCTAAGTGCACATGAGTGACACTCAGAAACAGCCTTAACAGCTGGGGCGGAGAAAAGGTTGCAGAGGGGAGGAGGAGGAGGAGAAGAGATCGAGAGGAGAGGAGAGGAGGAAAGTTGGAGAGTAAAAGAAGGGCAGAGAGGAGAGGAGAGTGAAACGAGATAAGAAGAGGGGAAGAAGAGGGTGAGGTAAGAGAAGAAGAGAGTGGGGAGAGGGCAGAGGGGAGGACAGTTACAGTGGAGGAACTGGATGAACAGAAAGCAGCGGAGAAGTCACAGCAACTTTTTTGAGAACAAAAATCTTTTTATACACAACAAGGACTGGACTTCTAACAGTCTATTTCTTGTTATCTTCAAATATAGATAAATACATTAAATATTCATATAAAAATAGATACCTTTTTTTTTAAGGTGAACCCTGAGGGAAAAAGGTTGTCATTTCCTGTACATCTACTCTAAGTGTGTCTCATTCTTGTGTCTTATTTTCATAATGTGTTTCATTGAGAACTGTTAATGCGAGCCAGATATTAATTAATTAATTAAAATCATTATATACAGGATTGTTTGCACTAAGAAAAAGAACTGTAATTGAGCAGGAAATATTTTACGGGCCATGGTATCCTTCACAAGTGTTCCACATATTTATCGATGTGGACTGTTTCTTCACAGTGGTGTTCTCACCAAGATCTTAATTAACCGGCACCGAGCTTTCACGATATACAATAACTTAAACAAACCATATAACAATAATGAGTCAAATTCTTTTAGAGATAAAACAGATTTTGTTACTTTTGCTGTTAAGATCTCAACTGTAAACAAACTGTAAAATAATACACATCCATTCTCCATTCATTTTGCTTTTTGCATCTGTAATTTGGTTTCTTGTATGTACATCAACACCATCATCACCTGCCCTCACTCAATAACAAGCTATCATTATTTTAAACTATATCAAGTTAAGAGAGTCATTATTTTGTGTTTCCTCAGATATAAAAGCACCAAAATACATATCAAATAAAGATTCTAGTAAATAAAGTTGCAGTTGGCTCAAAGAGTTAAAATAAAATCTATGCTGCAAACATTTCCAATTGTTCTTACTTATGTAAAATATACATTTAACTTAACAAACCAAAATTAGATGTCTTATTTCTTTAATCGGACTGATGATAAAAAATGACATATAACCTTTAAATTAATCATGTATAGTGACTGGCTTTGCCTCTTCCCCAACTCGCAGCTCTCCTCCATCTCTCTACTCTCCACCCTCCGTTCTATCCCTTCATTTCCAGGGGAAAAAAAACCCAAAAAACAACAACACAGAAATAGTGAAATAAATAATTAAATGGTGCAGCAAAACATTGTGTGCTAAAACCCCTGTGTAGTTTGGCAATCGGCTTGCCCATGTAAAAATAAATCAAGCTGATTTTCCAAATGTTTTGTGCGTGGTGCGCTGTTGCCGCTCTTCGCAGCACAGATTGCAGGCCGATGGAGAGGCTGTGGGGAGGGGCGGGGCGCTGGATATTGAACCCACTTGCACCAGCTTGTTAACACGTACACCTTAACCCCCGAGTGGCGCTGCGGGGTGCCCGCCGAGCTGCCCGGGGCCCTGCGGGGACCCACTAACATATATAACCCAATGTATGGGCGCACACACATACACGTGCTGAGGATTACGACTGAGAACATGCATGTTATTCAGCAGAACAGCACCATATGTAGAGAGACTCACACACACACACACAAAACAGAGAAGTTCAGTCCTGTCTCTTACAGCTTAATCACAAACTGCAAGACTTGACTGCAGTAAGGCCCTGATAAACACTGTGGATCTCTTTTTATATTTGTTAAAGCTAAAGCCAATAGGATAAAGTTATATTTGTGGCAGGACACCAGCTTTAGATTTTGCCACCTGAGTAGGATCAGTACCAGAAATACAATCACATACAGAGAAGAGTACCAGCTGCAACATGGATCATCGTAAACGTGAGTCATACCTCTCTCGCCTCCCTCTCTGTCTCTGTTCTGTACCTCTTTACAACAAGTCACCTAAAAATACTACCAAAAAAAATAAATAAATGTATTTACTGCTCAGAACTAATCACCGCGTTCCCAAACACACACACGTTCTACCAGAAGAATTATCTCCGAAAATCAAACGCAAAAAAACATGGTCAAGCAGCATTACAGTCGCTCCAAAAGTGACCTCATGCAGAGCTGAACTTGAGAGTTTTTTTTTTTAAATATCAGGAGGATTCATCAACCAACTAAGTGTCAAAAAGCAGAAAATAAAACTCACTAAATGCCAAGAGTGATTATTGTGGTTCAGATGGGAGAAGAGAGAAGTTAGGTGCCAACTTCCCAGCCAATCCACTTTTGGCAGCCAGATTCCTACTCTGCTAAACCTCCTGAGAACATGCAATAGCAACCCATGCACACACACAGACAGACACACACACACATAAAAATACCGTGACATATGTGGGGAAACATACAGAATATTCATACTTCACACTCCTTGACAACTTAGATTGTTTTTCTTTCTATGAAACACACAAAAAGAGTCACACACACAACCAGGAGACAGCTGTGACTTGGTAAACTTTGTTTTTTGGCAGCGCCTGACTGTCGACAGGTTAACACCGGTGGGTGGTAGACAATATGTAGTGTCAGTGATGGAGCAGGAGAGAAGGGTGAGCAAGTGTGTATGTGTGTGTGTGTGTGTGTGTGTTATGGTTGTGTGTAAGAGGAAGGTGGAGTTGGGAGGGGTGGGGTAGAGATCCTGCAGAGTGGGGCAACAACACCCACACACCCTTGCCCACATTGGCAGAGCTAGGCTGTATGCCAGGCGCCCTGTGGAGACACACACCAACTGGGCTCCACACTCAGGGAGGAAGAGACCCCCGCAGTCACACACTCCTCACACACCATACACACACACGTACATCTACTATAGCATGAGCCAAAGATGGAAGCAGTTTAAGCTGCAGCTTTAACTGAGTTTCACAATTCTAAGTGTAAAATGTATGCTCATATTTTCATTACTGTTTGTTCTGTGGATTATTTTCTCAACTAATCTATGAATTGTTAGGTCCATAAAATCCAGAAAATAGTACAAAATTCCCGTCACCACTTCGCAAAGCCCAGGTTAACATCATTCAGATTTCTTGTTTAGCCCAACACACAGTCCACAACCCAAGATATTGACTTTAATATCGAGCAAATATGAATAATTAAGAAACTCAAACCAGTGACTCTGGGGAATTTCTAACTTAACTTTACATAGATTTTCCTCTCAACTGATTAATCAATTAATCAATTAATCCTCTCAACTCTACATTACTTTTCTAAAAACTCTACAGAACAATGCTTTTGAGTTCGATACTTAAATTAGATAAATTATCTGAAATCTCAATTTACTGATCATTACAGAGTGAACTGTTAAGTGGAAACAGTGAATGAATGAATCAATGAATGATGCAGTGTTGTCAGACAAAAGTTTGTCTACTTCCAAAAAAACGTAGCTTTGTCTGTGTTATTGTGGATGCAGCTTATGGGCCTCACTGGTGCATTGCATTGACTTGAGTTCTGTTTACAGTATACTTCCTCACCAGATAGTATTTAGGGTTTCAGACCAGTCACAACTTGTCATGAATTACCTCCTTGTTAACTTAATTTTTCATTCGAGCCATGAAGGTGTGAAGCAACACCGCCATAAATAAATTATCTGATATATAAGCACTTAACACCCTAATTTTAGGACCTAACCTTACTTTCTCTGCCTATCAACCAGCATATGGTGCACATGATGATTACAGTACTCTGTGGATCACAAGTGACAGATGTGAGTCTATGACTGGCTTATTCTCTTCAGTGCATTTTATATAGGAAAAAAAAAGTTTCAGTTTTTGATCAGAGACTGTGCAGCCTGAGGAAGTAGAGAATGTTACAAACAGCAGGAGAATAAACTGCTGATGACACAAAAACCATTGTGTCAACAAATGTTAAAACAATTCTAAAAAGATAAACATTAGATACATAGAAAATGGACTGGCTGGGGACAGACTGTGAAGAAAACTATACTTTTTTGTACGGCCTGCTGCCATATACCACAATGGAAATGTAAAAATGTACGTTGAAGCACCAAATCCACCAATAACACCATTATTTCAATAATAAATCTGCTCTAGATACCAATTCATGTATGAAAATACACACTGTGATAGACAATCACACAAGTTTTTCATTTAAATAAAAGAGGCTGAAATAAAACAAAAATGTTTCAAAATATTATGGTAAACCCCGACTGAGGAATTAACAAATCATCGTTGTATAAATCAAATGTTTCTTTGCTAGTAAACAACACAAAAAAGGACCCGAAATATCCCTAAAAATGTGAGAAAGATGTCAGAAAATGTATTTTCATTTAGGTGTGTGTACAGTGTGAGTAACTGGGTGTATAGTGTGTATTTGCGTACCTGTCCTTCATGCGCTGGTGCATGCGCGACCGTGCTGGACACACTGTTCCTCCATGTTGGAGCAGCAGAGCTCTCAGACTCTCTACTGTCTCCTCAAGGTGTTGCTTCTCCAGGGCCACCTGTTCTAGTTCACTCCTGTACACACACACATACACACCAGCGCAGTTAATACAAATGCTATAGTTGAAAATATACCTTACAAACATACCATCTACCACACTGCAACTGTAGCAATGTATTGTTAGCATACAATACTTTTTTAGATCATTTTTTCTAAATATGTAACTGGTTAAGGACGTATATTTGTGCAGAGTGAAACACTTCAATCATGTCTTTGAACTGATAAGTAGTGTGAAATACTGACTGCTGTAAAAGGATGAGGATGATTTTTGAGATACACTGACCAATGGTGAACAACCCCCCCTTTTTAAGATGATTGAAGTGCTTTACCTTTATTTGGTGGAGGTAAGAAAGAAAGAGGGGTATGACTTGCAATAAAAGATCTTCAGCTGGATGCTGCAGTAATATAGTACAGTGTCTCTGAACCTCATTCTCTGTCCATCAGTCTTAAATCGGTCAATCAGCAGGAGTAGGCCTCTTAGTGTAAGAAACAGCCAGTAACTACTGAGTTTTCTTATTCATCTTGCTGCAACTGCCTCCATGTAACCTCACCCAGCCTGACTGAGGCCATCCAGCAGGACTTTAACCGCTACACTAGGCTCAGACTCCAGGAGCTCAAACAGCCCGAGGCACAAAACACACCAACACCACACTGCTGCTAAACTACAAGACACACACATACTTCACAGCAGTGTGTCAGCATGTATGTGAACTCCCATGCATAAAGACACATTCAAGTTATTACCGTGTACATGTATGTGTATTTGCTATTGATGTCCATCCACTAGAAAATAAACAACGTATTTGGGTGTGTGTATTGTGTGCACGTGTCCCGTGGCTGGTGAGGCCAGTGCGGTCTGGCATGGCCAGATTGGGGGCTGTCATGTGACTAATGTGCAGCACAGCTCCAACAGATGACAGGACACTGGGCCCAGGGTCACTCTCATACACACGCACGCACACTCGAGTATACAAACACACACAAAAACACACACACAGGCAGCCCAGATGGAGAGCTGTGCAGGCCTGCTGTGACTACTGTAGCATCAGGTTAACAAGAAAACAGGTCAGACTGGAAAGCAGTATGTAGTATGCTGACAAGCTCTGTCCAAACAGCCTGGATAGATGATGTTTCATGAAATGATGACATGGATGTCCAACAGATAGAGGGAATAAACAACTGAGCAAGGGAATAAACCAGTGGAAAAGGGAAGCTTAATGAGATAGGATGTACCCCACTGTTTCAGAAGGCAAACAATGAGCGAGTGACAGAAAATGAAAGCAAACCAGAGTGAATGAAATGTTCAAACAAAGTGATGTGATGAAAGAGTGACAGGGAAAATAGGGACCTGCTGTTTCCCGTCAGCTCCTCCAGTTTGGCCCCCAGTTTGCAGCATTCCTCCTTCAGCTTCCTGATCAGGGAATTCTGGGAACTCAGCAGACCGTCCAATTCTCCAACTGCAACCAGTCGTGGGAAAAGCTGTCAGTAATGGTGAAGTTAACCATCGCAGGTGATTTCATAGAGATGTTAGCTGCACAGAAACCAATAGGGGCTCGAGCACTTGAACTGAGCTGACACTGAAGTTCAGACATTATTAAAAAGCAACTCTGCAGATCTGTTGTCACTGGACGCCTCCATCAACCACCTCTCCTTCTCTCTAATAATCAAGGATAAGTGTATATGCAGATGCCTAGAACATAATTTAACAGCACAACTAACTGTTCAATCTGATTTTCTGAAGCCTTTACTCATCAGCAAGCATTGTCAGGTTTCAGCATCAGTAATGCTAAGAGCATCTGTGTCATTCTGAGTTATAGCACTTCTTACACTTACCCATAACCATTTACTGTGTATGTTTACTACACGTATTGTATATAGTATATATAGTATCTAGTATATCTTAACAGTATCGGTTTCTGTTTCGCTCGATTTCAACTATTCAACAATTCTCACAGAGCCAACCACATGTAAACCAAGTATTTCTAACTTAAAAGTGTTGTCAGTTGCAGTGTACTTCAGGACTGTAATGAAGCACCAGAGGAGTTTATTTGTCACAATGTGATGAACAAAACTGTGATTATGACTGGGATTTGTGTGATCCTTTGTGATCTGCATATCTATCTATCTTGAGGTTACACTGACCTCTTAATTTCAGTGTAGCATACAGAATATGTAACAGATTTTGTCAAATAAAATGTTAAATTTTATATTACCTCATTGACCCAGGATTTCATTTTGGTTGTTCTTTCATTTAATGTAAGTTACAATGTAGGAGGAAAAAAGTTAAGTTTTAAAAGAAAAAATACTTGGCGTAAGGAGCATCATGACTACTTCTGTTAACACATACATTCCCATGAGCAGACAAACCGAAAGGCTTCACACACCAGAGGAAAACGTCTATGTTGAGCCGAACGATGAGATCTACTGTAACAAATACTGCAGCGGAAGCAAGATACATATGTCTCCTTGAATGAATTCCCAAAAAATGCTTTTGTCGACATTCGCCTTAGAATCGAAACTGTTCAAACAACAGGCGGAGATGTACAGAGGAAAAACAGAAGTACAGAGAATAGAGAGTGGAAATATAAAGTGTGTGAGTGGGGTAAAACGAGATGGAGAAAGAGAGGGAGATTGTTGTTTGAAAGCGCTTTTCTTTCTCCTTTCCACCCTTCCTGCCACGTCCTCAACCGCTCATGGGGGCTTCTTTCTGAACAATCCAACACTGGGCTTTCATCATTCCTTTGAAATGATCCACGTCCCGCTCTCCAACATATGTCTGCTCTTTTAAAATAACAATGGCTGCCGTTTGGATTGGGGGAATGATCCACCTGCTCCAGCATTCTGTTACAGTCAACCGAAACCAAAAACACCAAGGACTTGCAGTCTTTGAAAAGTAGCTCAGACTTTGTGAAGAGTTGTTTTTGCATACAGTAGTTTTTTTTTTTTTTTTTTTTTTTTTTTTTTG